>JADEYB020000010.1:2543113-2599106 GCA_015832495.2 Alces alces | reverse complement strand
GATGGTTGGATGGCATCACCGACTCGATGGACCTGGGTTTGGGTGGACTCTGGGAGTTGGTGATGGACAGGGAGGCCTGGCGTGCTGCGGTTCATGGGGTTGCAAAGAGTCGGACATGACTGAGCGACTGAACTGAACTGAAATGATGACTCCATGGTAAAGATTCTGCCTGCAGTTCAGGAGACAAAGTTTCGATCCCTTGGTCGGGGAGATCCCCTGGAGGAGGAAATGGCAACCCACTCCAATATTCTTGCCTGGAAAATCTGGTGGACAGAGGAGCATGGCAGGCTGCAGTCCATGGGGTCCCAAAGAGTCAACAGTACTGAGTGACTGAGCTCACACACGTGCTGGGTTGGAACAGATGCTGTTTGTGTATGTACACATGTTGGGTATGTGTAGCGGGTTTCACTGTCCTGGGAGAAGTTACAATGCCATCCAGGTTAACATTTAAATCTCAGTCGTTCTAATACCTAAACCATCTTGTGGGGCCTCAATCTACTCCCATATATTGAAGTCTTCTATGTACAAATACTTGCTATTTCCTCCTTTAATTCTCAATTGGACCTCAAAACAGCACTGAATAAGCTGAATCTCATAAAATCATTTATGAACTTAACTGTAAGTTTCTACTTTTAGAAACTTATACAGAGATCTGGAGCTGTTCAGTCAGTTCAGGTAAGGGGAGAACACAGTGTCTATACTTTCATGGTGCTTATCAAGACTTTCTCCATGGATCTTTGTCTTCCTAGCACCATCACCATAAACAACAATGAAATCTCCCCCTTTCTCCTTCAGTCAAAAAGTTAAAACCCCTCCCTCACATCCATAGACACAAATAGACATTTGCAGGTGACACTGCACAGAAAGAAGTCCAGTATAAATTCAGCTCAGCCGTTCTGATTCTTCCACACTGAGAAATAATAGGAAACGGGCTTTGTGATGATTTAGCAGTACAAATTGGATAGGTTTGGTTCATTTAGTATCTTAGTTATCTTTTACTCAAGCTAGCGCAGATGCCCAGGTGCTGTCCAAACTCTCTAGCATCCCTGTTCCAGAAGTTATTTTCAAGTAAAATTGGGAATTAATGGGCTTTCGATTTAGTTAGTTAAATAAAGTCTGTTAAAATGTGCCCTTAACAACAGGAACGTAACTTCTTCATTCAATTCAGACCAGAAACAGATAAATAAAGCCAAAAAGTCATCTGTTTCCTAACTGAACAGCTTTGCTTAGCTGTTTTTAAACTATCAGTAGCTTGGGGGAAAGGGAAATAAATTCGCAACCACATATCATTGAATACCTTGTATATTTTAATTAAAAATTTTGTTTTTATTGAAGTGTCATTGATTTACAATGTTTTAATTACGGCTGTGCAGCAGAATGACTCAGTTATACACACACACACACACACACACACACACACACATATATATTCTTATTCATCTTCTTTTCCATTATGTCTATCACAGGATATTGGATATCATATTCTCTGTGATACAGCAGGGCCTTGTTGCTTATCTGTTCTATACATACCAGTTTGCATCTGCCAATCCCAAACTCCCAATCCATCTCCCTCTCACTCACCTCCCCCTTGACAACACCAGCTTATTCTCTCTCTCTGATTCTGTCTCCGTTTCATAGATAGGTTCATTTGTACCATCTTTTAGATCCCACATACAGATGGTGTGGTTTCTGTCTCTGGATGTTTGCCCAGGAGTGAGATTGCCGGGTCACATAGTAATTCTGCTTTTAGTTCTGAGGAGCCTCCCTGCTGTTTTCCACAGTGGCTGTACCAACTTACATCCCCCCAACAATATAGAAGGGTTTCCTTTTCTCCACACTCTCGCCAGCATTTGGTATTTGCAGACTTTTTAATAATGGCTGTTATTACTGGCATGAGGTGGTACCTCACTGTAGCTTTGATTTGTATTTCTTGAATAATTAGCATGTTGAGCATCTTTTCCTGTGCCTATTGGAATGTGTTGTAGTTATATGTGCAGAGTTTTCAAAGAGATCAAACTACATTAAAAAACTTAAAAAAATTAATTTGGTTTTTCGTTTTTAACAGTGTATCAGAAGAAAGGAAGTTTTGTACGAACACTTTATAGAAGAGATTGAGTTGCTGTGAGAAGGTGACATAGTAAAAGATGACCAAATTGCTTCTAAACTGTAAGTCTCTGGCCTCGACTCTTCTTTCAGTCTATCTAAAATTTAAAATATGGATCTCTGATTATATATGTTCCTATCCTTTACATGTTAGTAATCTGATAACACCTTATATATGTGCTTTCCATTTGGATTTCTTTTTTTTTTTAATTTTTATCGATTTTGGACTGGTTTATTCTGAACTATATTTTCACCAACTATTTCATTCTTAGCATCTCTTTTTTTCCCCAGTTATTTTTATTAGTTGGAGGCTAATTACTTTACAATATTGTAGTGATTTTTGCCATACATTGACATGAATCAGCCATGGAGTTACATGTATTCCCCATCCTGATCCCCCCTCCCACCAACCTCCCCACCCCATCCCTCTGGGTCTTCCCAGTGCACCAGCCCCGAGTACTTGTCTCATGCATCCAACCTGGGCTGGTGATCTGTTTCACCCTTGATAGTATACTTGTTTCAATGCTGTTCTCTCTGATCATCCCACCCTCATGTATATGGAATTTAGAGAGATTATAACGATAACCCTATTTGCAAGACAGAAAAAGAGACACAGATGTACAGAACAGACTTTTGGACTCTATGGATTTCTTATTATTGGAATCACTTGAAAAATGCTTTTCCTTATCTAAATGTCTTACTCATCTGAATCTTGAATTTAGTATTTTGTCTAGCATAATGCATCATGGGGTTCACAAGAAGCATGGATTCACACAGTATGAAATTAGTGCGGCAGTTCTATCTTAGACTCCGAGTATCTCATTCCCAGCATTTCTGTTTGAATGTTGTAAATCTCTCCTTTATCTCGCTCCTAGAAAGCGTCACACGCCAGCTTAGTTGACACTTTACTGTTTGCTTTGAACTCAAAGCAGATATTATTGTTTATGCTAAATGCAGAGTCATCAGTAAGTATTTCAAGCTCCACTTGTAAACCTACCTGGTCCTAGTATTTCTGTTTTTTTAGCTAATGACTATGATTTGCCTTCTCCAAAGTGAAAGTGAAGTCGCTCAGTTGTGTCTGACTCTTTGTGACCCCGTGGACTGTAGCCCACCAGGCTCCTCTGTCCATGGGATTTTCCAGGCAAGAATGCTGGAGTGGGTTGCCATTTCCTTCTCCAGGGGATTTTTCCAGCCCGGATTGAACCCGGGTCTCCTGCATTGCAGACAGATGCTTTACCGTCTGAGCCACCAGGGAAACCCTATGATTTGTCTTCTCCAAATAATTATACAAATTATACTGAGTTAACAAATTTTAAAGACCCCAAATTTTGCCTTTGAGACAATGGCAGCTTCATATTGCTATACTTTCTCCTCAAAATCTAATACTGCATGAAGAGTTTTTTAAAAAATAAATATTTTTTCCCCTCTACTATAAGTTATGTGTCTCAGAGGAATTCATGTTGCTTTAAAGATACTATATTTCACAACAATATTCCTGTGATGTAAATGGGAAAATATCTTAATATTCTTTATATTATCATCAACAAATATTGTTTGGGGTTTTATTATGCTAGGGAAGTAGGAAGCAAAGATGTTTAAGGCTGGATAAGCCTCTCAATAATATGCTGGATGGAACAGAGAAGACTTACTCAGTAAAAGTTAAATAATAATGCAGAATATACACTAAATATATTAAGTGAAGCTCATGTTACAGAAACACCTCCTCTTACAAACTTTCAAAGTAGGAAACATCATTGATAAGATCTATGCTATTGGCCAGAGCAAAAGAATGCTAGCCCAGGATGCCAACAGCAGATGGTGTTGATGGGCTCTTATTTCTCAGTTTGGACTCATAAATAGTAGGGATTTCAAATAGCCTTTCAGAACCTGATTGTAAGTATTACAAAGGTCAAAATGATTCAGAAACAAATACCAAAGACTGAACCAGTTGGAGAATATGGGTCTTAGATAGACTTTAATGGAAGAGACGTATTAGTAGACAGCAGGAAAATGGAATGAACAGGAAATGAGAGATTAAAAATGTGAATGGCCGTTTGGGGAATGGTGGCTCAGAAGGTAAAGAATCTGTCTGCAATGCAGGAGACACAGGTTTGTTCCCTGCATTGGGAAGATCCCCTGGAGAAGGGAATGGCAACCCACTCCAGTATTCTTACCTGGAGAATTCCACGGACAGAGGAGCTTGGTGGGTTGCAGTCCATGGGATTGCAAAGGGTTGAACACGGCAGCAAAAAAAAGCAGACTTGGTAGGATTAAGTGTGATGTGTCTTTAGATGTTTAATTATCACAAATTGGGAGAGATAGAGAGAGGGCAAAGTTTTAAACTTTTTATTTTCCATTAGAGTATAGCCAATTAACAGTGTTGTGATAGTTTTAGGTGAACAGCCCAGAGGCTTGACCATACATATGCATGTATCCATTCTGATAGAGGGCAGTTTGAAAGATTGAAAGCAGAGACTGATGTATGAGAAAAAAATGTGTTAAATGTTTGGGATCCATTTCTGAGAGCCTGTTGAAATCAAGGAGACCAGTTAGAGATGAGAAAGGAAGGGAATGACATTTATTAAATATCTGCTCTGTTCTGGTTATTGTGGGATGTGCTTAGCATATGGTTCTTCATTTGACTTCAGACACTGCTGTCAGAATGTAAGTAGAATGGCACAAGCTCTCAGACGAGAATAGTATTAATGGAAATGGAAAGAAACAATTTTAAATGGACAGGATCTGAAGCCTGATTCTAGGGGACAAAAGAAATATGGGCCAAGAATATCTCAAAGTCTTTGAACTGAGTTTGAGGCACAAACGTTGGGGTCTTGGGAGGAGGAAGGAAAATAGTAGAGATGACAAAGATAAAGAGCTTGAACTGAAGAAGAACTGGGACATGCGAGGTACAGATACACAGGGATGACACATTTTTAGTACTAAAGGTAAAACTTTCACCAAAGAGCCCTGTTTATAATTCATGTCCCCCAGATTCTAGTTTTAATAATTCAGGTTCCCCAGCTTCCAGTGGGGCTTCCCTGGTGGTAAAGAATCTGCCTGCAATGTGGGAGGCCCAGGTTCGATCCCTGGGTCAGGAAGATCCCCTGGAGAAGGGAATGGCTACCCACTCCAGTGTTTTTGCCTAGAGAATCCCATGGACAGAGGGGCCTGGTGGGCTATAGTCCCCAGGGTCGCAGAGTTGGACAGGACTGACACTTTCACTTGTTTCTTTTTCAGCTTCCAGTACTGTCATCCAAGGACTAATTTGGCTGCTAGGTAATAAGGATAAGAGAATTTTCTAGATTGGTAGAAAAACGAAGAGAGACATGGATTTATGAATACCATACATGCAAGGGTCAATGTAGAAATGGGTATGAAATTAGTTTGGGTTGGGCAACTGCAAAACTGGATTGGAATGATGACACAATTTTTGGAGTGTCTCAGAGTGTTCAGGATGCTGCAGCAGTATACCACAGCCTGAGTGGTTAAACATGACCTTCTTTTCACGCAGTTCCGGAGCCTGGGAAGTCCAGCAATCTTGCTTGCATGCCTGAGAGCTGCTTAGAGCCTGCTTTCTGGCTTGCAGAGAGCTCTTTTTTCATTGTACCCTCACACGGCACAGAACAGAGAGAGAAGGGACTTCTCTTGGGTCTTCTCTTATAAAGTCACTAATCCTATTTGTCAGGGATCCACTCTCAAGACCTAATTACCTTGCAGAGTCCACATCCATACTTGCAGTGGAACGTGGCCTTCAACGTTTGAAGTTTTACAAGGGAGCACAAACATGCAGCCCCTAATAGAAGGCCTTTAACACAGGTTATAGAGTCTGTGCTCTATTTTGAAACTGTGTCTTTGAGAAAACAAAGGCGCAGAGGGCAGGGAGTGGCAGGGCGACCGCAGCGCTGTCGCAGGATTCACGTACGAGAGCAGTACGGAGACTGGGTACGCCTTAACTACGGAAGTGTGTTACGAAGGTGTTTCTAGGACGCCCCCGTGGCCCAGTGGCTAAGATTCTGCACTTCTAACGTAGGAGCCCCAGGTTTGCTCCCTGGTCCTACTGACTCAGATGGTAAAGAAGCTGCCTGCAATGAGGGAGGCCCAGGTTCGATCCCTGGGTCTGGAAGATCCCCTGGAGAAGGGAAGGGCAACCCGTTCCAGTATCCTTGCCTGGAGCATTCCATGGACAGAGAAGCCTGGCGGGCAGGGCCGGACGCGACTGAGTGACTAACACTTTTACTTTGTGGGAACTAGATTCCACCTGCCGCAACTAAGACCCGGTGCGGCCAAATAAATAAACACAGAATTGAGTGTCAAAGAAGAAGGTGCTGCCATGATTTAAGAACAGGCTAATGTACACCTAAATTGAGTGTATGGCAATGAGAGTAAAAATTAGGACAGAGAGAATCAGGAATATATTTGACGGCTGAATCCAGTCACTTGCATTTGGCCATAGATTAGAGAGCTCATTGAGAATTTCTGCTGAATATTTTCAACTGTGTGAGGTGGCAGTGAGATACGGTGACTGCTGGACCCAGATTGTTCCGTTTGTTGCATCTGTAAGTCACTGTGTAAATACCTTGCAATGGAAAACTCTCTGCAGTCAGACACAAATTGTGTAAAACAGAGACAGAAGATAAATATTACTCTTAAAAAATGAACAGTTTAGTACTAAAAGTATTGGGCACAAAAATATTAATTAGAAGTCAGACAATTCACCTACAAGGATCATCAGCTGTGCCCATGTCTAATTATGCTGCCACAGATTAACAATCACTTTGAAAAACCAATCACAACATTTTACATGTGTCAGAGATGTATTTTATTCAATGTTTGGTTTTTATACATTTTATAATTTAAAATGTTAGTGAGAAATTGCTGTAATTAGAAAAACTATACTCCCATACATTTTTTTTCCAGAAAAAAAATGGTTACTGGTAATTTTAAGGTGTTATAACCATTCCATGTTAACTGATATGAATATCACAGGATAGCAGAAGGTGGCAAACTTTTCCAAGGGAAATATCTTGGTACACTGAAATTCAGCAAATGCTATGAATGCATAGGTGTCAAAGTGTGTGGTACGTCTTTATTTTTGCTGTATAATTTAGCTAATGTCTTTACTGCCGTTAGTAGAAGTGCATATTTCAACTCTTACTAAGTTAGAATGCAAAGCAATGGAATTTCTGGAGTTCTTGTTGAAAATTAAGGGGTGATATTTGCCCTACAGGCTAAACGGGTGAGAGAGCAGTGATGTGTCCGGAATCTGCGGGCCTGAGGACGAGCCCAGCACTGTGTCATTGTGGTCTCCTCACGGTTTCTCTTCATGCACAGCCCTGGAGAACCCCCACAGCCGGCTTATGGGGCTGGTGGGGAAAAACACCTCTCCCGTGATGCGTGCTATAGAAGGGCTGAAAGGTTGAGAGGTGAAGGCTGGTTTCTGTGTCCCATCCATGTTGCTGCAGATGGTATTATTTCATTCTTTTTCTCTGGTTAAGTGATTCCCTTGTATAAATATCCCACATCTTTATTCATTCATCTATTAATGGACATATAGGTTGTTTCCGTGTCTTGGCTGTTGTAAATGGTGCTACATTAGGGTGCATGGGGACTTCCTTGGTGGTCCAGTGATTGAGAATCCACCCTCCGGTGTAAAGGACACAGGTTCCATCCATGATCAGGAGACTAAGATCCCATGTGCTGCTGAGCAGCTAAGCCCATATGCCAAACTGGAGAAGTCCATGAGCCACAGCTATGGAGCCCACGCGCTGTAGGGCCCGTGCTCTGCAACAGAAGCATGCCCAGCTAGAGAAGGCCACGTGCCACGGCGAAGAATTAGCACGGCCAAAACTAAAAAAAAATTAGGGTGCCTGTATCTTTTCAAGTTAACGTTTTCTTCTTTTCTGGATAACTGCCCAGGAATCATGTACTTTATAACTGGCAGATCTGGGGTGAGAACCTGGATTTTAAAAATCTTACTCCTAAGCATTTTTCACCACACATTCTTCCTCTTATGAAAGACCATCAAAGAACAGTGAGAGGGACTTTGGCTCTTCATAGCATTACCTGTACTAACCCATCGTTTGACTAACTCATTGAAATTCACTGTTGTATTTGTTGTAGGCGTTTCATATAAAGTTTTTGTTCTTAGAATCCCAAAAAGTTTCCTTGAGGAGGACCAGCAGTGATCTTAAAGAATCTGATGAATTGCATTTAGGTGTTCCTGGCCTTTTTTCTGGTTTCCTTTATTTTTCCAGATATTCTTTTTTTTTTATTTTAATGTATAAGTAATTCGTTTGTTTCTGTTTACATATATAGTTTATTAATTTAGAAATATCATTTATTCCACTAAAGCTTTTGGTTTCTTCAGTTGTTTTATTTTTTAGATTTTACATGTTTTAAGAAGAAATTTAGTTCAAAGTATTCGCATGCATCTTTGCCAGCAATACCTTTATAATCAAAAGACAGTTTTCCAGAAAGTGTCCATAGAATGTAAGTATGAATTATGACCCTAATCCACTTCTAATCATAGCACAGTATCTTTCTCAACCTATAGATCAGGCAATACTTGTGCATCATCTTCTCAGGATCAACGTAACAGTCTCAATTTATAAGAGCATGAAAGACAGATTGGTGAAGGTGGAAGAGATGAAATATGCAGAAATAATATTTAAGACCATCATACAGAAGAAAGCTCTCCAAGCATAAGCATCCTGAGCTTTGAAGCAGTGTCAGTGGTTGTCCTTATGGAAGACATATATGCTTTTTCTTCATTCTCCTGATACCTGGGGGTTGAGAATCTATCCAGAGCTTCTGGAATAATCCTTGGAGAACTTTATACCAGACGCAATGCACAAGCATCACTAGCAACCCCTTAGAAAAGCAAAATCATTTATTCCCACAATGGTCCATCAGAGATACCCACCTGTGTGGCCTTACACTCCCACTTAAAGAAATATGTGTGACTGTGGTGAGTTCATTAGTAGGAAAATTTACTTTAGATTGATTGGGTAGTTTTTAAAAATTTTATTGGAATATAATTGATTTATAGTATTGTGTTAGTTTCAAGTATACGGCAAAGTGGATCAGTTATACATATACATATATCCAGTCTTTCATTGTTTGTTTTATAGTCTTTTCCTTTTTAGGCCATTGCAGAGAATTGAGTAGAGCTGTCCATGCTATACAGGTTTTTATTAGTTATCTATTTTATATATAGTGGTTTGTATATGTCAATCCCAATCTTTCTTTCCCCCATTTATCTGCTTATAACCATAAGTTTGTTTTCTATATCTGTGACTCTACTTCTGTTTTGTAAAAACATTCATTTGTACCTTTTTTAGATTCCACATATAAGCAATATCATATATTTGTCTTTCTGAATCTGACTTACTTCACTCAGTATGACAATCTCTAGGTTTGTCCATGTTGCTGCAAATGGCATTATTTTGTTCCTTTTAATGGCTGAGTAATATTCCATTGTATAAATGTACCACATCTTCTTTTCCATTCCTCTGTTTGATCCACATCCTTTAGTTGTTAAGTTATGTCTGACTCTTGCAACACCATGGACTGTAGCCTGCCAGGTTCCTCTGTTCTTAGGATTCTCCAGGCAAAAATCCTGGAGTGGGTTGCCATTTGCTTCTCCAGGGGATCTTCCTGACCCAGGAATCGAACCCAGATCTCCTACATTGCAGGGAGTTTCTTTACCGACTGAACTACGAGGGAAACCCTGATCTACATCCTACAGTAATGAAAATAAGAACAAAAATAAACAAATTGGATCTAATTAAACTCAAAAGCTTTTGCACGGTGAAGAAAACCATAAACAAAATGAAAGGAAATCCTCAGAATGGGAGGAGGTATTTGCAAATGAAGCAACTAACAAGGGATTGATCTCCAAAATATGCAAACAGCTCATGCAGCTCAATGTAAAAAAACAAACAAACCAAACAACCCAATAAAAAAATAAGCAGAAGATCTAAATAGACTTTTCTCCAAAGAAGATGTTGTTGTTCAGTGACTAAGTCACATCTGCCTCTTTGCGATGCCATGAACTGCAGTAAGCCAGGTTTCTCTGTCCATCTCCGCCTCCCAGAGTTTGCTCAAACTCATGTCCATTCAGTCAGTGATGCCATCCAACCAACTCATCCTCTGTCATCCCCTTCTCCTCCTGCCTTCAATCTTTCCCAGCATCAGGGTCTTTTCAAATGAGTCAGCTCCTCGCATCAGGTGGCCAAAGTATTGGAGTTTTAACTTTAGCATCAGTCCTTCCAATGAATATTCAGGGTTGATTTCCTTTAGGATGGACTGGTTTGATCTCCTTGTAGTCCAAGGGACTCTCAAGTGTCTTCTTCAATACCACAGTTCAAAAGCATCAATCCTTTGGTTCTCAGCCTTCTTTATGGCCCAACTCTCACATCTGTACACGACTACTGGAAAAACATACAGAAGACATACAAATGGTTAAAAAAACACATGAAAAGATGGTTAACATCACTAATTATTAGAGAAATGCAAGTAAAAACTACAATGAGGTATCACCTCACACCAGTCAAAATGGCAAAATTATCCAAAAAAAAAAAATGTACAAAAAAATAAATGCTGGAGAGGGTGTGGAGAAAAGGGTACCCTGACACTATTGGTGAGAATGTGAATTGAAACAGCCACTCCAAAGAACAGTGTGGCTATTCCTTAAAAACTGAAAATAAGAGTTGACCCAACAATCCCACTACTGGGCATATACTTGGAGAAAACTATAATTGAAAAAGATACATGCACTCCAGTGTTCATTGCAGCACTTCTTAACAGTAGCCAGGACATGACTGGGTAGTTTTAAAACTGAATCTTTTCTGTTGTGTTGTGTAATTCTATTATAAATACAAGTATTTTGAAAAAGGCTTACTTCTGATCAGTTTCCATGTTATTATGTCAAAGGAGAGGAGGGTAACAGAGTTCACTGTAACTGGTGGGCTGCTGGTGATTTGACAACATCCTCTTCAGTTCTGTCTAAATTTTGTGAGATACACACTTGCTAATTTTATATATTATATATAATATATATAGCTAACTCTATATATGATGTCAGTGAAAATTCATCCTCTGCTATAGTTACTCGCATCACACTAGGAAGTTGGTGCTTTTATATGTTCTGTTGGTGTACATTCATAATCTCCATGAGTAATCACTTGCTATGTTGCTTTTAGTTTTAATTTCTGTCAAAGTTATATATACACAAAGTTTAAAGAGACCATTAGTTCCTACAAGGTTTGTTATGAAAACCAGTAGTGTACTTTGCCTTGCTTTATGTGGATTATTTCAGGATATATTTCTATGTCACTAAACATCACTCTTTATTGCCACTTCTTGGTTTTAATTTTAGGCATGACTTACTGACTTCCAACTAGGACATTTGAAGCTTTAGCTCTTTTTAACCACTCCTGGTCTCCACGGCAAACATGCCACTTCCCTGCCCATGTCCTCTTGATAAATACAGTTGACAGTTGAGCCATGTAGTGAGTCTTGATAATTTTGCTTTCCTTGCACAGCTGTCTGTATTCTCTCGTGGTCATGTTGTCTGAGTAGCCTCTCAAGATGTTGAACTATGTCAGGCGTTCTATCAATTTCATCATCTTAAGGAAGTCTCTCCCTGAAGAACTTTCTGCCCTGTTCCAATCTGGATTGTTTTCCTTCTTTGCTGGGGGACAGCGGTTACTATAGAAACTTCCTTTCCCATCACTTGAGAATTCCTTTTGACTCCAGTGAGTATGTACTTCTTGCTTAGTTTCTGGTTTTCCTCTTTCTTGGCTTACTCCTCTATTTTAGTGAAGAGCATTCGCTTGTAGATTCCTGAGAAAGGAGACGGGGTTGAGGGGTAAACTTCAAAAATCCTACTTATTCAAAATGGTTTTTATTTTCTGTCTTAATTTTGAGCCTGGCTGGGTAAAGTTACTGCTGTATATATTAAAGGTTCTAATTGTGGCTCTTGAAGTGTGTTGATATTGTTTGGGTGTGACCTGATTTTTGCTGTTCTCTTTGTCACTAGGGAGCTGAAATTTTTGTGATAAAATACCTTAATGTAGGTATATTTTAATCCACCGTTCTGGGTGTTTTGATCTGAAAAAGCAAATCCTGTAGTTTGGGACATTTTATTGAAAACTTTCTTAATTATTTTTTCTCTTTATTTTCTATGTTATTTTTTTCTCTGTAATTTTTTCAGAGATTAGACCTCCCGAACCAGTGTTTTTTGTCATTTCTCTAATTTTTCTTCTCTTAATATTTCTGTTCTTCTTTCTGAGAAGTTTACTGAATTTTAACTTTCAGTACTTTGACTGAGTTTTTCATGTCTATGATCATATGTTTGATTTCACAGAGCTCTTTTCGGGAGCTTGTTTTGGGAATGCTCCTGACAGTACTCTTTCTGTCTCTGTGCAACAGTTTATCTTATCTCTTTGAGTATATTAATGACTTTTCTTCTTCTGTTTGTATAGTCCTTATTTCCTCCAAATTGTAATTTTTTTTCATCAGAGGCTTTATTCAGATGTTGATAATTTTTGTTTGCTGTTCCCATTTAATAGTAGAAGTCTGAAAAGCCATTTCAAAGGTCTGAGGGTGAAGTTAGGGCTGGTATACCATGAGTTTTACTTAGAATGATATGGCTAAGCCTTTTTTTTTGGGTCAACCTCTAATGTTGGTATCTTTTAGGTCTTTCCTCTTAACTAGTAAGGGTCTCTGAAGAAGACTTGTCATGTCTACTGGATGTAAAGGTCCGTCAGCTGCCAGTGTTTTGAGATCTGAGTAGGGAAAGAAGACCGGGGTCTAAGAATCCATGAGGATGTGATACTCCATCTCTCTGGATTTGGTGTCATATTTCTACCCTCACCTGTATCACCCTCTCTTAAATCCAGAAGATCTTTTTTTTTTGGGGGGGGGGTTAGTTTTTTTAAACTTCTCTAATACATAAAATCTCAGTGATTTGCTGAGTTAGGAGAGAGGATCTGAAGAACTGCTCCTTCAAGTCATCCTTCTCATTTTAGGATTCTCTTTATCATCATTTCCACAGCGAAATGGTGCTATCAGCGTTTGAGCCTTTTGAGGATTCTGTTGAATAAAGAAGATTTATTTTTGGCGTTTTCCTCCCCTACTGCTTTAGGGTTCAGTTTCTCATGTAGTTTATGTTGTTGCCACTAGCCCGTCTCTCTCAGAATTTTGCAGCTCTTACCTCCTATTCTTCCATCTTTTACTCTTATGCCTTAAAGTCTCTATTATTTTTGTGGGGTTTCAGAAGAAAGCAGCAGTAGATTTGTGTGCTCAAGTCTCCATTCTAATACCTAGAGGTATCAACATTTATATTTATCTATTACCCTCTTATTATATTGTATATATTTCTGTGTGCTACCTTAAATTCTTTTTTAAGGAGGAAAAACGAATAAAATAAATAGACTACCTTGATTAGAGTTCTAATGTGTCTAAATTCTTCATCTATAGCAGATAATCTTTTGCTTTACTGCTACATATGAAAATGTGAGTTATATTCATTTAATTATTTAAAATTCACCTTATTTTCAAGGTCTTGAAGCACACCCCAAGATCTCCACTTGTGCGCCCTTAATGGGAACATTTCCTGCTCCATCAGTGATCCTAGAGCTGGCTTTTTCCAAAGTCTGTGTGCCAAGTGGCACCTCATCACTGTTAGTCAGGCAAATTGACTCTCCTCCTGGAAGAAGTCCAGGGAGTGGAGCCGGAAAGTGTAGTCTAGGTTTAGCTGTGCCAAATATGTTTCACTTTGAGATATTAGCTGTTTGGGAGCAGTAGGAACTTGGTTGTATTAGGAAATGACATGAGTTTAATTGACTTTTAAAAACTCCCTTTTAAGTGTATTCTCACTGACAGCCACAGAGGTCTGGTCCTTTTCTTTGCAGTTCGTGTGTGGAAGTGGTAAGGGTGTTAGTTGCTCAGTTGTGTCTGACTCTTTGTGACTCCATGGCGTGTAGCCCGCCAGGCTCCATGGAATTCTCCAGACAAGAACATGGACTGGGTTGCCCTTTCCTTCTCCAGGGGATCTTCCTGACACATTGCAGGGGATCTTCTTCTCCCACATTGCAGGAAGATCCATTACCATCTGAGCCACCAGGGAAGCCTCTGGAAGTGGTATGCACAGCTTATAAATGGAGGGCGTGTGTCATCCAATGAAGACTGTATTGTACTACTCTGAGATCAGAGTAGTCTGATGTTAGGAAACTTCCTAGAGATGTTCTGTATTCAAAGACAAAATATTTCTGAGGAGTTACTATGAAATCATGGCTGATCCACTGAAGCTTTGGTTTGATTTAAGATAATGCAGAAAAAGGCATTTTTAAGCTGGAGAAGACTCTTGAGAGTTCCTTGGACAGCAAGGAGATCAAACCCAGTCAATCCTAAAGGAAATGAATATTCATTGGCAGGACTGATGCTGAAGCTGAAGCTCCAGTACTTTGGCCACCTGATGCAAAGAGCTGATTCACTGGAAAAGACTCTGATGCTGGGAAAGATTGAGGGCAAGGGGAGAAGGGGGCAAGAGAGGTTGAGATGGTTGGGTGGTGTCACTGACTTGATGGACATGAGTCTGAGCAAACTCGGGGAGACAGTGATGGACAGGGAAGCCTGGTGTGCTGCGTCCATGGGGTCACAAAGGGTTGGACATGACTGAGTGACTGAGCAACAGCAAAGCAGAGAACACAACACACATTTTAAAATTTTCTTACATTTATTATTTTCTGTGCTGAACTTTGAAACATTTTTTTTTTAATTTACATTACTTTAAAAAGCTACATTTGGAAAAGGTAATGAGAGCTGTTTTGTTTAAGTTTGGGCTTCAATCAGTTCCCTGAAAGTCCGTTTTTAAGAGAGGCTGGAGGTTCGGACTACTGTGGACATCTACATATGTGTGGACCTGAATGAGGGAACAAGGAACAAGAAGAAGCAGGAAACAACTATCTGGGCTTTCAGACCTTCCCTCATCTGAAATGTGAGTGTTTGGAAGAAAGGAATTTAACAGGCAAAATGTTATTCATAAACATTAAACAGTGATTCAAGATGAATCATAAGCATTTAAGATTTTGCTACAATATTTTTGGTGTTAAGAAAAAAAAAAGATTTTACAAAATTCATCTGGGCAGCAGCCCCTTGGGTAAACAATCACCACAAGTGGAGGTCCTGAAAGGATGGAATGACTTCAGTATCTTATACATGGAAATCAAGAAGCTCTTGGACTCAATTAACTGATTAAATGCTGGCAGTGCAAAAACATTTCATCTTTATAAAATCTAGTATCTGTGATTTAATGAGACATATTTGTTTCAAGGGCTTCCCTGGTGACTCAGTGATAAAGAATCTGCCTGCCAATACAAGAGATGCAAATTTAATCCCTGGGTTGGGAAGATGCCCTGGAGAATGAAATGGCCATGCACTCCAGTATTCTTGCCTGGAAAATCCCACAGACAGAGGAGCCTGGTGGGTTATAGTCCATGGTGTTGCAAAAGAGCCTGAGATGATTTAGTGACTAACAACAACAATGTGTTTCAAAGCAAAAGTGTTTAATCGAAAACACTTGCTATGTAATTTGTGTTTTTTCTTTTTAATGTTTAAAATTCATTTGTTTTTTACTTGAAGGATAATTGCTTTACAGTATTGCATTGGTTTCAGTGGAACTGGAAACAATAAATGGACAAGAAATTAACCTGTCAAAATTACAGATAAATGAAGACAATGCAAATATAATTTTATTTATGTTCACAGCTTTGTATGGTGTAAATGTTTAACAGATCTGCTATGCTATGATTGACTAAAAAACCTTTTTTTGGTCAGTTTTATTGAGGCATAATTTGCATAACTTAACATTTAAGTGTTCAATTTAATGATTTTTAGCAAATATGTTCAGTGTATAGTTGCCACAGTCATAATTAGAACATTTCCATTGTCCCAAAGAATACTTTTAAGATCCATTTCAGTCAGTCCTGCCCTTCAGCCTCTGGCCATCACTCATCTACTTTCCATATCTACAGTCTGCCTCTTATGACATTTTATGTAAGTAAGAGTATAAAGTCTTTTGTATATGGCTTCTTTCATTTAATAATGCTTTTGAGATTAAGCTGTGCTTGTGTCTGTATTAGTGGTTTATTTTTATTGCTGAGTAATACTCCTTTGTATGGATGTACCATATTTATTTATGCATTCACAAGTTGATGGATATTTCAGTTCTTTCCAGTTTTTGGTAATTATAAATAAATCTGTTATGAATTAGTCTTTGTGTGTACACATATTTTTGTTTCTCTTGGATACATTTCTAGAAGTAGAATTGCTGAGTCATATAAGTATATGCTTAATGCAACCAAGCAACTGCTAAACTGTTTTCTAAAATGACTAAAAGGGAAAATGTCTATTTTGCTTTTCCAGTGGCAATATATAAGAATTCCAGTTGCTTTACATCCTCATCAAAACTTGATATTGGACAGTCTTAGCCATTCTAGAGAGAGTCTGGTGGTTTTTCATTTAAGTTTTAATTTCTATCTGCCTGGTGCTAATGATATTGGTCATCCTTCATGTGCTCACTTACCATTTATATCTTTTCTTTGGTGAAGTGTCAGTTCTAATATTTTGCCCATTATTTTTTGATGATCTGTTATCTTCTAATTTTTGAGCTTAAGAATTCTTTATATACTGTAGACCCCAAGCCCTTTAAAATATACATATTTATATTTTCTCCTAGTTTGTGGCTTATCTTCATTTTTTTATCAATGTCTTTTAAAGAGTAAGATATTTTTGATAAAATTCAGTTTATCAAATTTCTGTCTTTTAGAGGTTGGGCTATTTAAGACATTTTTCTTCTTTAAGAAATCTTTGTCTAACCCAAGGGCCTACCCAGTTTTTTTTTTTTCCTTAGAAGTTTCATAGTTTTAGAGGTTGCATGTAAGTCATTACACATCTTGAGCTTATTTTGGTGTATGATATAAGGTAAAGTTTTAGCTTCACATTTTTTATATGTAAAGAACTCTTAAGCTCACTAATTAGAAGATAAATAGATCATCAAAAAATAACGGGCAAAATGTTAGACCTGATATTTCACTAAAGAAAAGACCTCACACCGCTCAGAATGGCCATCATCAAGGTCTACGGACAGATGCTAGAGAAAGTGTGCAGAGAAGCTAACCCTCCTGCACTCTTGGTGAGGATGTAAATTGGTATAGCCATTATAGAGAACAGTATGGAGGTTCCTTAAAAAACTAAAAAGAGTTACCATAAAATCCCATTCCTCAGCATAAATCCAAATAGGATAAAGACTCCAATTCAAAAAGATGCATGCACCAAATGTTCAAAGCAGCACTATTTATAATACCCAAGACATGGAAGCAACATAAGTGTCCACAGAAAGATGTATAAAGATGTGTTATCAACGAAGGAAACTATAAGCAAGGTGAAAAGACAGCCTTCAGAATGGGAGAAAATAATAGCAAACAAAGCAACTGACAAAGAATCAATCTCAAAAAATACAAGCGGCTCCTGCAGCTCAATTCCAGAAAAATAAACGACCCAATCAAAAACTGGGCCAAAGAGCGAAACAGACATTTCTCCAAAGAAGACATACAGATGGTTAACAAATACATGAAAAGATGCTCAACATCACTCATTATCAGAGAAATGCAAATCAAAACCACAATGAGGTACCATCTCACGCCAGTCAGGATGGCTGCTATCCAAAAGTCTACAAACAATAATCAAAACAGGGTGTGGAGAAAAGGGAACCCTCTTATACTGTTCGTGGGAATGCAAACTAGTACAGCCACTATGGAGAACAGCGTGGAGATTCTTAAAAAAACTGGAAAGAGAATGGTCATACAACCCAGCTATCCCACAGCTGGGCATACACACAGAGGAAACCAGAATCGAAAGAGACACGTGCACCCCAATGTTCATCGCAGCACTGTTTATTTTATTCATTTATTTATTTTTCACAGCACTGTTTATAATAGCCAGGACATGGAAGCAACCTAGATGTCCATTGGCAGACAAATGGATAAGAAAGCTGTGGTACATATACACCATGGAATATTGCTCAGCCATTAAAAAGAATTCATTTGAATCAGTTCTAATGAGGTGGATGAAACTGGAGCCTATTATACAGAGTGAAGTAAGTCAGAAAGAAAAACACCAATACACTATACTAACGCATATATATGGAATTTGGAAAGATGGTAACAATGACCCTATATGGGAGACAGCAAAAGAGACACAAATGTATAGAACAGTCTTTTGGACTCTGTGGGAGAAGGCAAGGGTGAGATGATCTGAGAGAACAGCACTCAAACATGTATATTATCAACTGTGAAACAGATCACCAATCCAGGTTGGATGCATGAGACGGGTGCTCGGGGCTGGTGCACTGGGATGACCCTGAGGGAAGGGATGGGGAGGGAGGCGGGAGGGTTTTCAGGATGGAGAACACATGTACACCCATGGCTGATTCATGTCAATATATGCCAGAAACCACTACAATATTGTAATTAGCCTCCAATTAAAATAAATTACTTAATTTAAAAAAAGATGTGTTATACATACACAATGGAATACTACTCAGCCATTAAAAAGAGTGAAATAATGCAATTTGCAGCAACAGAGATGGATCGAGAGATTATCATACTGAGTGAAGTAAATCAGACAAAGACAAGTAACATTTGATACCACTTATATGAGGATTCTAAAAAATGGTACAAATGAATTTATTTACAAGACAAATAGACTCATAGACACAGAAAAGAAACTTATGGTTGCCAAGGGGGAAAGGAGAATAGGGATACATTGGGGATTTGAGATTAATAGATAAACACTACAATGTATAAAATAGATAAACAACAAGAGAACTCTAGAGAGAATGGCACAGAGAACTATATTCAATATTTTGTAATAAGCTATAATGGAAAAGAAGGGCTTCCAAGGTGGTTCAGTGATAAAGAATCTGCCTGCCAATGCAGGAAACACAGGAGATGTGGGTTTGATTTCTGGGTTGGGAAGATCCCCTTGAAGAGGAAATAGCAGCCCACTCCAGTATCATTACCTGGAAAATCCCATGGACAGTGGAGCCTGGCGGGTCCCAGTCCATGGAGCTGCAGAGTCAGACCTCACTGGGTGACTAAGCATCCATACACATGATGGAAAAGCATCTGAACATTATGTACATTATTTATTTTGTACATATGACTGAGTCACTTTGCTCTACACTTGAAACATTATAAATCAACTATACTTAAATAAAAATAAATAAATAAAATGAATGCTAAAAATATGAGGATTAAAATAGTGTCTACAAGGTGTTGAAAGAATAATCCACAAAAAATCTGCAAATATTGGACATTTTTATGAGCACCTGTTCCTTCCCAGTGAATGTCCTAAGCAACTAACTTACTTAAACAGAAAGCCTTGAGTTTTCATGTGTCTGCTCTGCTCAGTCATGAACTCTTGCAACCCTTTGGACTGTAGCTCACCAGGCTCCTCAGCCCATGGAATTTTCTAGGCAAGAGTCCTGGAGTGGGTTGTCATTTCCTTCTCCAGGGGATCTTCCTGACCCAGGGATGGAACTTGTGTTTCTTGCATCTCCTGTATTGGCAGGCAGATTCTTTACCACTAGAGCCACTCTGTTCTTGCTTCATTTGTTCCTTCTGAGTAGTAAGAATGTCAGCACAAATATCCAGTTATTTTCCTGTGATTAATAATTCTGGAAGAGGTTCTTATAACTCAGTGGTTTACAAAGACATCAAAAATGATTAATTGAAATGACTGAATTCACATCATGAAATTAAATTATATACAGATTCCTAAGCAGTTCACTTAAGCATAACACAGTTGAAAATGGTATCCAGATAAGTGAATGCCCTCCCCCATATTCATTACCAGTTTATTTTTCAAGAGGTTTTGAAAAAACACTCTGCCACTACTGCTAAGGATATTAGCCTAATTTCCACCCATGTCTGTTTTTTCACTGTCCTTGGCTGGTTGTTCTCCATTGACCCATTTCTGTAGCCCATGCTGGGCTGATACCCGCTGATCTAAGCTGGCTCATGTCAGCCTTGTCAGTTCTTTGATTTAAGGTTGATATTCTGATTACAGGATTTTTAAGACTCTGTCTGTGTTTCTATTAGTCTAACAATTCTCTTCTGGTTGATTATTACAGGTATTTGCCCGATTTCTGCCGTTTTTGTAAGCATGTTGAGGGCAGCCGTCTATTACAAAATGCCTCCCTTACATGTTGCTGTGCGGTGAGGGGCGTTGCAGGATTCCACGGAGAGGGTGCCGTTGTTCAGTTGCTGGGTCGTGTCTTGGCTCTGTAACCCCGCGGCCTGCAGCATGCCTGGCTTCCCTGTCCCCCGCTGGCTCCTGGAGTTTGCGCAGATTCACGTCCATTGAGTCGGTGATGCTGTCTAACCACCTCATCATCGGCTGCCCGCTTCTCCTGGACAGGACTGGCTACAAAGTTGATGGGGCTGCGTGTAAGTTGAAAACGGGTGGATTGTCGTCTAAAATTGATTAAAACTTTCAGAATGGTGACAGCCGAAGAGCTTGCCTTCTAACCGTGGGTCCTGTGCACCTCCACAAGTTGTGCCCTGCAAGTTGACCCTGGTATTGGATTTTGTGAGAAGGGAAGAGCATGCATCTGAATGCCCCTCGAAAGGGTCGCCCCTGTTCCTTAGAAAACGTTTTACTCAATTCAATCGTTTCTTTTTCTGCTGTATTACTTCGTGTTCCATCGTTTGCCATCTTGCTACACCCAGAGGTCGCACTGTAGCTGAATATGTCCTTATTACCTTGCTACTTGTTTTCGTGTTTATATGTTCTCTGACTGTGAAAGGCGGCAAGGTAAACCCTGTTTATCAGTGTTTACTAATAAATATGTATTGAACTTCAGTCTGTGCACAGTTTTGCTTAGAGAAATATACAGAGAGTCTAACGGGACACACTCCCTAAGCCGCTGTGGTTGTTTTTAGGGTACCAGGCTCTATCTGCTCCTTGCTGATTTACTTATTCTTTCTGTATCATTCCCCAACTTCTTTATCAGTAAAAATGGAGACAGTGAGATACTATTGTTGTCATTACAGTGAGAATAAAGTATATTGAGGACATTGGAACACTGCGTGACAGGTAATGAGTGCTAAAAAAAAAAACAAAAAAAACCACCACACATTAGCTGGTTCCCTTGGTTTCCATATCAGGACTGGGAGAAACATATGGTATTCCTACCCTTGGATTTCATGCCCAACATTTAAAAAATTTAATTTAATTTTTATTTATTTATTTTTAGTTCTACCAGTTTATTGCTACCAACCTATTTCCCTCCACCCTCGTGCACACACGCTCAGTCATGTAACCCCATGGACCGGAGCCCGCCAGGCTCCTCTGTCCATGGATTTTTCCAGGCAAGAATACTGGAGTGGGCTGCCATTTCCTTCTCCTAATTTAATTTTTAAAAATCTTCTCATTGGAGTATATCTGCTTACAAAGTTGTGTCAGTTTCTGCTGTACTGCAAACTGAATCAGAGATATAGATATACACACATATACATACATATGCATACCTATATATACACAGATTCCCCTCTCTCGGATTCCCTTCCCGTTTAGGTCACTACAGAGCATTGAGGAGAGTTCTCTGAGCTACACAGTAGTGTCTCATTGTTACCTGTTTTTCACATAGTATCAGTAGTGTATATATGTCAGACCTCAACATTTGGATCAATATGCCAGTAAAAGCTGACTTTTTGCATATCAAACATAAATCAATAAATATCAAACCTGACTATACATCAAGAATAAAACCTATAAAAATATATATCCATTGATTTAGAATATATATTTTTCTTGGTAGAAAAAAACTGGGTATGTGATCTTCCTCCCTTCCTTCCTTCCTTCCTTCCTTCCTGCTTTTACTCCTCTCTCCCTCCTTCCATCTTTTCCTCCTTCCTCCCTTTCTTCCTTCATTTCTTCCATCCATTTGAAAGGTTGTTGCTGAACCACGAAAGACACTGGGATTCTTGGCTTCTGGAGGAGAAGAATTCAATCCGGGGCCAGAGATGAGGCTTGATTGCTCAGGGCTTTTGTGCAGTAGAGTTTTATTAAAGTATAAAAGGGATAGAGAAAGCATCTGACATAGACATTGGAAGGGGGCAGAAAGAGTGCCCCCGGCTAGTGTTAACAATGGAGCTATATGCCTTTTAATTAATTATTACAATGAATCAAAAGAGTGTCTCAAGTTTGTGAAAATTTTACCAGACCCACTCCCACAATTTACATTTTAGGATAACAAGATTAGAATTTAACAATAGAAAGACCCTACCAGACCCACTCCCATAATATACATTCTAAAATAACAGGATTAGTAAGAAGGTTTTCAGGAAGGAGAAACTCTCCTCCAGCACGATACGTTGTTGTTGTATAATCCCTAGTACAGGGTTTAAACTGAGTTGTGTAATTTACTAAGACTAAGGAATGTAGAGGGGAAAAAAGTTTGTCCTATTCTCCTCCTTGAGAATTCCAGACCCCCATCTCCACTTCGAGAGCCCCAGACCCCTTTCTCCTCCGTGGGGACCCTGGACTTCTTATCAATCTGCCTAGGAATTGACTCTCTCACATTATCTAGCTATCATCTGTCTTGGAGGTGGAAGGTAGTGGCATTGTGTTAGGCCTTATAAATTCACTAGCTTTAGAGTAGGCTGAAGAAGGGAAGCAAGAAAACAGGACATGCTAAATGCTGTAATCTTTGGGAAAACAAGGGAATATACAGACTCTAACCTGAGCTGAGGGGGTCTCTGGGGAGCCCTTTGGGAGATGGGACTACTGAGTGAGACTGAAAAAATGGATCGTAATTAACCAGGAGAAAAGTGTACTCCAGGTGGAGAAACAGTGTACACAGTGTGGACTTAGGCTTTTTTAAGTTTCACAGACAGTTCTGGTATAGAACTAGAGCTGAAATATTTAAATTTAGAATTGCTTATTAATTCACAATATCTGGATAAAAATGCAGAGAGACCAGGGCTATGCTAATCTCTGCATCTCTGCCTTTTGTCTGACCTGGGCCTGCACCCCTGCTCCGTGGTCCATCCGGGTGAGTTTTTGCCTTTTGTCGTTGACCTGGCCCGGGATCTGACCCATCCATGTGGCTTTTATGTTTTGTGGTTATGAAAATGATCAGGGGAGCCTGACAGTACCCCGAGACTACGCTGAGGCACTGAGTTTGTCTCCCTCAGTCTGATGATCTCTTTGAAAGTTACATGTTGGCCATTTATCAGCTGTTTTCCTTTCCTTCCCAGGATCAGTTTCTTACCCATTTTCTCTCCATCTGTTATTGTTAGGAGAATAATCTAAGATATCCAGTTTAGATGAATTGCTCTAGGTCACATTTAGCTTACAAACTATAGAGCCTGGACTCGAACCCCAGCATTCTGATTCCAAGACCATATTCTTTCTATTTAATTTCAGTGCAATTTAAAGACATTGTAACTTATTTTGTATTTTGAGCTACTATCTCTTTAATTTTTCAAAAACTGAAGCATAGTTGATCTACAATGCTGTATCTGTTTCAGGTGTGCGGCAAAGAAGTGATTCAGTTACACATGCATATCTATTCTTTTTCAAATTCTGTTCCATTATAGGTTATTACAAGATACTGAATATAGTTCCCTGTGCTATACGTAAGGATAAATTAGGAGTCTTGGATTAACAGATGCACTACTTTATATAAAATAAACAACAGTGACCTATTGAACTACTTTCTCAAGTCTTATTCCATTTGTTGTCTATCAACAGACGGAAGAAATCTGGGGGGAAGAGGAGGGTTTGGTTACCATGGTAGCCAGTCTCCTAAGGTGGCCCCTGGCAGTCCCTCCCTTCTCCGCACTCTACGTCACTCTTCACAGGAAGAGACTGTGTTCCGTCCCTTTGAATCTGGGCCACACTCTGACGGTTTTGGCCAATAGAGTGTCCTGGAGCCTCTGAGTTCAGGTCTTAAAAGGACTAATAGCGTCTCTTCCTTTCCTCTCGGGACACTCACTCTTGTGATATTCCTTCAAAAACTCCAGCTGTCACGCCAGAAGCCCCAGGAGACCAGCGGCGCCTTGATCCAAGGCCCAAGCTATGTTGCTGGTGGGCGTCCAGGAGCAACTGCCGGCCTGGGAGTCGGCCTTCTTGCCTGTCTCAGTGCGGGTGAGCCTGTAGACAGCTATAGACCCAGCCAAGATCCTATAGCACAGAAGGACCATCCAACTGACGCTTAAGGAAACGTGAGAGATGGTAATATGGCTACTATCATAAGCCACTAAATTTTGAGGTGATTTATTACATAGCAATGGATAGCTGAAAATGCTACCTCTATAACAAGAGGTAACATTATATCTTCCTTAAATATTTTGAAAAATGAAAGCAATATGTGAAAAGTAATAAATCCAATGTAACTTACTGGATAGACCAGCTTATTAAAGTAACAATGATTTCTGACACAATGGAGTTTTTCTGAAAATTATTTTTAATGACCAGAAGTCTAGTTATCCTGAAGAGGAAAAAAAAATGAAAATGACAGTGGAATTTAAAATGTCTCATTAATTTGGAATAAGTACACACTCTAGAATCAAAGGAACTTGGATCAGCTTGCTGAATATCCTTTTGTGACTTAAAAAAATGACATTTGAGATTTGATTTGGAGCAAAAGTGTCTAAAGAAATTACCTCTTTATGGACCAAGACACAGAAGAGGGGCAGAGTACTGGGACTAAGACATCAAGAGATATTTCCTGCTGGGGGCCTCTGCAGCTGGCATTTAAGGATAGGAAAATTGAACAGCAGTACTATTTTAGAAATAAATATTCTTTAGTTATGATGAGCATATTTTCTGAACCAGAAATTCGGACATCTGCTTGACAAATATGTGTAAAATTACAGAGGCAATGGGATAAAATCATCAGGAAACAATTACAAAGACACAGCTGCAGAGACGGTAATGTAGGTGCTAATTTAAAATAGTTAAATAAAATGACTATAGTCCTTATCATACACCAGGTACCATCCTAAATATCAGAATTAACTCATTTAATAATTAAAAACCCTCTATGACATAGATCCCATGTTAATATGTTTTTGAGAAATGAAGAAACTAAGGCATAGGACTTTTAGGTGGCAGAACAAACTGTGAAGACAGTTTTATTTTGGAATCCATATCATTATATTATACTGTGTCCAAGGATAGTTTTCATGGTTAAGTGCAAAGTGGGGGAAGGCTATATAGTTCTTAATTAATGGGATAGAGTAATTGGAGCTGATATAAGCTGATAATAGGGAAAAGATTTTTGGAGATTTATTAAAGGCAACTGAGATACCTCCTGCCTATCTGACTCTCATCTCCGGAGACACTGGGAGGAAACCTGGAGCTGCTGCTGACTGACGAGGGTGCCCATGAGATTCTCTTGGTGCCTAAGCAAGGAGAACCGGATAGCATCGTCACTTCCCCTGAACTGCTAGCTCATGACTCTCCAGCTCAGCATCTCATAGGGAACATGGTTTCTCTTTCTTGAAAATCAAATGATTTGTTCCCTCTGTTAAATGCACATTTTGTGTGTCAAGAATGAGGAAAAATTGAGGCAGTAATTTGGATGCCGGATCAATGTGATCAGTGTGACTGGTGATGGAAGCAAAGTCCGATGCTGTAAAGAACAATATTGCATAGGAACCTGGAATGTTAGGTCCATGAATCAAGGCAAATTGGAAGTGGTCAAACAGGAGATGGCAAGAGTGAACGTCAACATTTTAGAAATCAGCAAACTAAGATGGACGGGAATGGGTGAATTTAACACGGATTACCATTATATCTAACTGTGGGCAATAATCCCTTAGAGGACATGCAGTAGCCTTCATAATCAACAAAAAAAGAGTCAGAAATGCAGTACTTGGATACAATTTCAAAAACTACAGAATGATCTCTGTTTGTTTCCAAGGCAAGTCATTCAATATCACAGTAATCCAAATCTATGCCCCAAACAGTAATGCTGAAGAAGCTGAAGTTGAATGGTTCTCTGAAAACCTTCAAGACCTTCAAGAACTAACACCCAAAAAAGATGTCCTTTTCATGACAGGGGACTGGAATGCAAAAGTAGGAAGTCAAGAGACACCTGGAATAACAGGCAAATTTGGCCTTGGAGTACAGAGTGAAGCAGAAGGAAAGCGAATAGAGTTTTGCCAAGTGAACACGCTGGTCATAGCAAACACCCTCCTCCAACAACACAAGAGAAGACTCTACACATGGACATCACCAGATGGTCAACACCAACATCAGATTGATTATATTCTTTGCAGCCAAAGATGGAGAAGCTCTATACTGTCAGCAAAAACAAGATTAGGAGTTTACTGTGGCTCAGATCATGAACTCCTTATTGAGAAATTCAGACTTAATTGAAGAAAGTAGGGAAAACCACTAGCCCATTCAGGTATGACCTAAATCTAATCCCTAATGATTATACAGTGGAAGTGAGAAATAGATTTAAGGGACTAGATCTGATAGACAGAGTGCCTGAAGAACTATGGACAGAGGCTCGTACCATCGTACAGGAGGCAATAGGTCATCAATGCAAAGCAATAGAGGAAAACAATAGAATGGGAAAGTCTAGAGATTTCTTCAAGAAAATTAGAGATACCAAGGGAACATTTCATGCCAAGAGGGGCAAAGTAAAGGACAGAAATGGTATGGACTTAACAGAAGCAGAAGATATTAAGAAGTAGTGGCAAGAATTCACAAAAGAACTATACAAAGAAGATCTTCATGACCCAGATAATCATGATGGTGTGATCACCAACCTAGAGCCAGACATCCTGGAATGCAAAGTCAAGTGGGCCTTAGGAAGCGTCACTACAAACAAAGCTAGTAGAGGTGTTGGAATTCCAGCTGAGCTATTTCAAATCCTAAAAGGTGATGCTGTGAAAGTGCTGCACTCAATATGCCAGCAGATTTGGAAAACTCAGCAGTGACCACAGGACTGGAAAAGGTCAGTTTTCATTCCAATCCCAAAGAAAGACAATGCCAAAGAATGCTCAAACTACTCTACAATTGCACTCATCGCACACACTAGTATAGTAATGTTCAAAAATCTCCAAGCCAGGCTTGAGCAGTACGTGAACTGTGAACTTCCAGATGTTCAAGCTGGTTTTAGAAAAGGCAGGGGAACCAGAGATCAAATTGCCAACATCCGCTGGGTCATCAAAAAAGCAAGAGAGTTTCAGAAAAACATCTATTTCTGCTTTACTGAATAACACCAAATCCTTTGACTGGATCACAATAAACTGTGGAAAATTCTTCAAGAGATGGGAATACCAGACCACCTGACTTGCCTCTTGAGAAATCTGTATGCAGGTCAAGAAGCAACAGTTAGAACTGGACATGGAACAACAAACTGTTTACAGATAGGGAAAGGAGTACATCCAGGCTGTATATTGTCATCCTGCTTGTTTAACTTATATGCAGAGTACATCGTGAGAAACGCTGGGCTGGATGAAGCACAAGCTGGGATCAAGATTGCCAGGAGAAACATCAATAACCTCAGATATGCAGATGATACCACCCTTATGGCAGAAAGTGAAGAAGAACTAAAGAGCCTCTTGGTGAAAGTGAAAGTGGAAAGTGAAAAAGTTGGCTTAAAATTCAACATTCAGAAAACAAAGATCATGGCCTCCGGTCCCATCACTTCATGGCAAATAGATGGGGAAACAGTGGAAACAGTGGCTGACTTTATTTTTTGGGGCTCCAAAATCACTGCAGATGGTGACTGACTGACTGGAGCCATGAAATTAAAAGACACTTACTCCTTGGAAGAAAAGTTATGATCAACCTAGACAACATATTATAAAACAGAGACATTACTTTGCCAACAAAGGTTCATCTAGTCAAGGCTATGGTTTTTCCAATAGCATGGGTGTGAGAGTTGGACTATAAAGAAAGCTGAGCACCAAAGAATTGATGCTTTTGAACTGTGGTGTTGGAGAAGACTCTTGAGAGTCTCTTGGACTGCAAGGAGATCCAACCAGTCCATCCTAAAGGAGATCAGTCCTGGGTGTTCATTGGAAGGGCTGATGCTGAAGCTGAAACTCCAATACTTTGGCCACCTCATGTGAAGAAATGACTCATTTGAAAAGACCCTAATACTGGAAAAGATTGAAGGCGGGAGGAGAAGGGGATGACAGAGGATGAGATGGCTGGATAGCATCACCAACTCAATGGACAGGAGCTTGAGTGAACTCTGGGAGTTGGTGATGGACAGGGAGGCCTGGCGTGCTGCAGTCCATGGGGCCACAAAGAGCTGGACACGACTGAGTGACCGAACTGAACTGAACTGAACTGATAGAAGTATTTTATTTTAAACAGAAGAGGGTTGGTCATTCAGAAACACAGAAAAAGTGGAGAATTGTTGAAGTAAAGTTGGATATAGCCATATGTACAATGCAAGAGAAAAAGGTTCTCAACTATTAGAGCAAGAATATATCTGGGTCAAGGACAAGTCCATCTTTGGTTTGGACATAGGTGCAAGAAATGGAGAGAGTGAATTTATGGTATTTCTGTTTCTCGTTGGCAATGTTATCCCTAATGGATACTCTACATGGGACTTTATTAGACTGGAGACATTAAATGATCATAGCTCTTTTGTTCTGACCCTATTATAGGTAAGCAAACATCTGGTTATGACTTGACTTCCTATGTAATTCTGCACAGGAAGTCTAAAGTGAAGACCCAGAGGTAAATTTAGACCAAAACTTTTTAAAAAACTTAATATATTTATTTTAATTGCAAGCTAATTACTTTACAGTATTGTAGTGGTTTTGCCATACATCGACATGAATCATCCATGGGTGTACATGTATTCCCCATCTTGAACCCCCCTCCCACCTCCCTCCCCATCCCAACCCTCAGGGTCATCTCAGTGCACCCGCCCCGAGCACCCTGTCTCATGAATCAAACCTGGACTGGTGATCTGTTTCACCCTTGATAATATACACGTTTCAATGCTGTTCTCTCAAATCCTCCCACCCTCGCCTTCACCCACAGAGTCCAAAAGACTGTGCTATACATCCGTGTGTCTTTTGCTAGACCATAACTTTTTGTCTCATGTAATTAAAGATTCATAAGTAGTTGTAAGCATATAAAAAATGGGAAAGTTGTTTTTTTTAAACCATTTTTATTGAAGTATAGGTAAGTTACAATGTTATGTTAGCCTCAGGTATACAGCAAAGTGATTAAGTTATATATTATACATATATATACACACACACACATGCACATATATATATTCTTTTTCAGATTCTTTTCCATTTACGTTATTGCAAGATGTTGAATATAGTTCCCTATGCTATACAGTGAGTCCTTGTAGTTTATCTGTTTTATACATAGTGGTGCATTTATGTTAATCCCAAACTCCTAATTTATCTCCCTCACCTTTACACCCTGCTATGCCTGCTATTCCCTTTGTTATTCATAAGTTTGTCTTCTATGTCTGTGAGTATATTTCTGTTTTGTAAATAAATTCATTTATATCTTTTTTAGATTTCACATATAAGTGCTATCATATGATATTTGTCTTTTTCTGTCTGATTTACTTCATTTAGTATGAAAACCTTTAGGTCCATCTGTGTTGCTATAAATGGCATTATTTCATTCTTTTTAATGGCCGGGTAATATTCCACTGTGTACATATACCACATCTTCTTTATCCACCTGTTGTTGATGGACACATAAGTTGCTTCCATATCCTGGCTAATGTAAATGGTGCTGCTATGAAAATTGAGCCAATGTATTTTTCCGAATTAGAATTTTCATCCTTTCTGATCCATGCCTAGGAGTGGAATTGCTGGATCATCATATGGTAACTCTATTTTTAGTTTTTAAAGATACTTTCATAATGTTCTCCATAGTGGTTGCGTGAATTTACACTCCCACCAACAGTATGGGAGGATTCCTTTTTCTCCAAACCCCCTCCAGCATTTGTTATTTGTAAACTTTGTAATGATGGCCCTTTCAGCTGGTATGAAGTGATACTGCATTGTATGTAATAGTTTCAATTTGAATTTCTCTAACAATGAGCAATACTGCACATCTTTTCATGTGCCTGTTGTATACGTGTATGCCTTCTTTAGAGAAATGTGGGGATGTAGTTTTTAATTGATTTTGCTTCCTCTCCAAAAATAGAAGGTTTTTATAATAAGTTCAAATTTTTAGTTGATAGGTACTGTCTAGAGAAGAGCAGCTGCTTGCTTTAAGTAGGATATTTATATTCTATTTTACCAGCCTTGTTACCATTCCCTGTGGTATTACACACAGCTGTTTCAGCAGCTTAACTGCCAGCCCCTATAGGTTTTTGAGTTTGTATCTTCTGAACCTAGAGGGAAGTTTTCTCTGATGATTTAAGAATGAATTGATACCTGTGGTAATGAATAAAGTGATGCATATCTAGCTTTGGCTGTGATATAATGCCTTCCTGAAACTTACAGTTTATAGAATTTGCTATTTCTCAATGTTAATTATAAAATTTCATTCTTGTGACTACCTCAGTGTTAAACACCTTTCACGTAGTGAGATTCTGCCTCTAGGGACTTAATTATACCTGGGCATATTGAAAGAGCAAGGCTGACGTGTCTCAGCAGGGCAGCTCATCCCAGCACATGGAAAATAAGGCACTCTGGGATAAAGGCCATCCTGTCCTCTTCTGGCATAGAAGGCGATGGCACCCCACTCCAGTACTCTTGTCTGGAAAATCCCATGGACGGAGGAGCCCGGTGGGCTGCAGTCCATGGGGTTGCGAAGAGTCGGACACGACTGAGCGACTTCACTTTCACTTTTCACTTTCACGCATTGGAGAAGGAAATGGCAACCCGCTCCAGTGTTCTTGCCTGGAGAATCCCAGGGACCGGGGAGCCTGGTGGGCTGCCGTCTATGGGGTTGCACAGAGTCGGCTACGACTGGAGCGCCTTAGCAGCCGCAGCAGCAGTCCTCTTCTGGATGACACAACTACAACATCTGGTTTTTGTAGGAAAAGAACTCCGAGCCCAGAGTCACTAGAAGTGTGGCTTGGTGTAGTTTGTCAGTAAGTTGGCTGTGTAGCCATGAACAAATACCGTAATATACCTCGGCTTCAAGTTCTTTGTAAATGAAAAGGTTGAATCCAAATATCTCTGAATTTTCATTCTGCTCTGGCATTACATAACTCAGTCATACATGCTAACGTTTTTGAGTTTATATGCACATTGTCTATGTCCTTTAGTATCATTTAAATCCTATGTGAAGAATTTTATGAAACACACATTTCTATGTTACTGTCATGTTAACATAGATATTTATATCCAAACAGAAGGTTAGATTTTGGACATATTTCAGCAACATTTGGATATCTGATGATTTTTTAGAAACTGTTTTTAATCATTCAGTATCACAGAATTCAAAACAAAAACAACAAAATAAGCACATCAAAACATGTTGGACTTGAACAAAAATACCAGGCAGCTGGGGACACAGGCATGGCATGCAAAACAGGCCTGCATATATTACACTTTGCATATTTATGACAGTGTTGCTCCAGCAATATTGGCAGTTAATGCAGTGTCAATGGGAGAAAAGCTGTCTCAAAGGTTTATTTTTATTGGGCAATGGGAAAAAGAGCCAGGAAACCTTGTTTTATTTTTGCCAAATCAAGTTATCTGGGAGAGTAAGTCATCCATTTACTTTGGACATGCCACATATGTTCCTATTTATCCAAGAGCCAACCCAGTAATATAAGGATAGAGTCATCTTCATTTATGTCCAAGTTGAATGTGGCAAACAGCAACAATGTTTTCTATGTAATTACTTTAGGTGATATGGATGAAGATGATACATTTGACCAGCAAATTGCTTTAAATTAAGTTAAAAAACCTGAGGGTTTAGCATCTATACAGAATATATGATAATTTGCTGGAGAGGATGGCAGAGGAGCTCGGAGAGAAACAAAGATCTTCTAACTCAAATGAAACATATGGATGTTTGGGGCGGTGGGGTGATGGTAGCAGCAGAAGGAAGAATGAAGCAAGAAAAAAAGAAAATAGGTATTAAACATAAATAGAAAAAAAATGTACCAATGTATATCCACATTTATAAGCATTTATTTTCTACTGTATATTCAAACAGAATTGAAAACAATAGAACATAAGCCTGAGATTGATTCCTCCCTTTGCAATATGGTTGAGGAAGACAAGACATGTTACTGCTGTCTAGCATAGGAAGGTGTACTCAATATCTTATGATAACCTATAATGGAAAAATATTAAAAATAATATATATAAGGGCTTCCCACATGGCTCAGTGATAAAGAATCCACCTGCAAAGCAGGAGACGCAGGTTGGATCCCTGGGTCAGGAAGATCCCCTGGAGAAGGAAATGGCAACCCTCTCCAGTATTCTTGCCCAGAAAATCCTATGGACGGAAGAGCCTGGTGGGCCATAGTGCGTGTAGTCACAAAAAAGTCAGACATGACTTAGTGACTAAACAACAACAACAATCAAAATACATATATTAATTGGAAAGTGGAGTTTAAAGGCAGTGTGGGGGTTTCCTGGGTGGTCTGGTGGTCAAGACCATGCAATCCCATTGCCGGGGGCACAGGTTGGATCCCTGGTTGGGGAACTAAGATGCTGCATCTATGCAGAGAGGCCAAAAAAAAAAAAGAGAAAAAGTTAAATAGATAATCCAGAAGGACCTACTAAATAGCAGAGGGAATGCTGCTCAGTATTTTGCAATGACCTAAATGGGAGAAGAACTTGAGAAAGAATGGACACGTGTGTAGGTATAACTGAATCTCCTTGCTGTGTGCCTGAAACTAGCACAACATTGTTAATCAACTGTACTGCAATGCAAAATACAAATTTAAAAAGAACTAGAAAATACAACTTATCTACTAAAAATCGTCAAAAAACAGCCATCAATCTTCTGGAGCTCTGTTCTCTGAATGATACAGGCATAGGCTAAAGTTTTGGCTACTTATTCACATACTCATCTATGGTTTGGATACTTAGTAGGTGTCCTCTGAGATTCATGTAGTCCTTCATCTGATTTTATTTGAAACACACAGAAATTGTACTATTTAATAATACCTACATGAGAGATTTTAATGCTGATAAGCATATGTAATAAATATTGGTACTTATGCCATAGTTTAGAAAAAAATGAAGATGACTGACTTAAGGTGTACTCTCAATTATACCTATTCATTTAGCACTTCTGACCTGCTAGCAATACAATTAATTCAAAGGAAAAAAGTAATAATAAATACTTAGTGATTGTTGATGCACAGTGGGATCTGTGAGGGACAGATGACTGATTATGTTTCAGTTCAGTTCAGTTCAGTTGCTCAGTCGTGTCCGACTCTGCGACCTCATGAACCGCAGCACACCAGGCCTCCCTGTCCATCACCAACTCTGAAAGTTTACTCAAACCCATGTCCATCGAGTCGGTGATGCCATCCAGCCATCTCATCCTCTGTCATCCCCTTCTCCTCCTACCCCCAATCCCTCCCAGCATCAGGGTCTTTTCCAATGAGTCAATTCTTCACATGAGATGGCCAAAGTATTATAATTTCAGCTTCAACATCAGTCCTTCCAATGAACACCCAGGACTGATCTCCTTTAGGATGGACTGGTTGGATCTCCTTGCAGTCCAAGGGACTCTCAAGAGTCTTCTCCAACACCACAGTTCAAAAGCATCAATTCTTCAGCGCTCAGTTTTCTTCACAGTCCAACTCTCACAACCATACATGACCACTGGAAAAACCATAGCTTTGACTAGACGGACCTTTGTTGGCAAAGTAATGTCTCTGCTTTTTAGTATGCTGTCTGGGTTGGTCATAACTTTCCTTCCAAGGAGTAAGCGTCTTTTAATTTCATGGCTGCAATCACCATCTGCAGTGATTTTGGAGCTCCAAAAATAAAGTCTGACACTGTTTAGGGACACTTTAATATTACATTCTCTGGTAAAGCCTGGTTTACATGGCAAGATGTTAATTGTGAATTTCCTAGCTGCACTTCCACATATTTAGAATGTAGAGATAATTGATGTTAACAGAAGTGACCCTGGAGTGCCTGCTGAGTTTAAGCAAAAAAGAAAAGAAAGAAAAAGAAAATATTATATTCTGAATGCATATTCTTTGTGCTGTAGGTTCTTTCCTAATACTATGAACATTACCAATGCAGTCATGAGTGTTGTAACAATTCTCATTCAAATCTTACCTATTATTATTTTCAGGGTTTAACACTTAGGCAGGAACTTCTGGAAACTTAAGTGCCTCAAAGGCGTGAACAGGTAAAAAACTCAGAGAAAGATTAGTCAGTATAATGCTACTTACACTCATTCACTCAAATTTTAAAAAATGTTTATTTATTTGGCTGAGCCAGGTCTTGGCTGCAGTATGGGATTTTTTTTTTTTTTTAGTTGCATGTGGGATCTAATTCCTGGACCAGAGATTGAATCTGGGCTCCCTGTATTGGGAGTGTTGCTTCTTAGCCACTGGACCACCAGGGAAGTTCTTCAATATTTTGAAAATCTAGAAACTGCAAGTCATGATAGAGTGCTGAAAAATAAAAATATTCTAGCCCTGAAGGAGATTGCAAGCTAGCAGGTCTCACTTGCAATAAATAAACTCAAATGACTAATTTACCACTGTAATATACAGATGCTGAGAAAAAACGGCAATGGCAGACCTAGTCTAATCTCATGGGTTAGAGGATGTTAAACTCTGTTAGCCTTAACTTCACAATTAGCATTTCCCTCTTTCATAGAAAATCAACACAAAACAAAGAAGATAGCATTAGGTACAGAACGAGTAAATAATGATCAACATCTCTTTTCCAACTAACCAGTTTTTTTTTTCCCCCCCTCCCAACTAAAGCATTGAAGTTCACCTTGTAGACCTTTATTTACATAGGCATGGGAACCAATGAAAGAATCAGCTTTCGTGTGAGGGGAATCTCACCTCAGTGTTTACATCATGACCCCTAAGAAACAGTGCTTCCCTCATATGAGAGTCAGAAGTAGAAAAGAATGGACAAGAAAATAGATCTGAAACAGTCCTATCCCATGGTTACTAAAGACAAGCTCAATTCAGTGGAACATAGATCTTTGCCTTAATAATCGATTCTTGCTCTGTCCTGTGCTGATGGTTGACCTATTGGAAAAGGAAAAAAAAAAAAGGACAGATGGTGGGCCAGGTGCAGCGGGAGCCCTACACCCAAGTCGGCTGGGTCAGACACAAGAAGGGAAGTCTCAGAAACTCAGAGGCTTAGGAAAAGGCAAAGTAGCATTGCCAAAGGTGAAGGAAGCCAAAATGAAAGACTTGGGACTCATCAGCAGAGTACGAGAGCAACTTACTTTTAGCACTCAATTATCAAAACAGTGCTTGGATTATTTGAAAGTTTGGGAAATCAGTAATACTATGTTGTATATATGAATGTGAAATTTACACACACAATATACATATGATTTGAAATAAGCAATTTGAAAGAGAAATTATAGAAACCAAAAGAAAGAAAAAAGCAAAGAAAAGAGGAAACATCCAAATAGCTGAAGAAAAGGGAAATGCCACAGGATAAATGCTTATCTTGCAAGCAACCACTCTCCACCAGCAGCTGGGTAATAAAATTGCACCGGTCAGAAAGAGGTCACCCAAGACACGGCCTGACCGACCTGGGCCTAGATTCTCCCATAGGCCCCATTACATTCTGGGCATAGATTTTTCTGCAAATCATGATAGATAATAGGGAATTAGCTCTCACAGATGTGAACCACAGCTCACAGATACAAAGAGACTGAATTTAAAGTTGAGCATCTCTGCTGGAGAGAGAAGGGAAGTGACTTGTTTATGTACCATTTCATCACTCTCCCCAAGAGGCACTAGCCCTCGGTTTATGTTCCATTAAAGGTGTAGTGACATGGTTTTAAAGCAAGTGGAAGATTGGCCTGTTATTAGAATTAGGGAATTTGGATTCAATTCTAAGTTAAAATCATGAAATGTTAGAGAAGCTAGATATAATCTAACCCATTTTTCTCCTTTCACAGGTGAGACTTTTTTGACCAAGAGACATAAAATGACTTGCTAAGTTAGTTAATGATAGTATCTGGACTAGAATCACCTATAACCAGTATTACTACTTCTATAATATTATTCTTCCACTCTGGGGAAGACATCCCTGGGACCTTGAGCCTCATGTCAATCAACTGTAGCAATCTCCTTTCTTCCATGTCTCTCTTATTTGTGACGTTCAAAGTTTTCCAACATCTATTGATCACTTTGTCATATGGTTTATTGTTTTTGTCTTGCCATCCCCTTTCCTGTTCTCAGCCAGGTGAATTTATAACCATACAGATTGTTAACCCTATTTGCTAGATTCAGATTTTCTTTCTTTCTCTCTATCTTCACTTGCTTTCAGCAGATAATTCCCATGATCCCGTTTTGAACATTAGTTCCCCAACACTACACTGTATATGAACTCACAAAATCTAATGTCTTAGTCTCTGTTTATAATCCTGTTCTTTCAGGTTGCACATCTTTATTCCACCTAAATTAGCTACAGGGTAATAAGCTGTTGATCGAGGGCAGGAGGAGAAGGGGGTGATGGAGGATGAGATGGTTGGATGGCATCATTGATTCAGTGGACATGAGTTTGAGCAAGCTCTGGAACAGTGAAGGACAGGGAAGCCTGGTGTGCTGCAGACCACGGGGTCACAGAGTCAGATATGAATGAGTGACTGAACAATAATAAACTGTTGAAATGGAGAGACTCAAATCCAAGGGCTCTTGCTCCTCTCATGTAACAGGTCGGAAGGGGGTGCTCACGGATGGCAAAGGGCTCCATTCTACAAGGTCATCAAGGGACTCACGTTCCTTCTGTGTTATAGTTCTGCTACCCTTGAGGGGCCTGTTTTTGTTCACATATTTGAAACTGGTTTACTACTGTCATGGATACTTTCCAGAGCTTGGAAAATAAAGGACTAGCAACTTTCTCATTAAAAGATGTGACCCAAAAGTTGTACGTGTTTCTTATACCCATATCCCATTGGCTAATGCTTGGTCACATAGTCATACCTAGTATCTTAGTCCATACAGGCTTGAATAACAAGATACCATAGATTGTATGTCTTCTGAATGACAGAACTTTATTTTTCTTAGTTTTGCAGGTTGGGAAATTTAAGATCAAGGCACTGGTAGACCTTGTGTCTGGTGAGAGCACGCTTCCTGGTTTACAGATGGCTTTTTTGTTTTTTTCTGCTGTGCTTTCACAAGGTAGCAGCCAGGAAGCTCTCTAGGGTCTCTTTTATAAGGGTACAAACACAATTAGGGAAGGTTCTACTCTCATGACCTAAGCACCTCCCAAGAGCTTCAACTCCTAATGCCTTCACACTGGAGATGAGGTTTGAACATAACAATTCTGAGACAGCATAAGCATTCAGTCTGTAGCACATAACTAAAAGGAACATAAGGAAATGTAGTTCCTAGCTAAGCTTCTTGCGTACAGCCAAAAATTGGGATGTGTTATTTCTGAAAGGAAGAAAAGTAGGATGGGTTTGGTGGATACTATTAGCTGTTTCAGCTATAACTCTCACTGCATTTCTATTCATTGACTTCATTGGAACCTCCAGTTCCTTGGCCCAGTATTTATAGGCAAATTAATAAATTCCTTTCCTTTTTTCCCCTCTCTTGGCTGCACTGTGGAGCTTGCGGGATCTTAGCTCCCTTCTGTCAGGGTCTGGTAGCCTCACCCAGAGCCAGGCCTGCCTCCCTCTCTGGCCCTCCAGAAGGCCTGACCGTGCTATGGTTCCCGAGACAACAATCTGGAGAGGGCAGGTGGGCATTTCCAGTGTGGCAGCAACATGCTATGAGCTCCCTCTTTGAGATTAGAATGTGAAACCACAACTCTGAATCTGCCTTTTGGAAGAGGTTTAGCATTTAATTATGGGAAAATTATAAAGTGATCGATTAGACTTGCCATTTATCCAGGGCAGTCCAGGGAATTGTCTCTGTATGTGTACCATATCTGGGACAGGATTAACTGGGTTAGCAGCAAAGTCTGTAGGTCAATGGGCAGATTACTACTCTCTTTCTTATGAAGCGTCACACGCTGTTGTTGTGTTTGTTCACACCAAAGGCCTGATGAGAACAGAGATTTCTCAAATAACCAGCCTGTCTTCTTCTTTTCATAAAAATATAAATCCCAACCTCTGCGTTTGCATGGACTTCATATTTCATGAAATAAGTAAGTCACAAACCAGGGAAAACTGCAGGGAAAACTTGGAAGATGGCTATCAATTTATATGTTTTATCAGCTGTTAATCAATTTTATTGTAAATGACTATATAATAAGCACAGTGATTTTTTTTTTTTTTGCTTTCCCTGTCACCTCTCCCGCTTCGTCTGGGTGTGTCATTTATATCAAACTCTATGAAAAGTCAGCATAAATACTGATATTTGAAACAACAACTTCCTCTTTTTGTCTCTTATTCAGTGGCCTTCAAAATACTTCTACTAGTTTCTAAACCTAAACGTAACTGGAGCTTTATTTATCTTTGACATGGTTTGTAGGAAAAACAATACAATCTGTCCTTCAAAGGACAGAATGCATAATCTGGTAGAGTACCAGAATGGAGGGCAGTCATTAACCTAAAGTGCTAAGTATTGATGGCTTGAGGAAATATATTCTTGTCTTGTTTTATTATAAATAATCTGTGTCATAGCCTTTTAAAAAATCTGAATTTATTTCTTTCAGGCTCTGCCCCTGGGAACCTATTCTAGTTTGTGTAGTTGCTTTTGAATTAAAAGTAAAACACAACTGTTACATTCTGCATCTCTATAAATATACCAATAATGATATATTATTTAAGTAGGACTTCATAGAGAAAATGTCATTCATTAGAAATGGAAATATCTGTCATTTAGGATTTGGAGCTTTTATTTTCTAAAATGTCCCCTGTGGCCAGGAACAAGATAACCTAATGCACTTATTTCCAAAAAGTTTCAAAAGATGAGGCTCCAAGCTATTCACATTGAAATTCAGTAGTGACAGTATAGCACTGTCTTAGAAAAAGACGGCAAAAATTGAGAAATATCTTCAAGTTGTCCTTGGTCTTTTAGGGAAATATGATAAGATCCCTTTGAATGTCAAAATGGGAGAAAGCATTTGATATTGTTTCTCACAATGCTGTAAATATAAATCAAACTGACCTGGAAAATAACAGAGCCACATGAACTAAAAACTAGCTTAACAATGTTAGTAAAAATAGAGGCATAATATAAAAGGACCCTGAGAGACTCCCAATCAGGAAAGATAAGATAAAGAGCCAAGGAAAAGAACCTAGGATGATTAAGAGGACGAAGGCAGAGATGAATGATGTTATAAAGGGTGTCAATAGGTGTAGTCTTGCTGAGAAAGCTCTGGAACAAGGTGGGATATAAATACATAAAATCAAAGCAAGGAGACCCAGAAAGGTCTCCAAAAGATACTAACAAGAGATTATGTAGCACAGCACCAACTGAAAAGCAGAATTAGAAAAGGGAGAATCAAGGAATGGAATAAGAGAAAAAGCAGTTTATTACAGACACAGCTTAGAAATGACCTGAACATGCAAATTTCTGCTATTTTCTTTCCCACTGCTCTCTTCCTTGTACCACCACACAGCACCCTCCTCCTTTCATCCTCAAGTGAAGAAACCGTTGCCCTCAAGGAGTTTTCATGCATTTTGGTTCGCATCACTTGGAGTCTTTCTCATGATTTAAAACAGCATTGAAGGATAGAGATGGAAGAGAAGTGAAGTGAGGAAGTAGGTCCCTGACCCGACTCTCTCTGATTTGGTCCCTGACCAAAGGAGAGGCGGCTTGGTGTGTCTAGGATTTTAGCCAGCCAGGTAGCAATTAGGGACCCCAGCATGACGTGAAAGGGGCAGAGGGATTCAAGTGAGGCATAGAAGTGGCAGAGCCTTCTGTTTTGAAGAGGCCAGTAGACTGAGATGAGGACTGTTTTGCTGGCAGCCCTTGACAAGTGATGACTGAGAACCCAACCAGACGTTTCGCAGACGCCCATGTGTCCAGATGACAGCAAGCACGGACGCCTCACCCTGATGTCTGGGACTGTGTGAAGCCTCTAATAAACTGGATGCTTCTTCTAGAAAACTCAAAATACAGAGATCAAGTTGCTGTCATCCCGGCAGAAAGAGGACTATACAAAAAATCAAAATGTAATATAGAAAATGAAGTAGAATGTTCATACCTGATTTGTGAACTAAGAGTCATCCTTTTACATTGATTCATCAGCGTGCCCTGAGACGACATAAAGCATTGAACTTTGATTTCATCAATAAGAAAGGTGTCCTTTAATTCCTTTAAAAATATTACTTCTCATGGACAATGTACCCAAGAGCTCTGAGGGAGATATACAATGAGATTTTATGTGTGCCAACACAACATTCATTCTGCAGCCCATGGGTGAAGGTGTAATTTTGACTTTTAAGTCTTATTATTTAAGAAATAAACTTTGTGAGACTATATCTGATGTAGATAAGTGATTCCTCTCATGGATCTGGGCAAAGTAAATTGAAAACCTTTTGGAAAGGATTCAATATCCTAGAGGCCATGAAGAACATTTATGATTCATGAGAAGAGGTCAAAATATTACCATTAACAGGAATTTAAAAGTTGATTGCAATCCTCATGGGTGACTTTAAGGGGCTCAAGACCTCAGTGGAGGAAGTAACTCTGGGTGTGGTGCAAATAGCAAGAGAGTTAGAAGTGGAGCCTGAAGATGTGACTGAATTGCTGAAACCTCATGATAAACTTGAACAGATGAGGAGTTGCTTCTTATGGCTAAGCAAAAAAAGTGGTTTCTTGAGGTAGAATCTACTTCTGATGAAGATACTGGAAAGATTGCTGAAATGACAAGAAAAGGTGTAAAATATTATATAAATTTAATTGATAATGCATCAAAGTTAGAGAAGATTGATTCCAATTTTGAAAGAAGTTCTTTTGTGGATAAAATTTTTTCAAATAGTATTGCATGCTCCAAAGAAATCATTCATGAAAGGAAGAGTCAGTTGACCCAGCTAGTTTCCTTACTGTCTTATTTTATGAAATCATCAAAGTCACCCCAACCCATAGCAACCACCATCCTTAGCAGTCAGCAGCCATCAACATCAAAGTATTCCCTCCATCAGCAAAAAAAAAGAAAATTGCAACTCGCTGAAGTTTCAGATGATGGTTATAATTTTTTAACAATGAAATAGTTTAAAAAAATTTTTTGGCTGCATTTCATGGTGCATGCGATTTTAGTTCCCCAATCAGGGATTGAACCTGTACTTCCTGCAGTGGAAATGCAGAGTCTTAACCACTGGACCACCAGGGAAGTCCAGCAGTAAAGTATTACCAATTAAGAAGAAAAAAGTATCCCTTAAATAAACAAAGAGAAACTGTTGGAAAATTGTAACACTTTATCCATCTGTATTTAGCAGTATATACATGCTTTCTTTCTTTTTTTTTTTTTTACTTTTCTTTTGGTTGGAACATACTGAAACCATAAATAGTAAGCTTAAACTATAGAAAAATCTTATCATAAAGGTATTATTGTAAATATTTTACATGCATTTCTTCTTTTAATCTTCAAACAGATCTTCTTAGGTAGGAGGTATTCTTCTTCTTCTCATTTCACGAATAAGAAATCGAGGCACAGAAGTTAAACTGGTCAAGTTCACATACCTGGTAAGTGGTAAATCCAAGATTTTAAACTTGATCCTTCTGACTCCAGAGCCTGTCATGTTCCTAAGTGATGAGTGTAGGTACCACTGTGTTACAGAAGACATCACTGCCCGAGCGTGACAGGAACTCCAAGGCTCCGCTGTCCGGCTCCTCCAGAGTTAGAGCCCACCATCCTTCAGATGCTGCTCGAGGCTGTGAATAAAATTAGGCCAGCCCGTTTTCATAGTTTAGTTAATATTAATACCATAATTATGGTGCAGAGCAAATAAAGTAAAAAACCTCCTCTGGTTTCAAATCAATAGCAAAAACTTAACATAAAGAGGAAGCTAGAAGGGGAGGCAGGGATAAAGAAGTGACCACCTACCTAATCTCAGATAATCGTTAGGGAAACTCTGGGAAATAAATATTATGATCACTGTTTTACATAGGAATAAACTGAAGCTCATTGGCTTTAAGTGACTTGCTCAATTGGGATCTGGCAGAACCAGAGTCTGGTTCTGACTCCAAAGGGTTTTCTTTCTTTGGTAGGTTCCACAGTCCCTCAAAAGTACCCTGATTTGGGTACACTATGGATTAAGTAGGTCATTGTGGTTTAAACTGAGAACACATGAAGCATATAATACTGTTTCTGTAGGAGAATATATTCCTACTTCTATATTAGGAGATTAAAAAACAAATTCTGGGACACAGCCCTTGAGACACTTGAGAACTGCCTACTTTGACACTAGAGAAAAAAATACTTGAATTGTGATATTTTTACCTACAAATTTAAAGCTTGTGAAATATATTCTATGCCACATGGAAGATGTTTATTTATTGAGTCAACAATATTAGCAGCATCAGCAGGTTGAAGAAGCTGAAATGTGAGGTGAATATGTGTGCTTGTGATTTGCTTTTTTGGTCTGTTTTATGCTGATGAATTCATATTTTTTTAAAAAATGGGTTGTATTCCAAAGAGTGGAAATGAAAAAATGTTTGAAATGGGAAAATGGTAAGGACATTTATTTTGAAGAACTTGAAAATTAAATAAATTGAAATTTTTTACATCTTGCTGTTGCTGCTGCTGCTGCTAAGGCGCTTCAGTCATGTCCGACTCTGTGCGACCCCATAGAGGGCAGCCCACCAGGCTCCCCCGTCCCTGGGATTCTCCAGGCAAGAACACTGGAGTGGGTTGCCATTGCTTTCTCCAGTGCATGAAAGTGAAAAGTGAAAGTGAAGTCACTCAGTCGTCTCCGACTCTTCTCGACCCCATGGACAGCAGCTTACCAGGCTCCTCCATCCATGGGATTTTCCAGGCAAGAACACTGGAGTGGGGTGTCATTGCCTTCTCCATTTTACATCTTGCTTTGAAACAAAACAGAAGTTGTTTACTATTAAGTGGAATTGAGGGTAGCTGTCTTGAGAAGTCTGTTCTCATACTATTGCTGCAATATTCAAGGCCTGGCTACAGACTTCAAGAGCTGATATTTCATGGAGAAACACATCACATTGACAATTTATGTCTCTAGTACAGCATCTTTATCCTTTGCCATGCATTTTGGTCTTCTAGTTGCTCTGGCTCATAATTTACAAGGAACCTTAATCACTTTGTAAGAGACCTTGGTCATCCTCTCGTAGTTCCCCATATATTACCAATAAGGAGAATAAATTGAAGAAAAGTGACTTGCCCAAATATAAGCCAACTAGAACATTTTGTACTTTCAAATGTAGAGCTGGCCATATTCCTGAAATGTACCTTTATTTTTTCATTACACACTCTTCAGTAAAGATCTCATTTACTGAGTTTATTTCAAAGAATGGAAACTCTACTATACCCAGGACAAGGTATTTGCTTTTAATTGTAAAAATAATTTTAATTATAAAATTGTCATACCATACCAGTCATAAAAGTCCCTTGTGCACTTACATTTACCTTCCATATTTTCTATGCATAATACAAACATATATGGATAAATAAATATATGTTTACATATATGTGTATACAAATATGTACATAAATACATGCACACAGACACCTTTATTATTCCACAGATGGGATCCTATTGTAACAACACCAACATCTTGCTTTATAAAGTTTTAAGACTTGGACATCATCCTTACAAGTGCATAGAAGTTTACTCATTGTTTTTCCTTTCGGTTTTATTGAGACATAATTAACATCCAGTACTGTACAAGTTCAAGGTATACAGCACAATGATTTGAACCACATACATCATGAAGTGATTATCACAAGTCCAGTCACCATTTCACATAGGTACAAAATTAAAGAAATAGAAAAATAATTTTTTTCTTGTGATGAGAACTTCCAGAACACACTCTCCCTAAAGACCTCACACATAACATACGGCAGTGTTATTAATAATTACCTTTAACATGTTGAATATTATATCGCTGGTACTCATTTATCTTACAGCTGGAAATTTGTACTTTTTGAAGCCTTCATCCAGTTCTTCCCCACACCCTGCCCCCACTTCTGATAATCATCAATCTTATTTGTTTTTTAATGATTGTTTGTTTTTAAAGTATAATTGACATAGAACACTCTGTTAGTGAATCACACAACAGAGTGATTCAATATTTCTATATGTTTTAGACTGATCACCATGATAAAGCTAGTTATATTCTGTCACCATACAAAGATATTACATAGTTATTGTTATTGACTATATTCCCCACACTGTACCTTTCATAATCCATGTCTCATTTATTTTGCAACTGGAAGTTTGTACCTCTTAATCTACCTCACGTATTTTCCTCACCCCCCGTACTCCCATTGCTTTTGGCAAACACTTGTTTGTTCTTTGCATCTATAGCTCTGTTTATATTTTATGTTTCTTCATTTTTTTTTGTTTTCTAAGATCTGACATATAAGTAAAATCATACAGTATTTGTTTTTCTTTGTCTGACTTATTTTACTTAGCATAATGTTCTCTAGGTCCATCCATGTTGTTCCAAAAGGCAAGATTTCATTCTTTTAATGGCTGAGTAGTATTCCATTATGTGTGTGTATATATATATATATACACACACACACACATACGGAACTCCTTTATTCACTTAACTATTGAGGAACACTTTGGTAGCTTTCACATCTTGGCTATGGTAAATAATCTTGCATTTAACATAGGGGTACATATATCTTTTTGAATTAGTGCTTTTTTTTTTTTGGATAAATACTGAGGAATGAAATTGCTGGATCATAGGTTGTTCTATAATACTTTTAATTTTTTGAGGAAACTATACTGTTTTCCATAGTGGGTACACTAGTTTACATTCCCAACAACAGTGCGTGAGGGTTTTCTTACTCCACATCTTTACCAACAGTTGTTATTTGTTGTCTGACATTAACGGTTTTGAGGTATGAGTTGATGTCTCACTGTGGGTTTGGTTTTCATCCCCTGATTATTAGTGATGTTAAACATCTTCTCATGGGTCTGTTGGCCATTTATATATTTTCTTTGGAAAAATGTTTATTCTGATCTTTTGACCATTTTTTTAGTTGGGTTGTTTATTTATTGATGTTGAGTTGTATGAGTTCTTTGTATATTTTGGATATTAACCCCTTATCAGATATATTATTTGCAAATACCTTCTCTCTCAGTAGCTGGCCTTTCATTTTGTTGATAGTTTCCTTTGCTCTGCAAAAGCCTTTTAGTTTTATGTAATCCAATTTGTTTATTTGTTTTTGCTTTTTTTTACCTTGCCTGAGGAGAGAGATCACAAAAAAAACGGCTAAGACCAAAGTCAAAGAGCACATTGCTTAGGTTTTCTTCTAGAAGTTTTATGGTTTCAGGCCTTATATTTAAGTCTTTAAATCATTTGAATTTATTTTTGTGCATGTTTATTTTTCCAGATGAACTTCAGAATTCATTTACCATTAGAAAAAAAGTTGGGGCATTCTATCAACTACAAATTGGCACTTACCAAGAGCATTCCCAAGGACTGAACAACAAAGGCATTTGCCATCTGCCTCCATGGACACTGAACCCTATGATGCTACAGTCGTTGACCTTCAACAACCCCGGAGGGAGTTCAGGTGGAGTGAGGCCCTCTGTGCTCCAGGGAATCTGGTGGGACAGGTCTTTAGATAGTGGATGGTTTTAGAACTGATTTTATGACCTCAATCCTTGCATCTCCTCAGATCTAGACAAGCACTAAATCCCTTCATCAGATCCTCATGACTAACAAAAAACCTTTTGTAAAATGAGTGTTTCATGGTATTGAGCTCCCCTTTCACCAAAACCTTATATATTGACTTCCCCCCACTGCCGCTTTGGAGCAGTCTCTCAGAGCTACCTGAGATGCTGCCTCCTGGGCTGCTGTCCTCATTTTGCCCCAACTAAAACTCAACTCGCAGCTCTCAAGTCGTACATCTTCTTTTAGCTGACAGTTATGGCGACCAGCGAAGCTAGCCAGAGTGGACTTCCTTCCTTCGACTGGACTCCGTGAGGAACCAGAGCTTTGGAACCAGCAGCGGCCCCTTGCGCCCATCTGCCTCCTCGGGGAGTGCAGACGAATTTGGGTAAGTCTCTCCTGGTTCTTGGATCTCCCGTATTGGTTGCGATTCTGAGTTTTATTTGGCAGTAGAGCAGGTTACCCGCCCCCTCCCAGTAGGAAAGATGCTGGTCGGGGCCCAGGTGAAATATCCCGGGCATACCCACTCCTGGTCTAGACAATGAGTGGGGCTCGGTTGAAAGATACGGAGAAATCCCCACCCAGTCAAAAGATCCTGGGCTGGGGGCTGGCTGAAAAATGCCAGGAGGATTGCCCACCCGGTGGAAAGGTACTAGGTAGCGGGACTCAATTGGGAAAAAATTGAGGAACACCTGGGGCTCGGCTGCAAGATGCCGAGGCCGCGCCGCTGGAGGGGACTGAATGGTCTCGGCCGAGCGGCTGAGTAAGAGGCTTATCTGACACTTCTCAGTTTGACTGCTATTCTAGAATTTGTCAGGATAAAAGTGAGGAAAACATATGAGAGCTTTGCTCTGAAGAAAAGGGACAAGACTCCTCCCAGCCGGTTTTGGTTTTCTCAGGTGACAGAAATTTCCGGGAGTGGTGGAGGCCTATCCCTCACACGGCGCAGTGGCCCCATAGGGAAACCCACTCATGAATTAAAATACTCGCCCATCCAGGGGTCGCACATAAGAACTGGCCATTCAGCGACCTGAGCAGCCCGGCCGTCTTAGATTGCCAGAGGCAGAATCTGAGCCTCGAGGGAGGAGCTGAAGTGACTCTGGGGTGATTCCTGGAGGAGTTAGGCTCACAGCCGCACTTGGGCCCACCACACAGGTTTACCAGTGATTTTTATCCCAGACAAATTCAGCTTAAAATGGGGAACAGAATCTCTCAAAAGCAGAAGCAAAGAGGTGTCAGAAAACCAGCCTCCAACTAACACTCCAGCTGGGTTCATGCACAGTATGTTTGGAGCTCATACTTCTAAGTACCTAGTTAACTGGAGAAATTATACTAAAAGAGATCCCAACCGAAAATGGCCAAATTGGGGTTCTTTTGATATTCCAAAATTGATATTTTTGCCTGCACAATTAGAAAAGGCTGGCCATGCTTACTTTGACTGGTATCTAGAAGCTTTTAAACAGGAAATGATAGAGTAATTTCGCAGGAAACCAACAAGAAATTGCTTGAACTCTATCAGAACTAAAAAAAACTGCTAGCACCGACTTTGCCGGGTCACAGGTCTAGTGGAACTGGGAAGTCACATTTGGCATTTACGCCATTTGGCTTTTGATTTCTGGGCATCACTTTACCATCTTTTGTGGGCACTCTTGCCACTTTGCTTTTGGTTTCTTGGGCTATCTTTGCCTTTTGTTTCATTTGGAGTGTGACTCTTGACTGGTGAAGTTCTGGTTCAGTTTGGTTTTATTGGTTTCGTTTGAGTGCACAGACATCTGGTACAAACTGCTTGAGTTAATATGGGGATTCTGGGAACACTTTGGGGGCAAAAAAAATTTTTTTTTGACTGGTCAATCTATAGCTATGATCCAATGACAAGAAAAATGGCCTAAAAATACTAGATCTTTATTGACATAAGATAGTAAAATGGACTGAAATTCCCTTATGTCCGGGACTTCCTCCTGTAATCTACAGCCTGGGGCTGATCAAACTAAGACCCCTACTTCCCCAGAGGGACAATCCCTGCTGGGACCTATCTGCCCCTGTTATCAAGGCCAAGTTGAGCATGATATAGTCTAAATTTTGTCTAAAAAACTATGGTCACAGAAAAAAAAAAATACAATTTTTGACAATATGGTCACAGTATTCTTTAGCTGCAGAGGAAGCTTGAAGGAAAAAATTATCTCTTTAAGAATTCTTGCCCTGAGGAAATAACTCCTTCTATACCTTTAGACCAGAGATCTCTGGATCACTTATCTAGACCAAAATTCCTGAAACCAAAAGGAGAAAAAAAGGGGAACTAAGCCTTTTAAAATCTTATTCCAACCACTTTTCATTTATAACTAAGTTTGGAAAACAAAGCTATAGGATCTCAAGTGTCCATTTGGATATATGTGTGTCTCAGTGTGTGTCTTTGTCTTTTTTTTTTTTTTTTAATAATATTGCTGATTGCTGGGATCAGTTTGTAAATGAGCTCTAATCTAATTGGCCTTAAAAAAAAGTAAGTGCTTACAAATCAAATAATTATAAATACAAGAAAAATTAACCTAAATGAATTTCAGGTTCACATGAACTGGGAAATATTCAGTATTAGATACCTGATATTAATGTTTATTTGTTGATCTAACTAATGTAGACATGTCTAAGGGTAATTAACATTAAGCAGAATATTTTCATTGCACCTAGGTTTAATATAAGTTAAATATTTTTATATCTGTTACATTTGTCAGCAAGAAAATTACCTCAAGTGAAGGAAGTTCTAAAAAATGTAAATAAGATATGATCCTTTAGATAGATTTTATTAAAAATAATTATGCTTTTAAGGAATATGTCTCTAAAATAGTCTTTCCAGATTGGGGTAACTCGAAATTCTAAGGGTTGTGCTAAACTAAGTGTTGGAAGTCTGTTGAATAGCTAAATCATTTCCAAATAAAATAAAATATTTTGAAACGTTTGCTACTAAACTCTGGTTCCCTCTTACAGGGAAACTAAAGAGATTTGAGATAAAAAATAAATGATGTTTGGTGCCATCATAAAATGTTCTAAGAAAACAAAGATTTTAGAAATTAGCAGTGGAATTTATGCTCACCAATCTATAAAATGATAATATAAAAGTCAGTTCTTGGTTGCATAAGGGAATTAGGAAGCGTGTTTTTGGTAAAGAAGGTATGAGAAATGGAATTGCATTTTGTTAGAGGAAAAGGAAGTAAGCCTGACTTACAGGTGGCTTTTTAGGATGGAAGAACACTGTAATGGGTACAGAAAGTGATAAGGTTTGTGAAAAGTGGACCATGAGGAAAGCGTTTTGTACATGGTTAGGACTAAATTTAAAATAAAGTTAATTATGTTTACCTTTTAATAAAGAAAGCTGGTGCAAAAACTTGAATTTAGCTTTTCTCTCTGTTTAGAGGACATCTTTTCTTCAGATATTGAGCTTCCTTTGATAATAGATTTAAGTTTCATTATCTCTTAAATGATCTGTTATAAAATCCGTTATTGTTACCTTGGCTAAGTGAATAGCTATTGTTTAACAATGACCTATAATCCTATCTGACTGTTCTAAACCTTTTTGCTATTTAGTGAACAAAGCTAGTGGAGGTGATGGAATTCCAGTTGAACTATTTCAAATCCTGGAAGATGATGCTGTGAAAGTGCTGCACTGAATATGCCAGCAAATTTGGAAAACTCAGCAGTGGCCACAGGACTGGAAAAGGTCAGTTTCCATTCCAATCCTAAAGAAAGGCAATGCCAAAGAATGCTGAAACTACCGCAAAATTGCATTCATCTCACACGCTAGTAAAGTAATGCTCAAAAGTCTCCAAGCCAGGCTTCAGCAATACATGAACTGTGAACTTCCAGATGTTCAAGCTGGTTTTAGAAAATGCAGAGGAACCAGAGATCAAATTGCCAACATCCGCTGGATCATCAAAAAAGCAAGAGAGTTCCAGAAAAATATCTATTTCTGCTTTATTGACTATGCCAAAGCCTTTGACTGTGTGGATCACAATAAAATGTGGGAAATTCTGAAAGAGATGGGAATACCAGACCACCTGACTTGCCTCTTGAGAAATCTGTTTGAAGGTTTGGAAGCAACAGTTAGAACTGGACATGGAACAACAGACTAGTTCCAAGTCGGGAAAGGAGTATGTCAAGGCTGTACATTGTCACCCTGCTTATTTAACTTATATACAGAGTACAACATGAGAAACGCTGGGCTGGAGGAAGCACAAGCTGGAATCAAGATTGTCGGGAGAAATATCAATAACCTCAGATATGCAGATGACACCACCCTTTTGGCAGAAAGCGAAGAACTAAAGAGCCTCTTGATGAAAGTGAAAGAGGAGAGTGAGAAAGTTGGCTTAAAGCTCAACATTCAGAAACTAAGATCCTGGCATCTGGTCCCATCACTTCATGGGAAATAGATGGGGGAATCAGTGGAAACAGTGGCTGAGTTTATTTTTGGAGGCTCCAAAGTCACTGCAGATGGTGATTGCAGCCATGAAATTAAAAGACACTTACTCCTTGGAAGGAGAGTTATGACCAACCTAGATAGCATATTAAAAAGCAGAGACATTACTTTGCCAACAAAGGTCCATCTAGTCAAGGCTATGGTTTTTCCAGTGGTCATGTATGGATGTAAGAGTTGGACTATAAAGAAAGCTGAATACTAAAGAATTGATGCTTTTGAACTGTGGTGTTGGAGAAGACTCTTGAGAGTTCCCTGGACTGCAAGGAGATCCAACCAGTCCATCCTAAAGGAGATCAGTCCTGGGTGTTCATTAGAAGGACAGATGTTGAAGCTGAAACTCCACTACTTTGTCACCTGATGTGAAAAGCTGACTCTTTGGAAAAGACACTGATGCTGGGAAAAAGTGATGGCAGGAGGAGAAGGATGAGATGGATGAAGATGAGATGGTTGGATGGCATCACCGACTCATTGGGTGTGAGTTTGAGGAAGCTCCAGGAGTTGGTGATGGACAGGGAAGCCTGGCGTGCTGCAGTCCATGGGTTGCAGTGAGTTGGACACAACTTAGCAACTGAACTGAGCTGATTAAAGAACGTGAACAGACATTTCTCCAAAAGAGGTGTATAAATGGGCAATAAGAACATGAAAATGTCCTCAACATCAGGTGTAATTAGGGAAATGCAAATCAAAACCATGGTGAGATACAACTTCACATCCATTCAGATGGCTACCATGAAAAACAGAAGATGCAAATGTTGTTGAAGATTTGGAGAAATTGGTACCCATGTGCATTGCTTTTGGGAATATAAAGTGGTCCAGCCACTGGCAAAATGGTATGTTCATTCCTTAAAAAATGAATTGATTAACCTGAAATTGATTATTCTGAAGGTAATAGAATTAGCATATGATCCGACCATTTCATTTCTGGGTATACACCCCAAGGAATAGAGAGCAGGGCTCAAATGTATAGTTTTGCATGGATGTTATAACAGCATTATTCACAATAGCAAAAAGGCTGAAATATCCCAAGTGTCTATTGATGGATGGGTAAACAAAATGTGGTATATACATACAATGGAATATTTTGTCTTTAATAAGGAAGAAAATTCTGACACATACTACAACATGGATAAACCTTGAACATATTATGCTAAGTGGAATAAGCCAGTGGCAAAATGACAGAATTGTATGATTCCACTTCATTGAGATACCTAGAGTAAGTAAAATTAATAAAGAGAGAAAGTATAATGGGAGATTCTGGGGGTTGGAGGGTGCAAAAAAAAATGGAGAATTATGTTTAATACATTTCATTTTGAGAAAATAAAAGTTCTGAAGGTGGATGGTGATGATGGTTGCAGAAAACTGTAAATGTACCTAATGCCACTGAACCTATACTTAAAAATGGGTAAACTGGTGAATTTTATGTTATATATATTTGACCATTATTTCTTGGGAAGATAAAAAAGAAGTGGAGACCAATTTGCAGTTTTCATTAGGATTGGTGACATTTATAAGTTTTTAATGCTGTATCTTACTAAGAATAAGATATCCTTCTGTTAATCATTTTTTATACTTCTTACCAGAATGTTGACTTTTTCTTCACTTAAGGTCTGAACATTTTTTATCTTAGATTATTACTTTTTTTTGGTTTGATTTCTTTGTTATACTTTTGAATCATTTTTTTTCTATTTATTAACTGGTTCTTATTTGAATATAAAATAGTTTTCCATCCTTTAAATTATATTATTTTTTAACCAGGCATCTTCTTTTTCTTCCATCTTTTTCTCTAATCCTGTTAGTTCCTTCAAACAAGTATTTATTGAGCTTATTTTGAGTGTAGAGAAATATTAGCATAGTCTTTCCCTCAAGAAACTTACAGTCTATCTAGGAAATGAAAAAAACATAGAATGTTAGAAAAAACGACCTAGAAGATAGCATATATTCCAGACTTATGCTTTCTAAAGAAAATAAAACTCATGAAATCAAGTCATTAAATTAAGTCATGACCTCTAAAATGACATGCTTAGGAGATACTTTCTATTTCACATTACATTGTATTGTAATAGTAACAGAAAAAAATAAACCGAAGAAATCACTTATACAAGGTATGACCTCACCAGGCTCCCGGCGGACCTTGACGCCGGGGGTTCGTGTAGTGCCCCAAGAGGAGAGGCTGCAGACCCCTCTCTGGCAGTGTCCTTGACCAGCTCATGTAGGTCTGGGACCACTGCCCACTGTGTGGTCTTTCTCATCTCAGCCACACTGCTTCTCATTCTTGAGTCTGCACCTCAGTCACACTGGAAACTTGTAGAAGCTTTTTACAATACACAGCAAGCAGCTGCTGACTCAGACGCATGGAGCTCATCTGCCTGAGCTTTAAATGTATGCCCAGGAAATTCTTCTGATGCCATTGGGCCATGAGCCGCATTGCTCTCCTATGGTGAAAAATTCAATTACCAGCCTTCAACTACTTTTTTCCTAAGCCTGGTGCCACTGTCAGATTTTTATTTCTAAACGTCCAGTGTCCTTCTAGTCATGACTCCTTGCCATGGGGCGGTATGGGCTCCTCCTGACGGCAGGGCACACACCGACTTCCGTCCTTGCCCAGTACGATTGTGTTTTGGCCTCCAGCGTCCTTCTCAGAGTCTCATTTGTTCTCGGTACTGTGCCCGGCGCACCTGGTCCCCCCGAAGGTGACAGCCTCTCCAGGGGTCCCTAGCTGCCCCCGCACGCAGCGCCCATCTCAGCCACGTTGGCCGGGTTAAGGCTACGGAAGCCCGATTAAGCATCTGAGTCCTGTCATTTAGCTCTCCAGATACCACGACGTTCAATCGCTCTCCACTGCAAACCGACATATTCTACATCCCGAGGAGTCTGCCGGGCCAGCACTCTTCCCCAGTCATCGCTCTGTTAGTTTTTACAAGCACATCACAGCACATTTTCAATCCTGTTATTTAGTTCTGCATATGCCGCCATGTCCAATTATTTTTTTTTTTACTTTCAAATCTATATAATGTACATTTCAAAGAACCCACTGTTGCATCTTTCTCTAGTTCAAACTGTTAATTTTTATAAACACATTATCAGTTAAGTTAAAATAAAATTCCCAATATATATACTCCGTTTTGTTACTCTAGTGGTTTGGGGTATTGATAAAATTGAGACATAACATGGTAAGTTTGGTTGCCTACTATACTTATAAAAATGGCATGTCATCTATGCAACCATATGCTGCTTATGTGTCTAAGCACATTCACAACCCTTAGTTTCTGAACTCAGTGTAATGAAATATGCTCATGTAGACCTGCCGGGTCCTATGTAACATTCCATGTAGTCATTAATCATATTCATGTTGAATCTGGATAAGCCATTCTTACAGGTGTCTGTTCTGTTTCTCTGGGCTTTGAAATGGTTCCTGATCTGTACCAGACCAGAGCTCTCTCTGATCACTGTCCTCTTTCCCTATCTTCCTGATTCACTCAGTCCTTTTTCCTAATTAACTTTATTCTTACACTGAGTGAATATCTGATATCCCTAAAACAGTCTTAATGTTGGCTTTGGGGTAGGAAAATAGTTGGCATCAGTGTGTTGAATAACAAGGACATTTGGGCAGAAAGTAATTCATTCTCATCATCATGTGTTATCTCAATTTTAATCTTCAACTCAGGTCTGCATGAACAAAGAGATGAAGCACATTGTTCATTACCATACAGCTTTAACTTGGGAGGACTGTCTGCCATTTTTCATGACTATTTTGGCACCTACTTTGAAATTGTGATTTTTTTTTTTTTTCCTAAAAGGGCTGTGAAAAATCGTAGCCTTTTCACTGGTTTAGAGAAACCCAACATGTACACATGCAAAGTGACATACTGACCACTTATAATTAGATAATGGCCCAATCCCTTCCCTGTAACCATAGCCACTGAACTTCTTAGTAACTTCTTAGAGTTGGACCATAAAGACGGCTGAGCGCCTTCATCTTCCCCAGAGAGCTGATGACCGGTACAGTTTCCCTCTTCTTCACTTCTGTTTGCAAATCAGCATTAAATCTACCCTAGGTGAAACAAGGTTTAGGACTTTGCACATTATTTTTCTAAGCTTTCCTATCTATGACCTGAATCAGATCAAAGAAGATACTAGAAAAAAGCACAAATTCTTAACCTAGATCAGGGCATTGATTTGGGCCAGAGAATACTTTGTCATGGGGACAGTGCTGTGTGTTGTATATCAGCATTTCTGGTCTCTACTCACCAGATTGCAGTGGAGCACACCCCTCCCCCCAGGTAAAGAGTGCAACAACAAAAATGTCACCAGACAATGTCAGGTGTCTCCTGAGGCATAAATTTGCCCCTGACTGAGACTGCTGCTTTAGACAAATAAAAATTAAGCAATGCAACTGGTCCACATGGAAAAAACTGTAGTTTTTCCAATAGTCATGTATGGGTGTGAGAGCTGTACCATGCTGAAGAATTGATGTTTTCTAACTGTGGTGTTGGAGAAGACTCTTGAGAGTCCCTTGGACTGCAAAGAGATTAAGCCAGTCAATCCTAAAGGAAATCAACCCTGACTATTCATAAGAAGGACTGATGAATGGGTTCACGCTAGGGTTGAAACTCCAATACTTTGGCCAACTGATGTGGAGTCAACTCATTGGAAAAGACCCGATGCTGGGGAAGACTGAAGGCAAAAGGAGGATCAGGCAACAGAGGATGAAATGGTTAGATAGCATCACCAGTTTGATGGGCATGAGTTTGACCAAACTCCGAGATATTGGAGGATAGAGGAGCATGGCATGCTACAGTCATGGGGTAACTGAGTCAGAAATGACTTAGTGACTGAACGACAACAACAATAACTTTCATTGTTCAGTTCAGGCGCTCAGTCGTGCCCAACTCTTTGTGACCCCGTCAACTGCAGCACGCCAGGCTTCCCCGTCCATCACCAACTCCCAGAGTTTACTCAAACTCATGTCCATCGTGTTGGTGATGCCATCCAACCATCTCATCCTCTGTCATCCCCTTTTCCTCCTGTCCCCAATCCCTCACAGCATCAGGGTCTTTTCCAATGAGTCAACTCTTCACACCAGGTGGCCAAATTTTTGGAGTTTCAGCTTCAAAATCAGTCGTTCCAATGAATACCCAGGACTGATCTCCTTTAGGATGGACTGGTTGGATCTCTTTACTGTCCAGGGGACTCTCAAGAGTCTGCTCCAACAACCACAGTTCAAAAGCATCAGTTCTTCGGTCCTCAACTTTCTTTATAGTCCAATTCTCACACCCATACATGACTACTGGAAAAACCATAGCTTTGACTTGACAGACCTTTGTTAGTAAAGCAATGTCTGCTTTTCAATATGCTGTCTAGGTTGGTCATAGCTTTTCTTCCAAGGACCAAGCCTCTTTTAATTTCATGGCCGCTGTCAACATCTGCAGTGATTTTGGAGCCCCCCAAAATAAAGTCTGTCACTGTTTCCATTGTTTCCCCATCTATTT
>JADEYB020000010.1:2502845-2525008 GCA_015832495.2 Alces alces | reverse complement strand
TTTGCTGGCATATTGAGTGCAGCACTTTCACAGCATCATCTTTCAGGATTTGAAATAGCTCAACTGGAATTCCATCACCTCCACTAGCTTTGTTCGTAATGAGGCTCCCTAAGGCCCACTTGACTTCACATTCCAGGATGTCTGGCTCTAGGTGACTGATCACACCATCATGATTATCTGGTCATGAAGATCTTTTCTGTACAGTTCTTCTGTGTATTCTCTACCTCTTCTTCATAGTCTTCTTAATTCACCAACTCCCATGAGGATCTTAGGCTTTTGGAAAGCAAAGCTGGGGAGAGACATTTTTTTTTTTCTTAATCCTGCCATATTGCTTATACAACATAGCAGTTCTACTCAGTCATTGTAGGAGAAGATGGGTTGGGGGTTTAAAACAGTAGAAAAAAATGACTTACTATTTCAAATATATTACTCTATTCAAAGGTACTAATGAGATGAAGGTCTCGAATTTGAGACTGATTTGGCCCAGTTCACGTCCCACAGTATGTAAAGTCTATAGCAGTGCAGGAACCAGCTCTGCATTGTTAGTAATCCTATCACAGATGAAGATCAACAAAACCAGTGCAATTAGGAAAGAAACTGGGGATATGGCAGCATAAATCAACAGCAACAACAACAAAACGGTGTAAATTCTCTGCTAAATCATCTTACTAATCTTAGTCCTCATTACTCTGGGTCACTCGCTTGCCTGCTTGTTAAGTTGCTACAGGCCTGTCTGACTCTTTGCCACCCCATGGACTGTAGCCCACCAGACTCCTCTGTCCATGGGATTCTCCAGGTGAGAATGCTGGAGTGGGTTGTCATGCCCTCCTCCAGGGGATCCTCCCAACTCAGGGATCAAACCTGCGTCTCTTATGTCTCCTGCAGTGGAGGCGGATTCTTTACTGCTGAACCACAGAGGAAGTCCGGACCTCTCACTTAGCCTCATGTTTTTGTAAAAATTATGAAAGTAAGTTTATTTTTTTAAAGCCAAACTCATGTATTGCATTTTCCTCTCTGGCAAGTGTCATTAGAGTGGCTGCAGGCATTGTTGGGATCTTGTTAATAGGAAGTTAGGTGGGGATACAGTTGACATCCTTGGAATGGAGGAGCAGTGTGTGTGTGTCCCTCAGGGCTTGAAATTTGAGTGTGTCCCTCAGGGCTTGAAACAGGAATTATGAGGGGCATGGAGAAAAAACAATGTTTGAATTATTAAGCACCAGAAGCTAATCTATGGAAAACAATTTTAATCATCAGATTATGCAATTATAAAGAAGAAGGTGAAGAACTGATGCTTTTGAACTGTGGTATTGGAGAAGACTCTTGAGAGTCCCTTGGACTGCAAGGAGATCCAACCAGTCCATCCTAAAGGATATCAACCATGAATATTCATTGGAAGGTCTGATGCTGAAGCTGAAACTCCAATACTCTGGCCACCTGATGTGAAGAACTGACTCATTTGAAAAGACCCTGATGCTGGGAAAGATTGAAGGTGGAAAGAGAAGGGGAAGACAGAGGATGAGATGGTTGGATGGCATCACCCACTCGATGGACATGAGTTTGAGTAAACTCTGGGAGTTGGTGATGGACAGGAAGGCCTGGCGTGCTGCAGTCCATGGGGTCTCAAAGAATTGGAGGTGACTGAGCAACTGAACTGAACTGAACTATACAATTATAAATGGAGGATGCAGTTCCTGTTGATGCCTAATTGAAATATAAATGCTATCTTATCAGGAATATACTTGATAATACAGTATATAACAGTTATATAATGAAAAGTCTGTCTTCTTTTTTGATGGGAGTTATATAAAATAGATTTATTATGCTTTCTGTGTTTTAGCACAAAAATTTGCAATGTACTACAAAAATTTACATGACATTACCTGTAATGAGTTCTGAAGTTGAAAGATACATTTCTAAATCACTAATAATCATGAAAAATAAATCCATAAATTTTGATCAACCATGTCAGAGGAAAACCTGCATTAATACTTTTTTTCGTGTAGAAAACATTACCAAATAATCTAAGATAGTTTTCATAGCTGTTAGAGTATATAATCAGAAAATATAGTAAAGAATGAATTATAAAATATATCAGAAAGTTAACAAAAAAAATGATGGCATTTGCTGAATTTTGTGATTTTTTTGATTGTCAGGTTTGTAAGATTTATAGTTTATTTTTCCATTCTAAGTAAGTAAAATGAGTATGTAATATTTTTGTTTTAATAGTATTAAGTTTTCCTTTATTCTATTTAATAAGTATCATTCATTGTGTGAAAGTGAAGTGAAAGTTTAGTCGTTCAGTTGTGTCTGACTCTTTGCAACCCCATGGCCCATAGCCTACCAGGCTCCTCCGTCCATGGGATTTTCCAGGCAAGAGTTCTGGAGTGGGGTGCCATTTCCTTCTCCAGACAAACTTCCTGACCCAGGGATTGAACCTAGGTCTCCCGCACTGTAGGCAGATGCTTTATGTCTGAACCACCAGGGAAGTCAAACACCGTCTTCCAACAACACAGGAGAAGACTCTCTACATGGACCTCACCAGATGGTCAATGCCGAAATCAGATTGATTATATTCTTTGCAGCCAAAGATGGAGAAGCTCTTACAGTCAGCAAAAGCAGGCCTGGGAGCTGACTGTGGCTCAGATCATGACCTCCTTATTGCCAAATTCAAACTTAAATTGAAGAAAGTAGGGAAAACCACTAGGCCATTCAGGCCTAAATCAAACCCGTTATGATTACACAGTGGAAGTGAGAAATAGATTCAAGCGATTATATCTGATAGACAAAGTGCCTGAAGAACTATGGATAGAGGTTCGTGACACTGTACAGGAGGCAGTGATCAAGACCATCCCCAAGAAAAAGAAATGCAAAAAGGCAAAATGGTTGTCTGGCAAGGGAATAGCTGAGAAAAGAAATGAAAGGCAAAGGAGGAGAGGAGAGATATTCCCATGTGAATTCGGAGTTCCAAAGAATGGCAGGGAGAGATTAGAAAGCCTTCCTCAGTGATCAATGAAAAGAAATAGAGGGAAACAATAGAATGGGAAAGACTAGAGACCTCTTCAAGAAAATTAGAGATACCAAGGGAACATTTCATAGAAGAGCACAGAAGACAGAAATGGTATAAACTTAACAGAAGCAGAAGATATTAAGAAGAGGTGGCAAGAATACACAGAACTGTACAAAAAAGATCTTCACAACCCACATAACCATGATGGTGAGATCACTCACCTAGAGCCAGACGTCCTGGAATGTGAGGTCAAGGGGGCCTTAGGAAGCATCGCTATGAACAGAGCTAGTGGAGGTGATGGAATACTAGTTGAACTATTTCAAATCCTGAAAGATGATGCTGTGAAAGTGCTGCACTCAATATGCCAGCAAAGTTGGAAAAATCAGCAGTGGTCACAGGACTGGAAAAGGTCAGTTTTCATTCCAATCCCAAGAGAGGCAATGCCAAAGAATGCTCAAACTACCGCACAATTGCACTCATCTCACACGCTAGTAAAGTAACGCTCAAAAACCTCCAAGCCAGGCTTGAGCACTATGTGAACCGTGAAGTTCCATAAGTTCAAGCTGGATTTAGAAAAGGCAGAGGAACCAGAGATCAAATTGCCAACATCCATTGGATCATCAAAAAAGCAGGAGAGTTCCAGGAAAACATCTGCTTCTGCTTTATTGACTATGCCAAAGCCTTTGACTGTGTGGATCACAATAAACTGTGGAAAATTCTTCAAGAGATGGGAATACCAGACCACCTGACCTATTCCCTGAGAAATCTGTATGGAGGTCAAGAAGCAAGAGTTAGAACTGGACATGGAACAACAGACTGGTTCCAAATAGGTGAAGGAGTACGTCAAGACTGTATATTGTCACCCTGCTTATTTAACATATATGCAGAGTAGATCATGTGAAATGCCAGGCTGGATGAAGTACAAGCTGGAGTCAAGATTGCTGGGAGAAATAGAAATAACCTCAGATATGCAGATGACACCACTCTTATGGCAGGAGCAAAGAAGAACTAAAGAGCCTCTTGATGAAAGTGAAAGAGGAGAGTGAAAAAGTTGGCTTAAAACAGTATTCAGAAAACTAAGATCATGGCATCTGGTCTGATCACTTCATGGCAAATAGATGGGAAATATTGGAATCTGTGACAGACTTTAATTTTTTGGACTCTGAAATCACTGTGGATGGTGACAGCAGCCATGAAATTAAAAGATGCTTGCTCCTTGGAAGAAAAGTTGTGACCAACCTGGACAGCGTGTTATAAAACAGAGACATTACTTTGCCAGCAAAAGTCCATCTAGTCAAAGCTCTGGTTTTTCCTGTAGTCATGTATGGATGTGAAAGCTGAAGTGTAAAGAAAGTTGAGCACCAAAAATTTGATGCTTTTTAACTGCGGTGTTGGAAAAGACTTTTGAGAGTCCCTTGGACTGCAAGGAGATCCAACCAGTCAATCCTAAAGGAAATCAGTTCTGAATATTCATTGGAAGGACTGATACTGAAGCTGAAACTCAAATACTTTGGCCACCTGGTACAAAGAACTGTCTCATTGAAAATTACCCTGATGCTGGGAAAGATTGAAGGTGGGAAGAGAAGGGGAAGACAGAGGTTGAGATGGTTGAATGTCATCACCAACTCAATGGACATGAGTTTGAGTAAACTCTGTGAGTTGGTGACGGACAGGGAGGCCTGGCATGCTGCGGTTCATGGGGTCACAAAAAGTTGGACGTGACTGAGCGACAGAACTAAACTGAACTGACTCATTGTGTATATAAGCTCTTCATACTGATTTAAGAAAAGGTGGTTATTTCTTTTTTGATAAACATATCTTTAAAAGAAAAAATATATTAGTATTACTCAGCTTGAATAAACCTATTATGAAGAATTTTGAATTTTCATTATTAGCATAGGTAAGACATTTCTTTCAATGGTACCAGTTTAGTCACCCACTGGAACACAATGAGATATTAGAATTTCAGTATTTACCATGAAATTACCTCTGATTTTTTTTTGTATTTACCATGAAATTACCTCTGATTTTTTGTTATTAATATTAAATCATAGAAAAGTTGCATTTGAAAAATGGTAGGGAATTTTGTGTACGTATAATGTATATTAACTTTGAAAGGCATAGATTTCTTACTAAACACATGTACTCTCACTACTATGGGAAATTGGGAAATTATTTTAGGGCAAGTCCATGAGTGCTTTTCTTTGCTCTGTTAATGTTAAGATGTACCCTCTGTGGTACGCTATATGAAATGTTTGAAATTTCTAACCCAGGTCATCACTGACAGTGTGCACAGGTAATGTGTATTTGATTTTGTATTCATTGATTTTGTGTGTATTATTTTATTTTTTTAAAATTAGAGCCATGAGAAGTTTCAGGTCCAGAGTTATTGAATCTGCCTAGATGAATTGATGTTTTTGTATATTAAACTAGTCACATGTTTATTTTCTGTCACATTCCACAAAATGTGTCCTCTGTATTTGTAGGAATTTTGTTTTGTCCTTGGCTGTATCCCCAGCACATGGTACTGTGATAGCATAGAAAAGATACTTGATAAATATTTATTGAATGAATGAGTAAATTATACCATTGACCTCAAAGGATGAGTTATTGCTATTTCTTCAAGTATTCTGATAATTCTTAATGATTGCTTGTACTATGAGTTTGAAATATCCTGTTTCCATTAAATATAATAAATTAAACATTTTTGTACTGTTTTCAGAAAGACCCATTTAGTATGTATTTAATAGAAAAAGAACTGAGGAAATCAATATTGCCATTAACTCAAATCTTGCTTCCTATGATATCATCTTATGCAGTCCAATCAGTGTACTCAGCGATCAGTGCTTCATGCTCTGTGCTCAGATCAGTCATAGTCAAATTGGGTAGAAATTAGCTGAGACCACCAGTTATTCCTTCAGGTATTTATTATGTATTTGTTATGTATATAGCACAGAGCCAGACATTGGGGGAGATAGAAAATTATTTTATTTACATAAGCTTTTATTCTTTCTTTAAGAGGAGCAATTGTGTCGTCTATGTCCTACATATCACGTGTTCAGTCTTACGGCTTTTTGATGGTAATTTGGCTTCAGTGAACTATAGTCCCCAGACTTCTCTATTGCATATGTGTATGTGTAGGGTAGGTTTTAAAGGATATCCTCTTGTGAGATTAGGAAGACAGTGGTCATTTTGTAGCATATGCATATTTCTTCCAGTTAATGAAAACCCTAATCCAGGTGCTGCTGTGAAGGGATTTTGCAGATGTGGTTAAGGTCCCTTAATCACTAGACTTTAAATAAAGAGAAAGTGGGGTGGGCCTAACTTAATCTGAGCGAAACCCTTTAAAAGAATATTTAAGATTTCTTTAAAGCCAGGGCTCCCATTATACAGAGTGAAGTAAGCCAGAAAGATAAAGAACATTACAGCATACTAACACATATATATGGAATTTAGAAAGATGGTAATGATAACCCTATATGCAAAACAAAAAAGAGACACTGATGTACAGAACAGACTTTTGGACTCTGTGGGAGAAGGTGAGGGGTGGATGTTTCGAGAGAACAGCGTCAAAACATGTATATTATCTGTGGTGAGGCAGATCACCAGCCCAGGTTGGATGCATGAGACAAGTGCTCAGACCTGGTACACTGGGAAGACTCAGAGGAATCGGGTGGAGAGGGAGGTGGGAGGGGGGATAGGGAGGGGGAATACATGTAACTCCGTGGCTAATTCATGTTAATGTATGACAAAACCCACTGAAATGTTGTGAAGTAATTAGCCTCCAACTAATAAAAATAAATGGAAAAAAAAAAAATAAAGCCAGGGCTCCACACAGCTTCTGGCTCTGTAATTGCTTCCTTTCTCCTGTATCTTCTTTCCTGACCGCTGCCTGTCAACAGAGAGCTTTAGCCTATGCTCATGGGATTCCAGCCAGTGGGTCATTCTCCCTTCCCGATGGCCTGTCCTATGTACTTTGAACTTGCTTCATCAGCCCTTACAGTTGTACTAGCCAATCCCTTGTAATAAAGTTTTAGAAAATCTCAAGGGGCAATTGGTCCATGCATAGGAAAGCATAGGCAATAAATAGTTCAGTGGCATCTTGTGTTTTAAGCTGGGAGATGGCAGGACTGTGAGAGGTCAGTGTAGCCAAAGTATAATCATAAAATTTTAAAAGATCAAAAAAAAAAAAAAAAAGAAAGAATTCTGTTTAGTGTTTAACAGAGTTATTGAGGTTAAATTAACACATGAATCCAAAGAACAATAAAACAGACTTCGATTTCAACCAGCAGCCTACTTAAACTTTTACCTGGGATGTCCTTCTACAAGTAGCTAGAAATGTCTAATGATGTATATAAGTTATTGTTACTTAATATTGAGAAGATGTCAAGTATTCAGCCTTAACACTCTTTAGCTAAATAGCAATGTTCATTTTTCCTGTAATTTTTCAGAGTAAAGTCAAGAATCCTGGGTAGTAGGATCTTCTACTAAAAAAAAAAAAAGAAAGCTTAGGAGAGAAGCAAGAAAAACAAAGATTTCCCTCTCTACCCTTTCAAAGTACTCTTTAGTTTGTGGGCAGCCCTTTAAAGTCGCTGGGGCATGTATTTGTTGAAGAAAGAGCCAGCACATATTTATTGAGAGTCAGGAGAGGCAGAGATGGCAGACAGGTACATGATTTGTGTGTGTACAGGTGGGAAGGGCTTCCCTGGTGGCTCAGAGGGTAAAGCGTCTGCCCACAATGCGGGAGACCCAAGTTCGATCCCTGGGTGGGGAAGACTCCCTGGAGAAGGAAATAACAACCTACTCCAGTATCCTTACCTGGAAAATCCCGTGGATGGAGGAGCCTGAAAGGTGGTGGTCATGGAGGAACAGCTACTAATGTTTGAGGAAAGGTGATTCCAGAAGGTAGTTTATCCTGATAAGAATCCTAGTGGTATTAGGATTACTGGGCCAGTTTAAGAGAGATTAGCTTTGTTTACTGAGAATGCATTTGAGGAATCACTTAGAGCATCAATTCTTGCTGTAAATATACTTTTTTGTTCTTATTTGTGAACATGAAACAATTCTTTGTGGGGGAAATGGAAAAAAGCGTATGGAATTTTCTAGTAACTTCCTGATTTTAGGAAGCAAGCACCATGCTGGCAGTTGTAGGAGAAATATTATCATATTTTAAAATATTTAACGTAATAAATAGTATGTGTTTAGTGTTTTATAGCTTATAAAGGAGAAATATTAACATAGTAATGATAATTAACAAATAGAATGTGTGGATAGCATTTTATAGCTTATAAAGCACTGGCTTATATGCCAATAGAACTTCTTCTATTACGGTCACAGTAACTCTGTGATACAGTCTCAGACTGTATTTTATACATACAAAGTTTAAGGCTTTCACCTCTCTGATCTGAATGCCTTCTTCCTGGAATGGTTTACCAACAGTTAAAACTCCTGAAATACTTCTGCATCAATTCATAAATAGTTTCAAACCCTAATCTACTGAGTATTCCCTACCTCCCATAGCCCCAAATTATATCCCTGGGGCTTTCAGCTCTCCACTATCCATCAGTGAAAGTGTTACTGTCTAGCCCAGTGGGGAGCTACCAAGACTTAGCTCTAAACTTTCCTGGTTTCCCTTCTGATTCGCTGTTACCCAGGTCATGCTGATTGTTGAATATCTTAAATCACATTCCCTAGTCACTAATTTTGCATTTATTATCCATCTTTCAAAACTGTTGAAATCTGTCATCTCTGATGTTTTTCTTTCTAGTTCTTTTAGTTTGGGGGGCTTATGCCTTAAAAATCCCAACAATATGATTTCAGTAGAGTGTCAGAAGGGAGAAGAGATAAATTCATTCATTAGTATGTTTCATTTAACCATAGTTTGATTAATAATCTTGAAGGATGCTGAAAACATCCGTTAGAATGAGGGCTTATATAAAGACTCACTGCGGAACTTTGTTAAGTGTTCCATGAAAAGAAAAAGAACTCTTTGATCCAATAAGTATGAAGTGTCGGGTTAAATGAAGTCAGACTTGCTTTTTCTTCTCAGCTTTTTAGTACCATTTCTATGCTATTGTTCATTATTAATTTCCAAACCAGTGTTAAAATACGGTGTGTTTCTCACTCTTTGTTCTCCTCAGATTCCTCTTCACTTTTAAATGGAACATAAAGGTAGTAATAAGGTATGAATATCTTAAAGTAGTATCCTAAAGTAGTATCTTTTAAGATAGTAATATCTTATCAGGAGCATTATTTTAGAAAGTGAAGCGTATTTTGACTGGGACTTGTGTTGTACCATTTGCAGTCCATCAGGGATCTGACACTCTTGTCTAAAGTTGCATCTGAACTTAAGTAAAGAAGCTGGGAACTATATTTCCCAGAATCTTCTTTCTTGCGGAGTTCTAGATTTGAGCTTTCCCATGAAAGGACATATTCTCAAGAGCTGAGCCCTTGAGAATCACAGCTAAGTGGACTCACTTAAAGTCAGTTCATCGGACCTTTCCAGAGACACTATAGAATCGCAGCATCTTCTGGGCAAAATCTTTTATCAGTAACTTTAGTGTTCTGAGCTGAGACAAGCCCTCTAATTTTTAGAGGCAGCTTTCTTAATTTTTGGTGGAAGCTTCCCTGACCTCTGTTCTGCCATTTCTTCTAAGAAAAGTATAAGCTCCTAATTCCTTATAAAACCTTTTAGGTCTGTAATTCATAGGGTGGCTTCTGTTTGGCCAGTGAACAACTGATTCAGTACTGATCAAGAGTAAGTGCCAGTGAGTTTATCAGAAATGTCTCTATAGCTGTCTATTCAAATATCAGAATAACCACTTAGGATTTCATGAAATTTACTCAATGTCAGGAAGCCAATGATTAGAGTATTTCTCTGTACTTTTTTCCAATTTGGGCTGAGCAGTGTGACCAAAAGTAAAACTGTTTTTCATGTAGGCGAGTCTTTATCCAAGGGTAGCCGTACTATTTAAGTAACCAAGAAACTGGCCAGCCTATGTAAATTTGGCATTAAAAAGGATAATTATCTAATATCCTGCAGATGGCATTTCAAGTTCAGATGAATTAGTAATATTGAATTGGTGAGCTTTTTTTTTTCCTAGGAAAAAGATTCTTTCTTGAAAACAGAGAATGAGGATTAAAAAAGACTGAAGGGCAAATGCTTCCCTTACAGCTCAGTCAGTAAAGAGCCCGCCTGCAGTGCAGGAGACCCGGGTTCAATCCCTGGCTCAGGAAGATCCCCGGGGAAGGAAATGGTAACCCACTCCAGTATTTTTGCCTGGGAAATCCTATAGACAGAGGAGCCTGGCAGGCTATGGTCCATGGGGTCATAAGAACTGGACGTGATTAAACCACCACCAAAGGGCAAAAACAAAATAAAACCAAAACAACACTCAGAAAAACCCAACAAATTCTTCCCTGTGTCAGGGTGAGTAAACAAGTTCCCTGACTTCTCTCCTCCCATCCATTTCAGTCATGTGTTCAATCAGCTTCAACCAAAAGCACTTTTACCTTTAAACTTTGTATATCACAATTACCTTATCTTTTAATAGTTTTGATTCTGGAGATTAGAATTTTGTGTACTGTAAACTCCTATAGGGCCAGGATCAGGTCCCTTTTTTCCTCTCTGTAGATACTTGAACACCAGGTAGTTTAGTACTAAAAATGCTTCTTTGTGTAGATTTTGGGAGTTGGACATTGATTTGTCATTTCTGTTTTGTATGTATCTTAATTCTGCTTTATTTGTGTTACAGAAGGTCAAGTGTACATAACTCTGATCAGTTGAATCTAAGTTAAATAGCCTCTCACCCACACCAAAGGATGGACAGAACATTTGAGCTGGACATTTAGGTGCTAGTCTTTTGCTTATTTGTTGAATGAGTAATGTGTTTTCTGAACTAGCAAATCTATAAAATATCATAAAGAATCACACAGTTCATTTACATGTCAGTCAATCAATGAGACTGTATTGGACACCTATGATGTGTCTGGCATAGTAATAGTGCCTAGAGAAAGTTGCTCAGTTGTGTCTGACTCTTTGCAATCTCATGGACTATACTGTCCATGGAATTCTCCAGGCCAGAGCACTGGAGTGGGTTGCCTTTCCCTTTTCCAGGGGATCTTCCCAACCCAGGAATTGAACCCAGGTCTCCCTCACTGCAGGCGGATTCTTTACCAGCTGAGCCACCAGGGAAGCATTGTAATAATTGCATATTATTTTCTCTGTCGAAAGTAATACTATTTTTTTTAGCTCTCACACAGAATAAAGTACATGAAAGATGCAGTTCCTTCTCTTAACAGGAAGTCAAAATTGTATTGCTCAGAGTGAAGTTTTAATGCATATGAGGTCATCATGAATTTTCAAACAGATATTTTAAAATTGAAGTACAGTTAATTTACCATGTGGTATTAGTTTCAGATGTAGAGCAAAGTGATTCAGTTGTACATATATATATATGCTATTTTTCAGACTCTTTCTATTATAGGTTATTATATGATATTGAATATAATTCCCTGTGCTGTATGGTAGGTCCTTGTTGTTTACCTATTTTATATATAATGTGTATATATTAATCCCAAACTCCTAATTTAACCTCCCATCTCCAGCTCCTGACTCTTTGGTAACCATAAGTTTGTTATCTGTGTCTGTGAATCTCTTTCTGTTTTGTATATAAGTTCATTTTTTTTAGATTCCATATGTAAGTGATAACATATAACGTTTGTCTGACTTACTCCACTTAGTGTGATAATTTTTAGGTCCATCCACGCTGCTGCAACTGGCATTGTTTCATTTATTTTATGGCTGCGTACTAGTTCCTTGCCTTTATGTACCACACCTTCTTTATTCATTCCTTGTCAGTGAACATTTAAGCTGCTTCCACATTTTGGCTATTGTAGATAGTATTGCCATGAGCATTGGGGCACATGTGTCTTTTCAAATTAGAGTTGTCTTGGGATATATGTCCAGGAGTGGTATTGCTGGATCATATGATAACTCTTTTTTAAAGGAACCTCCATACTGTTCTGCATAGTGACTGTACCAATCTGCATTCACATCAGCAGCGTAGGAGCGGCCCTTTTTGTCCACATCCTCTTCAACGTTTATTATTTGTAGATATTTTAATGACGGCTATTCTGATTGGTGTGAGTGATACCTCTTTGTAGTTTTGATGCGTTTTTCTAGTAATCAGTGATATTGGGCGTCTTTTCAGGTGCCTGTTGGCCATCAGATTTGTTTTAATATAGCATGCGGAACATAATTTCACAGAAATATGTCCGACCTTGTTTTCAAGGGTGGCCTGGGAAATTCTGAGTCTCAAAATGTGGATAACATGTGGTAGCTGAAATGCCACCGACCTGAACAAAGAAGAGGCCTTTGCAAGGCCAGAATCCAGTTGTTTGTTCAATTTTCCAAGCACAGAAATATGTTAGTTCTGAAAAACAGTCAGGGAGAAATGTGTTTAAAATGCAGTCTAGAAAGAGATTGCAATTTTCCCAAGTTCTCAGTCAGCTTAGGGAGGTTGTTAACAAGACTTTCACACTCCTAAACCTCTAATAATCAAGGTTTTCTAGTAAAGCCTGGGATTAGTAAGCCTCATAAATGATATCTGGCTCAGAGTAGGGGGCCTGACTCTGAACGATTTCTACTTGGTCTTTTTGTTCTTCTAGTCACTCACATTCAAACACCCTAATATGTAAAACAAAACAGAAGAAAGCAGAACTTTCTTTTGCCCATCAGTGGAGTAGTTTTGAGCAAAAAGAAGAAAGGGAGAAACCCACACAGCACACAGTAAGTTTTATTAAAGGAGTATATTTAGGAACAATAACATTTCTGTGATTTCAGATAATTAATTTTGGGGTCGCTTTGAATGAAGAAGTGAGCAAAAATGAATTTTGAAAGTAGAATTCAAATTGACTTTCATTTATTAAAAATTGATCTTAAAAAAATATTCTGTTGCAGAAGGTGACATGAACCTATGTAGTTCCTAGCTGATATGATTACTAATGAGCACATATTAAATGGTTTTTCTGGTTTGCTTAAAAATACGTTTCTGATTACAGCGCAGAATCTCAGAACACAGACAAGTCTGAGGAGCTCTGTTAGTGAAACTGAAATCAGCAGTTCAAAGCTGGATGAGTGAGTTTAAGGAGCGTGTCTGGGATGGTGCTGCGTTCAGATACATGACCCTGGGACTTCTCTGTGCTGCTCAATGGCTTATCACATCCGTCAGTGTGCTCATGGTCTAGTGATCTGGGTTTCTGTTATCATCAGCTTTGTCTGCTCATTCATTTTCTTTTACTGCTTTGTAGTACTCCGTTGTATGAACCTTTGCAGTTTATGTGTCTATTCCCCCATAGAACAGTGCAGTGAGACTAGCCTGGTACGGTTACTCTTGACTCCGGTGATAGGGAAATTGACAACAATTTTCAGGTTCATGATTTTTTCATCGTTACTCTGAGCAACTTGCTTCACCTATGCTATGCACAGTTGTCACGTAAGAATACAGGACAATACTAATAATCTACTAGGATTGTAGATTGTGTTTTGTGGTTGTTGAATTTTAGTATTACACCTCATTTTCCATTCTTCTGTTTTTGAAAACTGGCATTTCAAATAGAAACTTTAAGTAATATTTATGAATATTTTCAAGATTCCTCCCACAGGTATTTTCTTTATTCATATGGTTAATCCACGTATTTAGATAATAAAGTGTCAAAAAATCCATCCCTCAAGGCTGCTAATAAACTATGGGCTATAAAGGATGTTGAAAGTAGACTCACTTGCTTGTCAGTTGTAAAGGCATGTTAAGCCTTCTGTATAATTTATTTCTTTTACTACTCTTGCTCTTCTTCTGGGCTTTACACACAGGTAAGAAGCCATCTGTTATGCCTGTAATGTTTTTTAAAACAGTATTTTAAAAGCTGGGCAGATGCTCCCTGGGAAATGGTCGAAAACCAAGTACCTTGCAGAGGTAAATGGTGGCAAAGCTTCATGGTTTCTGTAACTGAGTCAGGAAGAGAAGAGACTAAGGCCAGCATCGGTGTGTCTTTTCTGGGACAAGACATGGTGGAGTGAAATTCTCTTTCTTTCATAAACATTCATAGTCTGTCTTCATTTTCATTTTTAAAATTAATTTTGTGGTCTTTGTAGTTTGTTAATCAAGACTATCTACTTATGCATGATAGAAGCATATTTAAAATCACCTATACATATACAGGTAGTATCAATAATAATAATTTAACTTTACTGACTTATGAAAGTGCAAAGTCCAGAATTCTGTTTGGCTTTAGGCATGGATTGAAGCATGACATGGAGCTCGGATGATGTCATCAGTATCAATTTCACTTTGTCACTTGGAAGTGCCGGTCATATGATGCCAGGGGTCCAATAATCTCACTCATGTGCTTAGCAGTGGTCAAAGGTTTCATGCTTCGAAAGCAGATACAGAGATGGATTTTGTGGTCCATGCTATTTATATTGGGAATCAACACCTGTGAGAGGAAAAAGTGGGGGGAAACAGGATTGGGCTGAGGGAATTGTCAAGTTGAAATTCAGTTCCAGCAAATCCTCAAGCAGTGTGGTAAGGAAATTTGGAATGAGTGGCCTTTTAGAATTATCTCACATCAGGCTTCCCTAATGGCGCAGATGGTAAAGAATTTGCCTGCAATGCTGGAGACCCGGTTCGATCCCTGGATCGGGAAGATCCCCTGGAGAAGGGCATGGCAACCCACTCCAGTATTCTTGCCTGGAGAATTCCCACGGACAGAGGAGCCTGGCGGGCTACAGTCCTTGGGGTCACAAAGAGTCCGACACGACTGAGCAAGTCAGCACCCACAGCACAGGCCCCAGGAGCTGGCCTTCATACCCCTGCCTCATTTGGTTACCAGCAGCATGCTACCCTGGGAAGTGTGTGACCTGCAGCAAGGCCGGATCGCAGTGGCTAGGGAGCTGCATCAGGCCCTGAAGGAGCCGGTGGCTGGAGACTATCTGCTCACTACACCCTGTCCACTCGGGCAGAAAGCTGGACCCTCAGAGGGGATCTTCATGTTTGTTACGTTTTACCTGTTGTGTTGCTCAGCTCTACTTAAACCTGTATTTGGAAGAGCGTTTAGTGGAAACAACCACAGCCCCTGTCCCTGAAGTTGATTTTGGGAGTGTGTGTGGGGGGGTCATAACTGGTACTTTTTATCCTCCTCTAGTATTCATCCTAAATTCTTAATCTTGGCCATCATTTTTGCTCACTTTAATGTCCTGCCTATAGTCATGACCTAGACCTTCAGTCCAAGGAGTCTGGGTCCTGGGTTGCCATGCTATTCTTAGTTTAACTGGGATTCGTGTCCAACAAAGCCTCAACCCTACTGAGAACTGGGAAACTTGGCTTGTCAGTTTCCTAAGAATGAGCCTTTATATCCCACCTTGCTCAATTGCTGGAGGCAGCCTGCCTGGAAAGTGCATAACCTCAGGTGGAGATGAGGTTAGAAACTTAGGTAAGATCCTGAAAGCGCTAGTAACTAAAGGCTGTTTGCTGACCAGATTCAGCCCTTGTATGAGTGTTTTCCTCATAGGAAGATCTGAGCAGTGCATCTTCAGGTCTGCCATATCAGATCCAATGGGAAGAGGCTGTGGCAGTCATAATAGTCCAGCATGGGGTGGGAGTATGCATTCTTACCAGCCTCTTGTTAAACTTGCACATCAGTTACCCAGTCACTGTGGTCAGAGTACAGGCTTTTCCCATTGGCCCAGCTCAGGTAATAGGACCACTATTGTGGTCAGGAGAGGAGGAGTGTTCTCTTATTCCTCTCATGGAATCAGTTCACTATAGAAAACCTATCTTTATTTACCAAGCTAAAAGGGAAAGAATTTTGGTCAGCCAAACACAGCTGATGTCTGCTATTTGTAGGAACCAGTAAGGATTGTAGAAGCAGCTGCAAAGCATCTGCAAAAGTAAGTTAGTATTGAAGTCAAAAGGTCTAGTAAGTCCTGGGATCAACACTTGTAGATCTCTCAGTTCAAGCCTGCAGGCAAGAACAAAAGTAAGAGAAAGCAGTGTCCTCTTAGCAAGTGCAGAGCCAGTAGCAACAGAAGTAAAAACTACTGCGAACAAACTCCACAAATGCCATCTAAAGGGATGTATTCTTACTATGTGCTGATGATCAAGAAGTCTTTTCCTTAGCAGGAAACTTATGAATTTTATTTTGATGTGTGTCTTCCTATGTAGAGTGATTGTCAGAGTCTATCTAGGAAAATAGAAACCTTTTCAAGTATTTAAACTAGAAGTAATATATTCAGGGCATCAACTAAATGGATAAAAACAAATGGGATGGTGAGGCAGTTCAGTTTAGCAGCAGCAGGAAGCCACCACCGCCAGTACTAGATTAGAGCCGTAAGGGGAGACAGCATGGTTAGAGGGGTCAAGGGGTTGGAGTCACCCAGTTCCTGGTGAGAGCTGAAGCCACATCGGAGCTGCGGGGAAGGCCAGAGACGTTGCCCGGGTTTGAGCGGGAAGGGGTGGTGGGGAGAAATACCCTGACTTTTCTTCCTGCTGGTCTTCCAGTTTCCCCTGTGCTTTGGAATATCACAGCTGAGCCACCACCGGCTGACTTTAATCAGGAAACTAATACAGTGCATCCTGTCCTAACCAGTCCCCTCTCCCTGTACTGTGGAGGCTGAAAAGAACAAAGAATGCGCCGGAGGGCAAGGCCCAGGAGTGACATCATAGCCAGGATGAAAACACTATCGGTCTTAGACTAAATGCCTTCAACTTGAGATGAAGCAAAGAGACTGGAACAGATATTCTCTCCTTTCGTAAGCAATTCTTATCCTTCCAAGTTTCCAAGACAGTAAATTGGCTATTTCTCCAGCTCTCTTACCTCGGACACAGTAAGGCTCTTTTCATTTTTCCGAAAGATTTGTTACCTGGAAAACCAGCTATGTATTAGTGATCTTGATTTCTGGATCTCATGGGGTTGGGGAATGTAAGTGCTGGGACAGTTTAGAAGTATGATGAAGTAAAAGCAAAATTTACAATGGAGGTGGTTCATTGAAGAGCAAGTGTTGTTTGTCTGGAAACGAAATGCCGCAGCTTAACCTCCATTGCCGTTTAGTCCCTCGGTCGTGTCTGACTTTATAACCCCACAAACTGCAGCACGTCAGGCTTGCCTGTGCTTCACAGTCTCCTGGAGTTTCTTCAAATTCATGTCCATTGACTTGGTGATGCCATCCAACCATCTCATTCTCTCTGTTGCCTCACTCTTAATTATTCCTTACAAATCACATACATTTTAACCGATGAAATCTCAACACATTAGAGATAGAGCTCATTAACACTGAATTCTGTAAAGGGAACATGTGGCGATTTTTTGCCCATCGAAGCACACGATTGGCCACTAATGGTCTAGTGGGTCTCAGTGTCCTAGCAGTAGCCAGAGCGGGGTTTCAGCTGAAGGGATTTAGTCATGCTCTGTAAAGAAGAGTATGCACTGTTTTCTCTATAGGTTTGCAAGTTTTGTTTGCAAGTCCTACTTTGCAAGTTTTGTTGTTTAAGTAATCATTATTCTCTCCAAATCATGTGAGCTAGTTCTGTTTGGACTTTCTTTAGAGTGCTTGTCACTGTTCTGCTTGCTGGTGGAATGTCTCTTTCTTACAAGGCTCTTATCCCTGGGTTGGGAAGATTCCCTGGAGAAGGGAACAGCTACTGACTCCAGTATTCTGGTCTGGAGAATTCCATGGACTGTACAGTCCTTGGACTCTCAGAGAGTTGGACACAACTGAGTGACTTTCACTATATCTTTGGATTTGGTTGGTTGATGTTTTGCTGAGGATTTTTATATTAGTGAAACATACTGATGTGTAATTGCTTTGTTCTGTAGAGTCTTCATGTGGTTTCTGTTAAACGATTCCCACTTTTGGCTTGGCCTCCTTTCTATGCCATTGTTGGAAAATTGTTCCTGGGAAGAGTATTGGGGCATAAGTGGGATTTCACCTTCTTCCAGAGACTGTGGCATGTCACTATTTTTTGTGCAGTGTCTAAACACATATTTTTCTGCTCTCATTCTTGGCCGTGGCGGCCATACTAGTCTAGAACATGGGCTTTGTCATAGCAGGTGGTGGGTGACCTCATGGAATATTCTGATATGTGATACGCTACTATTCTTCTTCAGGAGTGTGTAGGCTCTTGTTACCTATTTGCTATGTATTACAGATTAGTCGCTTGGACTATATTCACTCATTTATTCAATTAGTTGTGTACTTCTAATAATATTGAGTGGGCTTCCCAGGTGGCACAGTTAATAAGATCCCTGGGTCAGAAGGATCCCTGGAGGAGGAAGTGGCAAACCACTCTAGTGTTCGTCTCTGGGAAATTCCATGGACAGAGGAGCCTGGTGGGCTACAGTACATGAGGCTGCAAAAAAGTCAGACAGAACTGAGTGCACATGTGAGTGTTTATACACACACACACCAGTAATACTGAGTACTCAGTCAAGGCTATGGTTTTTCCAGTGGTCATGTATGGATGTGAGAGTTGGACTATAAAGAAAGCTGAGCACTGAAAAATTCATGTTTTTGCACTGTGGTGTTGAAAAAGACTTTTGAGAGTCCCTTGGACAGCAAGGAGATCCAACCAGTCCATCCTAAAGAAAATCAGTCCTGAGTTTTCATTGGAAAGGCTGATGTTGAAGCTGAAACTCCAATACTTTGGTCACCTGATGCAAAGAGCTGACTCATTTGAAAAGACCCTGATGCTGGGAAAGATTGAGGGAAGGAGGAAGAGGGGACGACAGAGGATGAGATGGTTGGATGGCATCACCAACTCAGTGGACATGAGTTTGAGTAGATTCTGGGTGTTGGTGATGGACAGGGAGGCCTGAAGTGCTGTGGTTCATGGGGTTGCGCAGAGTCGGACACGACTGAGCGACTGAGATGAACTGAACTGAACTGAATATAGGGTGAAGAGTGAAAGAGATGTGATATTTGATTTCATGTGATCTGTATACATTTTATTTATCTATTTTTTACATACACTTTAGAATTGACTTATAACATTGAAAATAAACTTTATATTTTATTAAATTTACTTCCATTTATAGGTTAATTTGAGGAAGACACCTTTGCAGTATTCCTTCCTACATTCCATAGAGATAATTTCAGATCACCCTTCTCTCATTGAAAACATTTTTAAAAATTTTGTCTCTTTTCTTAAACATAGGATTTGCATATTTCTTTTTTTGGCTAACCCTAAGTATTTTATGGAAAGGGTTTTGTTGCTGTTGTCAATGTGCTATTTTCCCCCCATTACACTCTGGTGGTGGTTGTTGGTATAAAAGAGAGCTGTTGCTTTCTGTATGAATCTCTCTATGAAATCCTAATAGTTGTTTCTTTGGTATTTGCCAGGTAGAGCTAACTGGGTCTTTATTTCCATGAAATATACTCTGTAAAATATTAGTTATTGCTGTGAATTAGTAGACTGTCTGTGTTTATCTAATGTGAACAGGCTGTATATGCATTTTCTCTGCAGGGATTGTTATTCAGTGTAGTGTGGCCGTAGGGGATTTAAACTCCTCTTGAAATGACCAGCCAGTTCCTGCTTAGAGTCAGGGTTGGAAAAATAGAACTCGCATCCATGCAGCCTCATCAGTTCAGTTCAGTCGCTCAGTTGTGTATGACTCTTTGCAATACCATGGAGGAATTCTTTGTTCTCCATGGTGAAATTCTCCATATGAAATTCTTGTTTACTGATATGACTGGAAGTATTCCATTTCTTGTATCCTACCCTGTGAAATACCAGTAAACATCTTTTTGGACGTAGTCCTTTAGGGCAGGCCTTCTTAACCATATAAAGCTACATGGTGGTCAAGCTAGGTAATTTTTCTTCTGCCCATGAGACTATAAGAAAAATCCACATTTCACCATATATATATATATATATTTTTTTTTTTTTTGGAGGTGGGGTTATGTCCATTTGCAAACTCATGTTAGCTTTTGATAAATGTATTTTAAATTCTGAAATGTTGACATAAATAACATGTACAACCATCATATTTTTCCAAATATTAATAGCAATATAAATTAAGTCATCAATAATAGGATTAAAAATCATTATTCTATCACCTCAAGACACTGAATTTCTTTTTATTTTTAAATATATTTTGTATATTGCCTCCTTTGTTTTAAGGGTGTTAATGGCATTCTTAACATCACCCATATTCTGTTTATTTAAATATGGTTTCTAATAGGTTTTGTTGTTATACTTACTGAATTTCTCTACCTGATAGCATTAGGTTTCAAGCTAAGGAAATACACAAACCATTGGAAATTTTCATTCTTTGGAAATGTATGAACATCTTTTGAAGCTGAATTGTGGAAAATGACTTTTCTTATTGTTTGGGTTATTTTAGAAAATAAAAGGAAAAGTGAATGTTGATTGGCTAGTCTGAGTGGTACACCAGCTATGGTTTAAAAAATACTCAAAAAAAGCTGATAAATAATGAATTTTTCTTCTTAAGAAAAATGCCCATACACACAGAATTTTATGTTCAACTTTGATTTGGTTTAACCTCCTCATTTTGCAGGTAGTAAACAGTTGCAGGGAGGAAATAAGCCTCATGACTAAGCAGAAATAAATTTTGGCTTAGAATGTCTTCTGATATAGTCTAATGCATCTGTGATACTATAGGATAGCTGAACAAAAAGCAGACAAAGGGGAAGAAGTAGAAGTGATGTGAACAGACATGAAAGGGATGCAAACAGAAGCAAAGAAATATTCAAGATTTGATTAGGTATTAGGTATTTGATTGCCTAAGTGAATGACAAAAAAGGAAGTAATATACAAGTGATGATATGACAAATTTTATAATTTTTTCATTCTTGAGGATAAGACTTCATTAGTGCTAATGTTAAAAAAGACAAGAGGCAAGTTCTATCACTAACATAGTTAAAACAAGTAGACTATTACTATATTTATACAGGTAATAGTTAGGAATTAAATGTACAATAGGAAAGCTGTCCATGGCTCTGAAACTGGAAAGTTAAAGTATGTAGGTTGGCCTGTACCCTGAGTGTATATACATATGTTTATGTGTATATATATGAGCTTCCCTTGTGGCTCAGATGGTAAAAGTATCTGTTTGCAATGCGGGAGACCCAGGTTCAATCCCTGGGTCAAGAAGATCCCCTGGAGAAGGAAATGGCAACCCACTCCAGTACTCTTGCCTGGAAAATCCCACGGATGGAGGAACCTTGTAGGCTACAGTCTATGGGGTCGCAAAGAGTTGGACATGACTGAGCAACTTCACTTTCACTTTCTGTGTGTGTGTGTGTGTGTGTACACATATTTATAGTTTACTTACAAAAGCACAGAACTGTTTTATTTTTTATAAGGTCAAGATAAGAAATAGTGATGCTAAAACCAACAGTAAGAAATGGAATAAAATACAAATTATCTCTGTTTCATACACTGTTGGGTCTTCTCATTAACTTTCATAAAAATAAAAAATCTCTGTGGAACCCATGAAAATGGTACAAATGGACCTATTTACAAAGCAAACAGAGCCACAGATGTAGAAAACAAGCTTATTGTCACCAAGTGGGAAGGGGTGAGGGAGAAACTGGGGGACTGGGGTTGACATGCACACACCGCCATATGCAAAGCAGAAAACTAAGAAGGGCCTGCTGTTTAACACAGGGAACTCTACTCCATAGTCTTTAATGACATATGTGGGAATAGAATAAAAAACAGTGAGCACACACACAGATATACATGTGTGTATGCACACATATATAAACACACATATGTATATTTATATATAAAACTGATTAATCTTGCTGTGCAGTAGAAACCAACACATTATAAATAAACTATGCTGTTGTTCAGTTGCGCAGTCCAGTGTGTGTACACACACATATATACACACGTATATACACACACATATATACACACATATATATACACACACATACACACACACATATATACACATACATATATACACACACATATATACACACACATATACACACACATATACACACATATACACACACACATATATACACACATATATACACATACATATATACACACACACATATACACACACATATACACACACATATATACACACACACACACACACATATATATATACACATATATAC
>JADEYB020000010.1:2430252-2502715 GCA_015832495.2 Alces alces | reverse complement strand
ACACACACACACACACATATATATATACACATATATACACACATACATATATACACACATACACACACACATATATATTTATATATAAAACTGATAGATTTTTCTGTGCAGTAGAAACCAACACATTATAAATAAACTATGCTGTTGTTCAGTTGTGCGGTCGTGTCCAGTGTGTGTACACATGTATATACACACACATATACATACATATATACACACACATATACACAAACACATATATACACACACATACACACACATATACACACACATATATACACACACATATATATACACATACATACACACACATATATATATACACACATATATACACACATACACACACACATATATACACACACATGTATACACACACACACACATATATACAGCTGACTAATTTTGCTGTACAGTAGAAGCCAACACAACATTATAAATAATCTATGTTGCTGCTGTTCAGCTGCCCAGTCATGTCCGACTCTTCATGACCCCATGGACTGCAGCACGCTGGGCCTCCCTGTCCGTCGCCATCTCCTGGGGTTTGCTCAAGTACATATCCGTTGCGCTGGTGATGCCATCCAGCCATCTCATCCTCTATCGCCCTCTTCTCCTCCTCCCTTCAGTCTTTCCCAGCATCAGGGTCTTTTCCAGTGACTCAGCTATTCACATCAGATGACCAAAGCATTGAAGCCTCACCTTCAGCATTAGTCCTTCCGATGAATATTCAGGGTTGATTTCCTTTAAGATTGATTTGATTTCCTTGCTGTCCAAGGGACCCTCTAGAGTCTTTCCAGCACCACAGTTCGAAAGCATCAATTCTTTGGTGCTCTGCCTTCTTGGTCCAGGTCTCACAACTGTACGTGACTACCAGAAAAACCACAGCCTTGACCATATGAACCAGCAAAGTGATGCCTTTGCTTTTTAACACACAGTCCAGGTTTGTCATAGCTTTCTTGCTAAGAAGCAGCTGTCTTCTAATCTCAGGGCTGCAGTCACTGTCCGCAGTGATTTTAAAGCCCAAGAAGAGGAAATCTGTCCCTGCCTTTACCATTTTGCCTTCTATTTGCCATGAAGTGATGGGGCCGGATGCCATGATCTTAGTTGTTTTTTTTTTAACATTTAGTTTTAAGCTGGCTCTTTTACTCTTCTCCTTCACCCTCATCAAGAGGTTCTTTAGTTCCTCTCGAGTAGTATCATCCACATATCTGAGGTTGTTGCCGTTTTCCTGTCTATCTTGATTCCACTTGTAACTCATCCAGCCTGGTGTTTCTCATGCTTGGTGTATGAGTTAAATAAACAGGGTGACAATAAACAGCCTTGTCCCACTCCTTTATCAATCCTGAAATGTTCAGTTGTTCCATACAGGGTTCTAACTGTTGCTTCTTTACTCACGCACAGGCTTCTCAGGAGACGCGTAAGATGGTCTGATACTCCCATCTTTTTAAAGAGTTTTGCACAGTTTGTTGTGATCCACACAGTCAAAGGCTTTAGCATAGTCAGTGAAACAGAGGTAGATATTTTTCTGAAATTCCCTTGATTTCTTTATGATCCAGCAAATGTTGGCAATTTCACCTCTGGTGCCCCTGCCTTTAAAAGCCCAGTTTGGACATCTGGAAGTTTTCAGTTCAGGTAATGCTGAAACCTAGCATGCAGCTTTTTGAGCATGACCTTACTAGCATGGGAGATAAGTGCAATTGTCTGGTGGTTAGCACATCCTTTAGTACTACCCTTCTTGGGAATTGGGATGAGGATTGACTTTTCTTGTCTTGTTTGCTGGTATATTGAGTGCAGAACTTTGATAGCATCAGCTTTTAGAATTTTAAATAGCTCAGCTGGAATTTCATCACCTGCACTAACTTTACTGACAGCAGTGCTTTCTAAGGCCCACTTGACTTCACACTCCAGAATGTCTGGCTCTGGGTGAATGGCCACACCATTGTGGCTATCTGGGTCATTAAAGTCTTCTTCGTATGGTTCTTCTGTGTATTTTTTCTGTCTCTGCTTGATCTCTTCTGCTTCTATAAGGTCTTTACTGTTTCTGTCCTTTACTGTGCCCGTCTTTGGATGAAATGTTCTTTTGATACTTCCAATTTTCTTGAAGAGGTCTCTAGTCTTTGCCCTTCTGCTGTTTTCTTCTATTTCTTTGCATTGTTCATTGAAGAAGGCCTTCTTGTCTCTCCTTGTTATTTTCTGGAACTCTGTGTTTGGTTGGGTGTACCCTTCCCTTTCTCCCTTGCTTTTTGCTTCTCTTCTTTCCTCAGCTCTTTATTAAGCCCGCTCAGGTAACCACTTTGCCTTCTTGCTTTCCTTTTTCTTTGGGGTGGATTTGTGCATTGCTCCTATGCAGTATGATGGACCTCTGTCCATAGTTATTCAGGTACAGTGTTTACTAGGTCTGATCCCTTGACTGTACTCATTACCTCCATTGTAAATTCATAGGGGACTTGATTTAAGTCATACCTGGTTGGCCTGCTGTCTGCCCCTGCTTTCTTTACTTGAAGCCTGGATTTTGCTATAAGAAGCTGATGATCAGAGCCATATTCAGGTCCTGGTCTTGTGTTTGCTGACTGTATACAGCTTCTCCATCTTCGGCTACAAAGAATGAAATCAATCTGATTTTGGTATTGACCATTTGGTGATGTCCCTAAGTAAAATCATCTCTTGTGTTGTTGAAATAAGGTATTTGCTATGACTAGTGCATTCTCTTGGCAGAATTCTGTTAGCCTTTTCCCTGCTTTATTTTGTACTCCCAAGGCCAAATGTGCCTGTTACTCCAGGTATCTCTTGACTTCCTACTTTTGCATTCCAATCCCCAGTGATGAATAAAACATCTTTTTTTTTTGGCATTAGTTCTAGGAGATCTTATAGGCCTTCATAGAACTGATCAACTTCAGCTTCTTCAGCATTAGCGGTTGGGACATAGACTTGGATTACTGTGATTTTGAATGGTTTGCCTTGGAAATGAACTGAGATCATTCTGTCATTTTTGAGGTTGCACCCAAGTACTGCATTTCAGACTCATTTATTGATTATGAGGGCTACTCCATTTCTTCTATGGGATTCTGGCCCCCAGGAGAAAAATACAATGGTTATCTGAATTAAATTCACCCATTCCCATCCATTTTAGTTTATTGATTCCTAAAATTTGATGTTTACTCTTGCCATCTCCTGCTTGGTGGTGGTGGTTTAGTCCTAAGTCATGTCTGACTCTTGCAACCCCATGGATTATAGACTGCCCAATTCATCTGTCCATTGGGATTTTCCAGGCAAGAGTACTGGAGTGGGTTGCCATTTCCTTCTCTAGGGAATCTTCCTGACCCAGTAATTGAACCAGCATCTCCTGCATTTCAGGTAGAAGCTTTAATGCTGAGCCAACAGGGAAGCCCTGTCCATGTCCAATTTACCTTGAATCATGGACCTAATATTCCAGGTTCCTACGCAGTACTGTTCGTTGCAGCATCGGATTTTACTTTCATTACCAGACACGTCTACAACTAAGTATCGTTTCCACTTTGGCCCAACCACTTCATTCTTTCTGGAGCAACAACTAATAGTAGTTGTCCTCTGCTTTTCCCTAGTAGCATATTGGACACCTTCTGGCCTGGGGAGTTCATCTTTCCTTGTCATATCTTTTTGTTTTTTTATACAGTTCATGGGGTTCTCATGGCAAGTATACTGCTGTGGTTTGCCATTCCCTTCTCCAGTGGGTCAAGTTTTGTCAGAACTCTTCTCTATGACCTGTCCATCTTGGGTGGCCCTACACCGTCTGGATCAAGCACCGTCGCCATGACAAGGCAGTGGTCCATGAAGGGGAAATCAGCTACACTCCAAATAAAAATTAATTTTTAAAAAAGTTATGGTACCTTCTTAAAAAAAAACAACTCAGTTTATTTTCTTGACATGGGATCTTTAAGTCTTGCCTCACATTCTCAGTTCAAGCTTTTTTAATCTGCCACAATTACGTCTGTCCATCTTTCCCAGGTTGGTCAGTTGGATCCTACTCTTTGTGAAACCTATGGACTATAGTTAGGAAGTTCTACTTTCTGTATGCTTAAATGAATGCCTCTGTCTTGAAACAACAGTTACATAGTGAAGTTATCTATGCCATGCCAGGGCACTGATTGTCTCTGCAGCATACATGGCTTAGGAATCTTCATTTTACTTGCACTAAAATTTTCTGGTATATTATGATAAACAGTGAATATATACTTCCCAACATTTGATTTACTTCTTTCAGCTAAAATATAGTGAACCGTGTCTTGATTTTTCTTAGAAAATTTGATTTCTTCTAGACAGTCCAATTCTTGGAAATGTATAGGTGCTAATATGTTCTTGTTTCATATCTTTCAAACTCTGGAAGCTTAAAGTTATTCTTTTTGACTTTCATTAAATTTGTCACAGCACCAGTAACTGGGTATTAATAAAGGATCTCTAGCATGCACAATGTTCTGTTGTGCAACCAATTACAGATATAGACAAACTCTCTTTGAAAGATAAGAGTAAAACATCCAAAAGACAAATTGATACGGCAACAGTTTGAAGAGGAGTGGAGACAAGATCTGATGAGGAATGTTTATCATTATTGTTGCCGTGATTTAGTTGCTAAGTTGTGCCCAACATTTGTTGACCCTGTGGACTGCAGCCCACCAGACTGCCCTGTCCTCGGAATTTCCCAGGCAAGAATTCTGGAGTGTGTTGCCATTTCCTACATAAGCACAAAGGAGCATGAGTCTTTCTCAACACATCACCCAACAATATTTGATGTTTACATGCCAAGAATAGTACAGAAATCTGATTTCACCTAGGATCAACTTCATGGACAAAAATTCCCTTTTTTTTTTTTCTTTCTTTGCTTTAATGATCTTACTTTCATATGACTAGTTCTACATTCAGCTTCTGGGAACACATCAGTTGGTCTTCAGGAAGCCTCATGGCTTATGTCTTTTAACAAGAACAGAGTTTAAAAAATGTGCTCCCTATTTCCAGTGTTGATTATAGGAACACTCCAGCTCCAAGAATAATTAATGCTATTCCAGTCTCTGACCATTTGCCCCAACATAATCCTGGTCATGTCTCCTGGGAGCAAGTTCATGACCTAGGTCTTGGGGAGTCTCAGCACTGACAAGTTCAGGTCGGGGCACACTGGGAGTGGGGTGGCTGGGGCCAAGGAGTGAGAGAGGAACTGCATCACACCACGCCACTCCCCAGGGGGCTTCCTCTGTGTGTCTAGTTAATGCAGTCTAATTAGTAAGCGCTCTTTCCTGGAGTTGCCAGCTATCTGTTGGTCAGAGGAATGCAGTCAATTTTAGTTACCCTTGTTTAATTTCACCTTTCTCATTTTTTGCCCTGAGGGACAAAATGATGCATCACTGCTTCTCAGATGGAGTTTAAATATGTTTGTGTGTGTGTGCACTCAGTCGTGTTGTGTCCGACTCTTTGCGGCCCCATGGACTGCAGCCCTCCAAGCTCCTCTGTCCATAGAATTTTCCAGGCAAGAATACTAGAGGGAGTTGGCATTGCCGACTCCAGGGGATCTTCCCAACCCAAGGATCGAACCGGAGTCTCTTGTGTCAGCAGGTGGATTCTTTACTACTGAGACACCGGGAAGCCCTGAAATATGTTACAAAAACTCAAGGCCTTAAATTGACTAGGCAGTGACCCAATAGGACTTCATAAATCATAAAACCTTTTAGAAAATAGTACAACCAATAAATTTTTATTTAAACCTACATTGTTTTCAAAACTATGGCTCATAAATGAAAAATAAGAAGTTATGTTTGCTAAGTAACTTCCCAACCCAGGGATCGAACCTGGATCTCCCTCCTTGTAGGCAGATTCTTTACCATCTGAGTCACTAGGAAAGCTACTCAAGTTATAAAGATATAAAAGGAAACATTAACATCTAGAAATTAACATCAAAGAATTTGTTGACTAGTTATGGAGAAAAAAATAATTTTCATTCATTCATTTATTCATCCATTTTGTCACTCATTCAGATAAAAAAAAATTGCCTTCTAATGTATTAGGAATCATAATGCATGTTGAAGATGGAGTTGAAGTAATGAACAAATAACCAGCACAAATTGTAAGAGCTTTTGAAGTTCACTTCAAGTTGAGCCTGTGAAAGCGTACACAGAGAAGAGGAGAATGAATTTTTTAAAGAGAACATCATTACAGTGAGTAGCCACGGTGGATTATATTTTTGCTTGACTTTTTTTTTTTTTTTTCTTCTCACTTCCTTGTTCCAGATGAGCCCAGGAAAAGGAGCAGCATAGAAAACTAAGTTAAAAAACGGGCAAGAAGCTTTAAGTCAGTCTGTCTCTGCCGTGGAAGAGCTGTATCATGTATAATGGATTTGTTATGCTATGCAGAATCTGGTTGACTTTGTAAAAGTATGGAAATAGCAATCGTCACATCTCCACTCGCTTCTCAACTTTTCCCCTTTCTTGACTAAACGGAGCTATTTGTTTATGCTCACCTGCTAGAATTTAACAGGTAGGAATAGGGGAGGACGTCAGCAGTCTTGCCCCGGCAGAGAGCGTGCTGTGAGTGACCCTGCTGGTACACTTGCGCTGTCCTAGCTGTAGCACAGCTTGCATTTGTCACAGGTGAATGGGCTCAATTAGCAAGAGAGAGAGTGTGTTTCAGTCATTAAAAAAATAAAAGGCAAACAAGGAGGAAAACATTTTCCTGTTTATGAGTTCTGAAAGAGAGGTGACATTGTAGCGTATACTTTTTTTCCTTTGGGTTTTACAAAGAAAACAACTAAAGCAAGAAAACAGAAGATGATTTAGCATTGGCAAAGTTATTTGAAACAAAGCTGCACAGCAGAATTCTCAAAGGGCGTGAATGAGAAGTATGGTTTTCTGTGGGTATTAATGTTCTTATATGTTCTGAACTTACATACCTCCCTGTTTTGTCTATTAAAATCTCAGCGGAAATATTAAGCATTTCCTGTGATGTATATAATGAAGCAGATAACTCCAGTTTTGTCTGAACTTACACAGTTTTGCAAGAGGCATTATTTCTTTTAGCTTATAGAATAGTATTTAGTACAAGGAAAAAATAAAGTTTTTAAACAGTATCATGGTGGGTTGAATGAAAGTTTTAGCCTAGTCACTAACAGATTAGGTGAGCTATGTGTGCCTTGACTCCAGTGATGACTATACATTCCCAAAGTTGTGAACCAAATTTTATAGAACCATGGAAGCAGCATGATGGACACTTTAATATTAGAAAAGGGGATAAATTAGCTTTTAAAATGAAAATCTTGCAATATATAGTGTCTCAAGAAGAGTTGAGTATTAAACTTATAATTAAATCATGAAGAAAAATAAAGAAGCAGTGTTCTAGAGAGTAGTAGAGAAATAGATAAAAGGAAAAAGGAAGAGATTTGGAAAGAAAACCCAAAGTAGAGACTGTAGAACCACCTTCCGAGGAGAAGCATCCAGGTTCCTTGCTTCTCTGCAAGCTCCAGTTCATGTGCTCATTTATTTACTCACTTAAGAAATAAGCCTTCAGGCAACTCTTCATAAGTGTCAGGAAGCAGAGTCGGTGGTGATGCCATAATATAAAAGAGTTCAGTTCAGTCGCTCAGTCATGTCTGACTCTTTGCCACCCCACGGACTGCAGCATGCCAGGCCTCCCTGTCCATCACCAACTCCCAGAGCTTGCTCAAACTCATGTCCATGGAGTAGGTGATGCCATCCCATCTATCTCATCCTCTGTTGTCCCCTTCTCCTCCTGGCTTCAATCATTCTGAGTATCAGGGTCTTTTCCAACGAGTCAGTTCTTCACATCAGGTGGCCAAAATATTGGAATTTCAGCTTCAGCATCAGTCCTTCCAATGAATATTCCAGACTGATTTCCTTTAGGATCAACTGATTCAATCTCCCTGCTGTCCAAGGGACTCTCAAGAGTCTTTTCCAACACCACAGTTCAAAAGCATCAATTCTTCAGCACTCAGCTTTCTTTATGGTCCAACTCTCACATCCATACATGACTACTGGAAAACCATAGCTTTGACTAGATGAACCTTTGTTGGTAAAGTAAGGTCTCTGCTTTTTAATATGCTGTCTAGGTTTGTCATATCTTTTCTTCCAAAGAACAAGTGTCTTAATTTCATGGCTACAGTCACCATCTGCAGTGATTTTGGGGCCCAAGAAAATAAAGTCTGTCACTATTTCCATAAAAGATATAGACCTGTACAAAGACATGTTGATCTAACAAAAAAATACGGACCTGTACAAAGAAATGTTGATCTAATAGCAGATATAGATGTTTAAACAAAGAAGTGAAGGTAAAGTTAAGACAGGTTGGATTCTAAAGGTATATGAAGAACAAAAACACCATTGAATAACTTTGCCTAGATCTAAACCATGCGTGGTGTTGAGCAAGAGACACCTTCCACTGTTGTGAAGGGCAGTGAAGAGCTTAACAATGCCTGACACCAAGAGAAGCAAGTCCCCAAATATCAACTCACTGCATGGTTTGCAGGTTTCGGGGTAGGAAAGACACAGCTCACACAGGCACTGTGTGGAACAATGCCACTCACCAACAGAAGAGGCCGAGCAAGATCACCACCTTGATCACCAGTGGATCAACTGATCCATTCCTCAAGGCTAGTGGGTCTCCCCAACATGGGGATGGTCTGCACGTGCACTTCTGATCCCATTTTCTCCCACCTGTTGGGAACAGATGGAGTGGTGGGGTTTGCCAGTTCTCTCATGACCCACACACTTAAGCAGAGGTACACAGCAAGCCTGGAATGGGGAAAGATATTTCCTAGCAAAGAGACATTTCCAGCTCAGGCTGTGAAGGCGGTTTACCTCGTTGTAAGATGTTCCAGGCCCAAGGCTGCTCTGTGCTGATGTGCCAGGGATGATCAGCCAGGGGCGATCAGGTACCTGACTATCCCAACAAGTAGAGACTTGTGTGACAGAAAACGTGGAGAAGAGATTTCAGCGTCTTTTACCTTGAACGAAAGATCATGAACCTTCTGAATCAGAAACGAATGACTTTAATACTCATGACAAAGAAGCATCATGAATATCATACTTGTATCAGTTCACCTTGCCCCCCAAATCCCACAGATGCAGCATGTAGATACCTCAGGAGATGCTGCCGACAGAGTGGTTGTATGCTATAGCTGAGTTACCCTGATTTTAGGGAGCCTGAAGCTTGTATAACAGGCAGTAAATGAACTTGCCTCTGCTCTGGAGGGAGAATTTCTCTTCTAAGGCTGTTCATTATAGAAACATCTCTGAAAAAATATCCCAATGGGAAGTCAGGTCCTCTGCTTTTATGATAAGCAGAAGAATGGACAGTCATGATGAATTACCTCTGAACACTGTATTATTAGGACTTCAAGGTTGAAATGTTATAGATATGTGGCTCCTTAAACATAAACTCACACTATTTTAAATACTACTTGCCTTTTTCAGTATCATGCTGTTCCTGCTTGGCTGATACTATTTTTTCAGATTTAATGATGCACTCAGTGAAAAGTTGAAAATTTGGCTCTAAGTGTCAACTTCCCCTTCTCTGTTCTGTTCTGCTGTTGTTGTTTTGTTATTATTTTACTCAGCCAAATCATGAGCTACTACAAAAATATTGGATAAAGACGGTAAATGGAAGATGGGTCAGCAGAATATAATAAATATGAAGAGTTTAAATAACTATATGCTGATAATGTTGTGTTCCAATACTAGTAAATTTAAGTTACAATATCCAGCTTTTCATTTATATGGAAGTTACTTTGCTAAGACAGTGATGTTGATCTAAGTAGACCTTTAAGACATAGGACATGTTCTCAATAAATTCATGTCTAGAAGGAAATATATGTACACAACAATTAAAATGCAGTATAATGCTGAGTGCCATTTAAAGAGAATACAGATAAAGCGTATCCTTGAAGAGTTTATAGAAGAGTTCCTTCTGATGACATCAGGATGAAACTTTTGAAAAATGTGTGGAATTTTTATGCCTAGAAATTGAATGTGGGTGTAAGGGGAGGGAAAGAGTATGCAGTTTACAGGAAATATATGAACAATGACAAGAAAGGAGGGAAACACAGGATGTGAAGAGCAAGTGGTTGTGCTTTGCTCTGGAATATTGTCTGTAAAGATCCTAGAGGACTTCGAACGTCAGATGTAGAATGTGGGGTATTAACAGTGTGATCAATGAGAAAGTCATGGCTGTTGAACACGAAGGGAAAAAACATGAGATTGTAAAAACTCAATGAGAGCGTTATAAAATTGAAGAAAGAAAATTAAACAGAATGCATCTTCATGTCCAGTCTTACTACACTCCTGTCTGCTAATGGGAACCCCAAACCCGGGAATCAGCGTGGTACCTCTGCTCCAGACCCCTCCGTTTTCCTACACGTCTTCTTAGACCTCTACTTCTTCCCCGTGTTGGTCCACGTGAGACTGACCTCTGTATGTCATACAGCCTGCCTTGTTTTAATGCCAGGTCAAGCCCAGGTCTCGCGTACTTTTTTTCCTGCTCTTGGAATTAAATGTAGCACCAGTTCAGATGGGGTGTCTGGTGTCATCTTTAACTGCAGCCCAGGTTTCTAGTAAATGTATTGTTAAGTAGTAACTTTTCTTTTTTCAAACTGAAGAATAGTTAATATCCAATATCAGGTTAGTTTCATTGCATACTGCATCATGATTTGATAATTACATATATTGTGAAATAATCACCAGGGTGAGTCTAGTTACCATCTCTTCCAATACAAAGTTATTATAATATTATTGACTGTATTGTTATACCTTATTTATTGTGTAACTAGAGATTTATACCTGTCAATCCCCTTTACTGATTTCATCCACCCAACTCACCTCCTCTCTGTATCTGTCAGTCTGTTTTTATTTGGTTTTGTTTGTATTTTAGATTCTGCATATAAATGAGATCATGTGGTATTTATCTTTCTCATTTTACTTAACATAATACACTTTAGATCCACCCATGTTATTGCAAATGGCACGGTTTCTTTTTTATGTCTGAGTAATAGTCCATTGTGAATATATGTGCCACACCTTCTTTATACATTTGTCTACTGATGGATGTTTTGATATGATGTCTTGATGCCATATCTTGATTATTGTAGCTAATGTTGCAGTAGACATAGGGATGCGTATATCCTTTGAATTGGTATTTTTTCTTTGGGTAAGTACCAAGAAGTGAAATTCCTAGATCATATGGCAGTTTGATTCTGATTATTTTGAGGAACTTCCATACAGTTTTCTGTACTGGCTGTACCAATTTATAGTCTCACCAACATGAGATTGTACTTGAGGGGTCCCTTTTCTCTACACCCTCTCCAATGCTTGCTATTTGTTATCTTTGTGATGATGGCTATTCTGACAGGGGTTTGGTGGTATCTCATTGTGGTTTTGATTTGCATTTCCATGATGGTGAGTGATGGTAAGCATATTTTTCTGTGTCTGTTGGCAATCTGTATGTCTTTGAAAAAATGTCTGTTTGGGACCTCCGCCCATTATTCAGTTGGGTTGTTTGTTTTCTTTTTGTTGAGTTCTGTGAGTTTTTTTGTATATTTTGTATATTAACCCTTATCAGATACATTGTTTGCAAATATCCAGCCCCATACAGTAGGCTGCTTTTTTGTTTTGCTGATGGTTTCCATCTTGCTTCAGAAACTTTTTGATTTGCTGTAGTCTCATTTGTATATTTTTGCTTTGTTGCCTTGCCTGAGGAATCAGGCCTGCTGGTGAGCGGCGTTGAGTCCCTGCACTAATAGCCTAAAAGCAGGGCTCCAGAATAGTGCCCCTGTGGCCTGATGGAAGAAGGCGCTCCCCAGAGTGGTTGTCACCAGTATCGATGTCCCCGTTGCCTCCTGAGTCTCTGGGATGCGCTCCAGGATCAGCAAGTGGGTTTGACCCAGGTTTCCTTCAAACTGGGGCTCCCTCCATGGCTCAGTGGGAAAGAAGCTGCCTACAATGCAGGAGGCACAGGAAACAGGAGTTTGATCCCTGGGTCAGGAAGATGCCTTGGAGAAGGAAATGGTAACACACTCCAGTATTCTTGCTTGAAAAATCCCATGAACAGAGGAGCCTGACTGGCTATAGTCCATGGGGTCACAAAAAGTCAGATGTAACTGAACCTTTGTGCTGGGATTGCAATCTCTGATTTTGCATGCCCCCTTTAAGACCAAGGCTTCCTCCATAGCTCGGTTGGTAAAGAATCCACCTCTAATGCAGAGACCCCGGTTGATTCCTGGGTCAGGAAGATCCTGGAGAAAGGATAAGCTACCCACTCCAGGATTCTTGGGCTTCCCTTGTGGCTCAGATGGTAAAGAATCCACCTACAATGTGGAAGACCTGGGTTCGATCCCTGGGTTGGAAAGATCTCCTGGAGAAGGGAAAGGCTACCCATTCCAGGATTCTGCCCTGGAGAATTCCAAGGATACAGTCCATGGGGTTGCAAAGAGGATACAGTCCATGGGGTGGCAAAGAATCGGGCACGGCTGAGCGACTTTCACTTTCACTTTAAGAGAAAGGCGTCTGTTTCCTACAGGCCTCCAGCTCTCCAGCAAGCAAACCCTACTGGCCTTCAAAGTCACGCATCTGGGGACTGTATTCCTGGTGCAGGATCTTCGGGCTGGGAGTCCAAAGTGGGGCTCATACCTGTTGCCTCTTGGAGAGAACCTCTATACTTATGCCTACTCTTCCACTTGTGATTGTTTATGCCCACTGGCTGTGAGAGTCTTGACTATACTGTGTTCTTCTACTGGTCTCGTTGTGGCCTCTTTATATTTTTAGTAGTGGAAAGTCTCATCTGCTAGTTTTCATGTTGTTTTTGTAGATGGTTGCTCTGTAAACAGTTGTAGTTTTGTTGTGCCCATGGGAGGAGGTAAGCTCAGGGCCTTCCTACTCCTCATTTTGGCCACTCCTCTAATATTAATTTTCATATAAAGTATCTTGGAGATATACATATTGATCTATAAACTGCCTTTTGATTATTACATGGATATATTCTTCTGAGATAGAAAAATAGAAAAACATATACTTGATATATGGAAATATATATTTTTTCTATTGCCATCATAAGCTAAACATGGCAAATCTGATCCACTTAAATGAAGGACAGTTATCAAGCAAAGAAAAAATCACCATTTTTATTTAGTGTAGCTTACTCCCCAGTAATGAAATTTCTTTCATCTTATTTATAAATCACAAAGTAAAGAAATATGATTTATGCGTATGATATCTCATTCCTGAGGATCAGGGGCAAAAAGGAACATCATCATTTGGATGCCAAACACATTTTGTTCCCTCACAGGTGTAAAATCCTGGCCAAGAACTGCAAAGCCATTAATAACTCCTGTGGATGAATCCTATATAATAAATATCCAGGATCCTTGGAATTTCAATAAGAGTCTAAAAGAAGTGAGGTCATGAACTTGGACCTTTGTGATGTATAGAGCTCTCTAGACTTTCAGTACAGTCTTTGGGGAAGAGTATTATAGGATTGCAGCTGTCAGAAGAGATCAGGCACTACCTAATGAATGAAAAAGCTCTGCTAAAGCTGACACAGATTAAGTATCTAGGAACAGTACACTCCTCCACAGTAACTTGAGCCAAAAATAGTTAGCCGAGGTAGATAATATAAAGAGGTTAAAGGTAAAGTGAAACTGGCTAATAACAATTGCAACTTTTTCATTATCACCAGGTATTTTTTGAGTAGCCACTTGAATAATGTGCATGTGTTGCACATAATGAAATTGCACTCTCCTTTCCTTAGATGATGAGACAATCCAGTTAGGCTTCTAACATCCTGCAATATATCAACGAAAAGAATAAAGTCCCATAGTTAGAGTTCAGATGAAAGCAATCCTGTCACTGGTTGTGTTGTGAGGGCAAACCAAGAATCAGACTCTGGCATTTATACTGATTTTTCTCAGTGGAATATCCTTTTTCTGTTCTCTGGAAAGGAAAGCACCACCCTTTTCTGAGGAACTCACAATTCTCCACACGTTAGATTTAAAGTGAAGCTGCTGCTTAGTGAATTCGCCCCTTCTAATCACCCTCAGAATCATCAGAGAGTGAATTTGACCTTATTTTTTCTCTGATCACAGTGACTGAACTGGTTAGAAATCTTTCTGAGCCAGTTAGAATCTTCCTGGGATTTTATATGTAAAAGTTGGGTGAAAGAAATATCTTTTCCTCTGCATTATAATCTAGAAAATTATATATAATCTAGATGTGACATTGGAGTTACTTCTGGACATAGACCACCCATCTGTTCTCATGTTGGAAGCCATCTGAAGCAGGAGAAAATAGTCAGAACTCAGAGAGCAGCCAGGATGAGAGAGTGAAGGATCAGAGAGCGTCATGTAGGTCCTTGGAGCCACACTGTCCTTCCCAGTTATATAAGCCAGTACCTTTCCCGCTCCCTCTCCTTTTTTTCCTGAGCTAGTTTGGGTGGAGTCCTAACATATAGGCAGTGGTCCATGAATAGCTTAATTGCACTTATGATGAGTGATGCAGAAGTTAGAAGAGGTAACATGGAATGATGCGATATTGTGCATGATCTATAAGGGCTAGATGAAAGTTTCTCTGAAACAAAGAAAATGTTTGAACCATCTTAAGACCTAAGAGGATTTTACAACTGATTGTTTTTAAGTGCTTTATTCTATAGATGGGTACAGTGATGGAGGACCAGCCCATCTCCAACAGTCAATAAAAGACCTGAAATCCAAATCTTCTGCTTGTAGTTCAATGACCTTGTTCCTCCTTTGCTCTGCAAATGATGAATTTCAACATCATCTAAGAAACTGTAGTGATACTGCAATCTTCGGTTATGACTGGAACAAATAGATCATGATAACAAATTCAGTATTTAGATTACTGCAGGGCAGAGACATATAAAGTATTCTTTACTTGACTTCTCTCTTAAATATAGGACAACAGGAGAGTAAAGGAAACACGGTTTGATGGAAAAAAATACCTGGAGTTTAAGTATTTGTTAGTTGAAAAAAAAAAATATATGGCATTCACCTTTTCTGATGTTTAACTCATCAGCAATTCAATTCATCCTGTTGTTTCTATTAGAAGCTGTGATGACAAATAGGCAATATTGTCCATAGAAGGCTCTGCTAGTTTTTGGATTGCTGAAGTTCAGTGTCATTCAGTCAGTCAATCAGATTAAGGGAGAAGGAGTCCCTTAATAAGGTTGAGCCAGTATAATGTGCTTATTAAAGTAATTTGAAAACTCACAGTTTGGTTCTCTGGAGATAGGTGGTTGAAACTTGAGAAATGTAACACAAAAACTGAACACAGACAGCGTTTAAAAGACTTTCGCAGAAAACAGATTTTAATCACCGTGGAGTATTGCTCAGCTAGAAATGGATTTTTATCAAATGGTCATATGCGTCCTCATATAATTGGGGATAATTAACAGGACCTCAGTATTCTCCGTCAAATCGATTTTGAAATAATAGACTTAGGAATCAGTTGGGAAAAAGCATGACTTTCTCTTACCACCATCATATGATTTTCTTCTAAATGGATGGTCACCGGCCTCTCCTACCCCATTCCTAACATATGTACTAAGTTGCTTCAGCTGTGTCCGACTCTTGCTTCCCTGTGGACTAGCGGGCCAGGCTCCTCTGTCCCTGGGATTCTCCAGGCAGGAATGCTGAAGTGGCTTGCCATTTCCTTCCCCAGGCCCTCTCATAGGCAGGGATAAAGTGCTAAGTGTGACATAAGAAAGGCTGGCAGACACAGACGGCTGGAGTAAAAGCATGAATGTCAAACCCAGAACTCCTACCCTCACGCTCACCAGTGCCTCTTGGGCTAGCTCTGCATAGAACAGGAAACATGCAGGAGGAAGAAACGTCTTTATTTCCTCTGCTTTAGAGAGGAGGCAAATAGATAAGACTTGAGTTGTTGTTTTTAAACATTAAATAAAATGGTCTGGGTAGAATATAGGAAAGAGAGAGGCAAGCTGGGAGATGGTGACTGAAAGGAATTTTACCCATTAGAAACATGAAATTCATCCTCGATGTGTCTCTGATTATCTCTTCAGTTCAGTTCAGTTCAGTAGCTCAGTTGTGTCCAACGGGTTGCAACCCCATGAACCGCAGTGTGGTCGTCTTTACAGACGGGGATCTGGGGACTGGAGTCGACGAAAAGAGGGACGCAGGGGACCCAAGTCTCGAGTGAAACAGGGGTGCTTTATTTGTGGCAGCGTGTGCTGATATATCCCCACACAAGGAAGCTTTAGGCAGCAAAAATAAAGTTGAGCAAAAACAGAAACAGGCGAATAACAGTCGTCACAGGGCCAGAAGACAATCCATATCCTGAGTAATAGGGACGTGACTGAATAATTCACAACAAAGTAAAGGTCACTGAAGGGAATCCGCCCGTGCGCTCTGTCTCATGACCTCAGTCCTGGGAACTGCCTGCAGCTCCACTCGGTTCCGGTTTTCCAGGAACTGATAAGGAACACAGGGCCCTTGAGAACCAGCACACAAAGGAGAAAAGAGCTTGTTGGATTCCTTAAAGTTGAACGTCCCCTGACACCGCAGCATGCCAGGCCTCCCTGTCCATCACCAACTCCCGGAGTCCACCCAAACTCATGTCCATCGAGTCAGTGATGCCATCCAGCCATCTCATCCTCTGTCATCCCCTTCTCCTGTCCCCAATCCCTCCCAGCATCAGGGTCTTTTCCAATGAGTCGGTTCTTTGCATCAGGTGGCCCAAGTACTGGAGTTTCAGCTTCAGCATCAGTCCTTCCAATGAACACCCAGGACTGATCTCCTTTAGGATGGACTGGTTGGATCTTCTTGCAGTCCAAGGGACTCTCAAGAGTCTTCTCCAACACCACAGTTCAAAAGCATCAATTCTTCAGTGCTCAGCTTTCTTTATAGTCCAACTCTCACATCCATACATGACCATTGGAAAAACCATAGCCTTGACCAGACGGACCTTTGTTGGCAAAGTAATGTCTCTGCTTTTTAATATGCTGTCTAGATTGCTCATAATTTTCCTTCCAATTGAGTAAGCATCTTTTAATTTCATGGCTGCAATCACCATCTGCAGTGATTTTGGAGCCCCCCCCCAAAAAAAAAAAAAAAAGTCTGACACTGTTTTCACTGTTTCCCCATCTATTTGCCATGAAGTGATGGGACCGGATGCCACGATCTTAGTTTCCTGAATGTTGAGCTTTAAGCCCACTTTTTCACTCTCCTCTTTCACTTTCATCAAGAGGCTCCTTAGTTCTTCTTCTCTTTCTGCCATAAGGGTGGTGTCATCTGCATATCTGAGGTTATTGATATTTCTCCCAATTGCTGAGATTGATATTTCAGCAATCTTGATTCCAGCCTGTGCTTCCTCCAGCCCAGCGTTTCTCATGATGTACTCTGCATATAAGTTAAATAAGCAGGATGACAGTATACAGCCTTGACGTACTCCTTTCCCTATTTGGAACCAGTCTGTTATCTCTCACATTTAATTTATAATTAAGCTCTGTCAGTTTTCTCTTAACCCTCTCACATCTGACCATTTCTTTGCCCCTGAGTCACCCGGCCTTGTCCTAAGCCACCTTCTCTCTCCCTAGACGGCAGCTGGAGCCTCTTGAGTCTTTTCTCCTGTCCCCACCCTTGTCCCCCTACAATCAGCAGTTATGTGCTGGTGCTTCCATGTTCAGACTCTCAAAGAGCTGGTTGTGTACATCACTTTCCAATTTCACCTCTAGTGATACACTGGCAACTTGAAATTGACCATAGTGGGAATATTTACAGAAAGAAATTGGATTATGTTATAAATTGGGGCTCATAAATATGTATTTTACAGATAGGTAGTTGTTAAACATTTATTGGCACACCACTGCCTACAATGAGGCATATTCTCCAATACAGCTGCAAAATGATATTTTAAAAACATGAATTGCATCATGTCTGTCATCCTCCTGCTTTAAAGTCTATGTGTGCATGCTAAGTTGTTTCAGTCTGACTCTTTGCAATCCTATGGACTGTAGCCCATCAGGCTCCTCTGTCCATGGGATTCTCCAGGTGAGAATACTGCAGTGGGTTGTCATGCCTTCCTCTAGGGCATTTTCCTGACCCAGGGATCCTGTGTGAGTCTTTCATCCGTATTGGCAGGTGGGTTCTTAACCACTAGCACCACCTCGGAAGCCTTTAACGTCTGTAGTGATATCCTGTAAAATCCAGATTGCTTACTGGGTTCCCTGGACCCTGAGATATTCTGACCTCAGCCTCACCTCTGCCTTTGTTGTCTCCAGCACACCTCTTGTCTCCTCTCTCTCTCTCCAGCATACCATGGGCTTTGCATGGTAGGCGTGCTCTTCTGGATTTTCACATAACTGAATTATCCTCCTTCAGGTCTCAGGATAAAATTTACTTCCTCAGAGGGGTCTTCCATGACCATCCAATCTTTGTATTAGTTTGTCTTCTCTTCTTTATAATACTTATTATATGAAGTGTTATGTATTTCTTTTCTATCTCCCCAATTATATAAGCAATGGTCATGCTTGTTAGTTCCTTTTGCTGCTTTCCCAGTGCCTAAAAAAATGGCCTGGTGCAAGGTAACAGTTCAACACATTTATTGAATTAATTGGGTGAATGCATGCAATTCACAACTGTGCAGCGTAGTGTCTCACAAAATTAGTTCTTTGAATATATAAATGAATGAGTCATTAAATATAGTAAGTCAAGAACTAACAATTGAAGTCTTCCTTGAATGTCATCCCATTCTCTTCCTATGTATCTGTCCAACTCTGAAGAAAAGAAGTCATGCCCAGCAATAATAGAGATATACTTACGATCTGAAGCTCAGTAAGTGCCTCTCAGTTTCCTGGAGGAAGATCTGAAAATAGCTTTAGAGCTTTAATCTCATGTTATTGATTCTGTCGACTTGTATGTTGTAGAGGCTGAGATCATCTGTGCCCTGAAGTTTAGACTGTTTTATTCCTAAAACATTATTTTTAAAAAGCTCTCTTTTAATTTGGACTTAAGAGATGAGATCTCAAAACACGCCCCCCCCCCTTTATTTTACAGGGTATTTGTTTATTACAAGCATTTAGAATCTCCATAAGATTTCCTGACATTCATGCCATTTTGACTGCTTCTAAGTTTGACAAAAACTGAAAATGAGAATTATGGTAAGTTTTGGAACTGACATGCCTGGTCCTGTAAGCCATCCAGATATGCAGAGGTTGAATCAGCATCTGGAAAATGGCTCTCATCCCCCTCTCTAAAGTGCATTCCCAACACTGGCTGCTTCTGTGCCTGGAATGCTCACCCTCTCGGGCACTGCTAGCTCACTCTTCCCTTAGGAGGGTGCCCTCCTGACCTGCGATTTCAGCCAGCCTCACTCTCCGCTGCTGCCTGCCGCCTTCACACTGAGGAAAGTGAACTCTACACCCTTAGGGTACTTGCCGCTCCTCTTGCCTGGACCGAGGATGGTGCCGCTTCACTTCCATTGATTTTAATAAGGAAAGCCTCTGTGCTGAGGTCCCTGGAGGCTACCACAGAACCGGACATTGTTACTAATGCCATGTCCACTGTTCAGAAACCACAAAATAGAACAAGAAACATCTTCTTTGTAACAGATAAGCATTCTAGTATTTAGCTTAAAGGTCTGCAGAAAGTATTAAATATTTTCAGACTCTTCTGAAAATTTTCCAGTGATATTGATCAACTTTTATAATTGGGATACAGACCAGAGTTAGCAAGACTTTGGCATATGAGGCATGTTTATATATCTGGTCACTTATTTCTCCTAGTGCTATGCCTTTGAAATGAAAGTCATGACAAGAGACTTCAACTTCTTAATCCCTAAAAGTTGGTGCTCAGTATTAAGTGCTCTGGGCTTCCTTGGTGGCGCATATGGCAAATAATCTGCCCACAATGTGGGAGACCTGGGTTCAATCCCTGGGTTTGGAAGATCTCCTGGAGAAGAGAATAGCAGCCCATTCCAGTATTCTTGCCTGGAGAATTCCATAGACAGAGGAGCCTGGCGGGCTATAGTCCATGGGGTGGCAAATATATGACTGCACAACTAACACACACACACACACGCACACAGACACACTCAAAGTGCTCATGCATCCAGACATTGCCGACCAGGGAAGCTAGAATATCAGTTTCAGGATTTTTCAAGTTCAGTTATCTTTTCCTATATTTCTGTTTAAACGTAACAGTAATAGTAAGTGCTTGGATAGTATTTACTATAATGCCAATCCATTGTTTTAAGTGCTCTGCATAGCATTTGTTTTATCCTCCCAGTAACTCTATTATTCCTATTTGCAAGTTGGAAACCCAAGAACTGTAGAATTTAAGTAGCTTGCGCAAAGTCACACAGCTAGGAGATGTGGTAGCTGGAATTTGAACCTTGACAGTTGGGATTCAAAGCTACTGCTCCCCTGTTGATCTCTATACAGTCTTCCCTCTCAAAAGTTCACCATAGTACCTAGTGAAAAATAAATGGAAAATTGCAGACGCTTACACTTATGCAGTCTTACAGCCTGGACATAAGGGAGGTTGTTTGTACTTTAAGGAATCAAGAATACAATGGAATAATCATCCCACTTTAAATAAAAGGACTGGGATTCTACTCTCTTGGGAGGCACAGGGGTTCTACTCATGATGCTTCTACTGACTTACCTTCTGAGCTGTTTAATGAACTGGTAAGTCATTAAGCTGTGAAGTGACAGGCTTGGACCAGAGCTCTGCTCAAACTCTGCTCCCATCCATCTTGGAACTCTGCAGAGGGGTGGCTGGCTGGTTTTAGGGTAAGGGAGTGGCAGGGATGCAGAATTCCTTCTTGGCCCAGAGAAGTATGCCTTTCTTCTCCCTTCTGTCCTGTTTGACCTTGTTGAATTGGCTCACAATAGGTCTTGGAGAAGGCAGGATTAAACTTTGAAGCCACTTCCTTCTGATCCCTTCAAGTAATCTGGCCTTACTTTCCTGTGTCTGTTATTTAATCTGACAATTTTATCAGCTTCCAGAGAGAGTTAAGTGTGGCTTCAAAATAACGTGCCTTTTCATTAACTTTTGGAGACAGACAGTGTTCTTATTTTCTTTGACTCAAATGATGAAATTTTAAGCCAAATGGCATGGGAAGGTATTTTCAAAGCAGGCAAGAAGTGCCTTCCAAACTATAGCACACAAATGGTCGGTCACTCATTCAATATGTGTATGTTCCAATTGTGTCTGCACACACAAACATGCACACACACAATGCTTGTAATAGTCTTCAGCTAAGTATTTTGCTATTTTTATTCATATTAACAAAGATGTACACACAAATGTAAACGCATGTACATGCACACACACATACACTTTTGTTTCTACCAGCTCATGATACCGCCTTCCTTTTCCATGGTACTTAGCAGGTGGACTCACCCTATCTGAGTTCAGGAATGAAAACTTGGGTGTCTGCTCTAGGCTCTAACAGAGCAAATCAATTATACAACAAATATTTATTTAGTACTTATTACTCTAGCATGCAGTATCCCATGAGTGTTTACAAAGAAACTTCAATACACCCATATCCTCTAGGATCTTAATACACATAAAACATTAACAGGTATCATATAATTAAGGGTTAAAATGTTGGACACAGGCTGGTAAGTGTAGTGGGGATTTCAGAGGAGAGATGAAACTTGAGCTGGATCTTTAAGGGTAGGCATCATTTCAGTTGGCAGAAAGAAGAAGGTGAGGGGGAAGTCCCTGTTCTTGATCTGTCTATTATAGTGACTTAAATGACTTGATGTGCAATCATAGGGAGTATAATTTGAGAGGCAAAGAGTTCTCTGTCTCAATATATATGAGAAGATTCTGTCTTAGATATAGTGGAATGTTTGTCTTCTAAAATATAAATATATGGGGCAGTTTAAATACATTGGGACAGGTTACTTTTCATTTATACCTTAGCTAAATACAGTTAAGATAACTTCTTTCCACTGAATACTTAACTGTAGCATTGCAAGGACTTGAGGTCCCATGTTTTCGTGTCTCCTATATAACGGTCTCTCAAGAGATTTGTTTTTATGTTCCAAGACTCAGTGATTGGAAACACTTGGTTTTCTAAGATAAACTGTTTTTGTCTCCTTAAGAGAAAGAGAAAACAATATGTGATTTGTTTAGTAGCAGTGGACGTTTTGGCTTGCATTTCTTCCTTCTAACTTTACTGTACATTTTGGCCTCCTATGTACATACAACCCAAACTTCAGACCCCTCTTACTCATTTCCAGGTTCACCATCTTACGGCTTATAGAATTGAAGGGAAAGTAAGTCTCATTATTCCTCTGAGTCATCCAGGGACCTCACCATCATGCTCTTTTCAGGATCAGCTTTGACGTTCCCTTCTCATGGTAAAGACTGATGGTTGTCCCTTTTTGCTTCCTCTCCTTTCTCAGTAGTAGAGCCTTTGGGTTTTAGCTATGTGCTTGTCTATATATAATAAAGAATACTTTACTGGGCTTCCTTGCTGCAAGTATACCCTTGTGATTAAATCCTAGACAATGGGATGTAAGCAGAAGTTGTGTGTGCAGCTTATAGAAGTATTCCTGAAGGAAGCAGGCATGCCCTTCTTCGTTGCTTTCCTCTTGTGAGAGTATTGTTGTGACATTGGGGAATTTTAGTAGCCATCATGGACAGTGGGATGACCAAGAGCAGGAAGAAAATAATACCTCTCTCAAAAGACTGATATAGAGAATAAAGAAAAGAATGTATTTAGGCGGTGCTTGTCACATTAAAAATTACTCAGTAAACATATGTGTTGTTTTCAATTTAGATTGAACGCTGACTTCTACGGAAGGACCGTGTGTATGTGTGTGTATTTTCTGACACTCACCTATTTGATATAAGAAGAGTATAACATCAAGGCTTGTACTCAAAAGGAAGCAGACTTGGAAAGACCGTATCCACCGCACTGAGCCAGGTCAGTTCCAGGACATTCTGCTAGATCGGCTGGCTCAGATTTGGAGAACTATGCTGGAGAGGAATAGAAGGCGGATCTGGAGAGAGACCAGTCTTTGAGACTGGAAGGGCTAAGTTAAGCTTCAAGTTAAGCAATAAAGACCCAAAATAACACAGAGCTTAAAAAAGACAACCATTTGTTTCTCTTTCATCCCAGGCTTAGTGTAGCCACTCTTAAAGAATCTGATGAGATTTTTGGACAGATTTTTGCATACTTTTTCCTCAGTCTGTGGGCAAATTGCTGTAGGGGTGTCATTCTTACAATTAAGTACATTTTTTTTGGGGGGGGAGCTCTGATTATTAATTTTTTTCTATTTTTAAAAACATACTTTCACACGCCTCCTTAAATCATGGTGGGAGGATAACAATAAAAAATGGAATTAGGACAGAGAAACTATCAGGTTAATGGGGAGAGAGGGCAGGAAGACACCTAAGAGCTGAAGCCTTAAGCCCTGACGTGTGAGGCAGGGCGGAGTGGAGTGCTTGGAGCACAGCGTGAGGGCACTGGCCCGGATGTCGGGAGGCCTGACGTGGAAGGGACCAGACCCTTCAGAAGCCTTGCCTGTCTCCCTATCACTTCTCTTGACTAGGCTGTTGATTGCTATTTGTTTTTTCTTTTTGCATTAATGAGAATGTCCTTAGCGCACGATCTGTGAAAGGTTTTTAAGATTACTGAGTGCCCGCATGGTGCGTATATGCAGCCATGCTCCAGAGGAAAGAAACTGTCTTCATAATCTTCTCTTGTGGAGGTCAGTCTGTTTGTTTAGACTTGAGGAAAAGTAGTGATGCCTCCTCTAACAAGCTTCTCTTCAGAATCAATGTGCAATGAGGGAGTTCTAGTGAGCATTTAAAAACTAAGAAAAATAGTAAAAGCAGGAAGAGAAAGCATAAACACGAAGCAGGTCATTAGCTAATAGAAATCATCGTATTTATGAAATGGTGAGCATTTAAGGACGAAGAAAATCAGTGAAAACAAGAAGAGAAAGCATAAACATGAAGCAAGTCCATTTGCTGATTGAAATAATTGCATTTACTTTTCCATTATGGAGGATAGGACAGGGCAGCCCTATTCTTCTCTGCTCAGAAAAGTACTGAGAATCTAACCTGTGTTTCCCAGTCTTACTCTTTGTAAACTAAAATGGAGACTGGAGATTGTCTGAAAGTGAAAAGAACGTGTGGGTGAAGATGGGGGAGAATCTGCAGCCCCCAAATGATGTGACTTAGTGAAGGTGGCTGAGTCCAATTCTGTGCTGATGACACATATTGAAGACCCTTTCCTTTTCAATATCCGCTGGCCTCCTTTTTATTAGGTAAGAGTATCGGAAACCAACTTACACTGGATTAAGAAACAAACAGGCTTATTCTAAGAAAGCAGAGACGACGCGTGGGCGCTGGGGGCAGGAGAGAAGCCGGCTCCTCAGAACAGTGGGCAGCTTCCCTGGCTGGGCGCCCGTCTGCTCGTCCCTGCTCATCCCTGCCTCCCGGCCACACGGCCCAGGAGGCCTCTCTAGCAGCCCCTGGGCTTCTGTGTGACTGCGTTTGGGAGTGCCTGCTGGGCTAGGAATCTGGGAGAGAGAAGGAATTAGGAATCTAGGAGAGAAGTTCAGGAGTGTCCACCTTTGGTCCAGACAGCTATGGGCAGAGGTGAGGGACATTAAGGTCACGTAGTAAAACAGAGCTGCCAGAGGCTCACCTCATTATATTCATGGGGTTACTCTCAGAGCAGGTGACTTGGCCCAAGGTATTGGCAGACACTTCATAAGGTAAACTGTGTTTATTATTTGGTGCTCAGCCCCAGAGTAACTGCTTAACTCCTTATATGTGGTCCTGAAACAACGTGACAAATAAAAATATATATATTTTTTAAAATAGAATTTTTCATTTCCCTCTTTGTATTGACTTCAAATAATACTGGGCTATTCCCAGTGTTAAGGAATAGTAAGCTTCTATTAATTTGGCATGTTTGCTTTGGAGAATAAATTCTGAACTGCCTGATTTCCTCATGTTTCAAAGATTTCACTCTAAGTAGACTTAAAGCAAATGGATAACTGAAGATAGACAATTTACTTCATATATGTTTTTAAACACTTGGGCCTCTGATGCATGAATTTACAACCCATTATTGATACCCATAGCAGGATCTCCTATAGCAATTTCCCTGTCATCAAACAGCTTCTCAGACCATATTGAAAGAAAAAAAAAAAGACAAAAAACTAGCTTAAGACAAGTATCTAGTCACCCTGTGGGTGTATTTATAGAAAATAATGCACTGATAGGCCCTTATTTGCAGAATATACATTTTGTAAAAGAATTCCTCTGAAGCCTTTGAGTTGTATGTGTTTGGTACTGAAGACTCAGTCAGTCTTTACTGAGATTGGGAACCAACTTCAGAGCTGTTATTTGCATCCGGGATCATCCGCAGTGTCTTCTGGGATCTTCAAGAATGGCAGTGTGCAGGGAACCAGCATCTTCAGGCAAGCGGGAGCAGATCTCAGGGGAGATACTACTTGGATTTCAAAAGAAGAAAAAAGTATTCATTTCTTATTTTCACCGCTCACAGATCTTCCCTGGATGTGAGACACCCCACTTCCATCAACTATTAAGACTGAAAGAGATTCCATTAACCAAGATTTTTTTAAAATAGGGGGTTGTTATTGGTGGTGGTCTAAGTTAATTATACAAGATGTTATAGAGATACTGAAACTGCAGAAATGTGTCTCTGGGGTCTCCAGTCTTTTATGTCTCAGCACTTAAAAAATTCAGCAAGAGGCACAGGGATAGATGAGAAGTGATTTATTAGAAGATGCTTGTGAGATTTACAAGTGGGTGGTGAGAGGATGCTCCCAGGAAATTAGTGGACCACAGTTTTATAATCAAAGGGAAAGTGTGGAGGGAGAGAAAACCACCTTCTTCCTCATTCCTGAGTAGATGTCAAGGTTCCATCCTCAGCTGGTGGGGGAATTTTCTGGTCCTTACGTGGTCCAACTGGGGCTGTCATGGTGCATTGAAAGTGAGCAAAGAGGTGGTAACATATACTGAAACGTGATAAAGCATCTCAGTTTTCAGTATAATGTCTCCGTTTCCTTATACGTTTGGTTTTGGCGTGTGCAGAGAAGCAGGTCCTGGGAGTCGGTAGCTTGCTGAGCTCACAGAACAGGGTGTGGGTCTCATTTCGCCGTTGTTTGTTTGATTGTTTTGGGACTTGTCTCCTGCTTCTGTTGCATAGTTTTGTTGCTAAGCAAGCCTGCTTGGTTTTGTGGTTAAGCCAACCTGCTTTCTTGACTGATCATTAATGTACAGGGGTTTCTCATATTTTTTTCTTTACTTATGATCCCTTGGTGAGATTAACTATTTAAACACCTCCTTAGCCCCTTTTCTCCATCCCTATCAATACCACTTTAAATTCGGACAAATTACTATACATCAAGAAATATTAAGATGTTAATATTTCATACTAATATAAAATATTAAGATAGTCAGTCTAATCCCCAAATAAATTAAAAGATATCAGTGCAAAAAATCAACTTGGTGATTTCTAAAAAGAATATAAGTCCTTAAAAAATAATGAACTAGGTGATATGAGTTTGCTTTAGGGTAATGCAAGAAATTATTAGAGGATTCACATAAAATAACCATCCCCTGACATGATAGAGGCCATTTGATTTTTTTTTACCTTATTTTTTTTTCCTGATTTTTACAATATTGTGTCGGTTTCTGCCATTTGGCAGCATGAATCAGCCATAACCATACACATATCCCCTTCCCCCTCCCCCTTTTCCTCCCCTCCCATTCCTCCAGATCATTACAGTTGACTTAATTTTTTTTTAAATTTTTGAGCTGTGTTATTAGAGTTAAAACATTTTAAGCCACTTTATTGAGATATGATTGAAATATAAAAAGCAGTACATATTTAATGTATGTAGCAATGATTTTAGAGCACTTGATTTTTTAAAAAACACCTATTTAAGGAATAGAGTATGGTTGTTTTTCAAACGTCCCTTTTTGGATTTTGTTTTGTATTCAAGTTCATGGAAAGTAGGACTTCACTAGATCTTAGCCAGATGAAATGACAGTCAAAATTCATTAGACTGGCAAGACACAAGCCAGGGAAAGAATAAAAATGCACTCAAGCATCAGCAACAGTGTGGTGAAGTGGTCAGGAATGATTCTAAAGCTGTGGCTTAGAGTGTGTGTGTTTGGTGGAGAGATGTTTTCCTGAACCTAAATGGCAAAAATAATAGAAATTTTTTATCATGACTCTGTATTGACCTAATATCTTGAGAATCCTGCTATTTTCTGTCAGAGTAACAAAATAGCCTGGTTTTATTTACTTGACATATTCTCTTTGGAGACTAAATTTATGGCATGACATACATTATCCTATTTTATTAAGAATTTTTGGAATGAGGTGTTCTGAAACCTTTACCTTTTCTTCTGAAATGGGGAAAGAGCTGTTAAATTACAAAATGACTGAACTAATTTCTTATATGTTCCAAATGCATTTTTACTTTGAAATTTCTATACCATAGTATTTTCCACTCTCTTTTCCCCTCTGCATATTTATTCCTTCAACTCATACATTATTAGGAAACTTATAAAGTTCAAATGAACAAATGTCTGGCTTTAAATGCAAATGAAAATTCCTGTTTTTTCTGGACTTTATGCATATGTGTATCCTGTCAGCAGGGAGTGATCTCATCATATTGATTGCCTCCAAAACTTACAGTACTCTTACACCCAGATTTGTTCTTGGCTCAGCGTGGTTTGTGGAATGAAATGGTTTGTGTTCTAATTCCAAATATTGATTGACCATGTGTTACTTTGGGAACAAGAGCCCACTTGTTTCCTTAGCAGGCTAATGAGAAAATTACTGACCTCCTCTCAAGACAGGTTTGGCATGTATAGAGTCACAAAATACTTTGTGTTAGAAGGGCTAAATATTCTTCTAAGTGCTTTCATTCTTCTTGGCATAGCAATGATTTTTGTGGGCTATGTTAGGGAAAGATTTGAACCAGGAAGTACATGGGACTTTGCTTCAGCCACTGAAAACATTTGTATATTGAAGAGGACCAGACCAAAGAAGAGAAGCCCAGAACTTCAGAAAAGCCCTGGCAGAGTCTGACCATGTGCCATGAATGAAGAACTCCCAGGCCACGCTTTCCAGGTGGAGTCACTGAAATGCCTGCAGCTTAGCCAGTCTGGACCCTTGCAGTATCCTAATTTGGCCGTTACTGGGGGAGGCAGAAAGCAGTGTAATGGAGATCCGCGGGGACCCTGAGTGCAGTGAAGGGGGGCCTCAGTGCTGCCAGAGGCGTAGCACCCCAGCACAACCAGGGCTGCTCCAATATTGGCAAACACGTTAAAAATGAAATACATGCGGGATCAACCAGCACTTCGTTTGTCACTATCCCAACAGCCCAAGGCAGAGCTGTTTTGCCAGTCGCATTTTCAGATAGAAGCATGTGCTTCCATCGCATTTGTTTTCCTGACACTTCAGGTGGTGTGAGGTTCCATGGGCCAGCCTCAGCTTGCTTTTGCCCTGGGCTGGCTCATCGCTTCTCTCTAGTGCGTCTTCACCGTCATTTCTTCGCAGCTTAGCGTTTCCAAGCACAGTGAGAATTTATGCTGATAAAATATTTAGTTGCGCTAGAATAGTAAGACCTGAAAAGGTCCCTAGGCAGGATTGAGCAGAAAACATTCTAAAGAGATAGCTGCTTACCCTCTTATAAAACACACACACACACAGACGCAGAAAGCTAGAGAATTGCCATAGCCTCAAAGTCTGTGTCCTGAAGGGTGTAAGTGTCCCCATCTGCACTCGCAGAGGCAGGTAAGTTCTGGCCTCAGTTATAAGAACCAGGTATATATTCTTGGGCAAGTCGTCATCCCTGAAAGACACACAGTCCTATGACTAAAATAAAAAGTAAAACCTCTCCTCTGATCCACATTGACCTGAAATATTCTTGAGACTTGATTAAAACTTATACAGTCTGTGGAGGGGAGTGGAACTGACTTGTTGACAGCTGTTGAAGTTGGGTGATTGGTATATGAGGGTTCATTATGGTAGTCTCCATATGTATATTTGTTTAAAGTGTTCTGTCATAAAACATTTTAAAACTGTGTAGTAATTGAAAATAAAAACCTGCCCTACCTGCTTCTCAGCAGAGTTGCAGGTGAGAATCACAGGTGACATTATGTAGAAGTGTTTTGTGAATCGTAAAGCACTAGAACCAGGTATATCTCAAAAACCATATCTTCAAGGTGACTATATCAGACTCACCTTGTATACTGATTGAAAATGTAGTTTCAGAGTTCCCTGACCTATGGCATCAGACGTGATGGCAGTGAATCTCAGAGGAATCTCCATTTCTGATTAGTCCTTTCTACTTCCCATCTCAGACGATGCTCCTATATTGTGAAATGTGAAAGCTACATACCACGCAAGTCCTTCCTGACATTTCTAAGGGCTTTTTAGTGGATGGAGAAATTGCTTCTAGCGGGGTTGAAGATCTGTTTTCTCCAAAGCCCGGCACTCTCTATGCTACCCCTCCCCACTTGCAGTTTGTTACTTGAACCCTGATTTCTTTTTTTTTTTTTTTTAGTGATAACAAAAGCCCACATTTATTGAGGGAGTCCTTATCAGGTAATATCCAGTATTCTAAGTGCTTGGCATGTGTTAATTCATTTAATTCTTTTTTAAAAATTAATTAATCAATTTATTTTACTTTATAATATCGTATTGGTTTTGCCATACATTGACTTGAATCCGCCATGGGCGTACATGTGTTCCCCATCCTGAACCCCCTTCCCGCCTCCCGCCCCATCCTGATTTCTAGCTGTTGTGTCCAGCTCTCTGCTCTCCCTACTTGGCCCCTCCTGGTTTCTGGATCATAAACAGGATTTGTCCATTCCACGCTGGGCCTTCTTGCTTACGTATCAGTCTTTGGCCTCCGTCTCACCGTTACCTAGTTCTGCCCAGTTGCACCTTTTGTTCAGAGACTACCCAGACTTCTCCTGGGGTTCATTCAGCCTCAGTTCTTTGTGCACATCTTTTCTATAATAGCGTTCCTCTAGGTGCTAGCAAACAATACATTAAAATTCCTTCTCTCATGTAATTTGCTCTGTAGAATTAGAGATTTTCTTTGGACAAGTAACAATACAATTTCGGATAGTGCTAAGTGCCAAGAATAAAATAAACTGGAGGAAGAGGGGTTTAGTGTTAGAACTGTCAGCGATTGTCTCTCTGAAAAGGAAATATTTAAACAGAGGCCTAAGATGAGATGGAGAGGGTGGTAGAAAGGGTTGGTGGCAGAGACGAAACAGTAAGTGCCAAGGCTCTCTGGTAGCAATGAACTTAGAAGTTCATGTAATAGCACAGAGCCCACTGTGGCTGCGTCGTGATGGTCAAGGGTCAAAGCGGTAAGAGGTGAGGCCAGAGGGAGAGGTCAGTGGCTAGGTCCTGTAAGCATCTGGAGGACAAGATAAAAAGAGTTTGGATTTTGAATGCTGGTTGTGGCTACGGACCGTGTTGTGATTTGTCTCATCAGGGGTTGCCTTCTTACCCGAGGCCAGATAACCCTGCAGAAGGTGTGTCTTATTCCACAGTTCCCTACAGCGGTCAAAAGGACAGTCACAGCATGCGAATTGTTCCTGTTTTCCACAATCCATACTCAGGAAAAGATAGAGCAGTGCTACTTTCCCACTCTCTCCACCTTTGACTGATGGCTATTTTTCACTTAACATAACCCTTAAGATCCCCTGGAAACAATGTTAAAAAATGTTCCCCTCACCCCCAACTGCGCAAGCCTGTGGTTACCAATTTTGACCACTAGATGGTGGCTGTATATCAGTGCCTCCGAACAATGAGTTTTCTGTTTGACAAAGGTGTTAAAGAATAAACTAATGTGTTAAAGACACGCACAGATTGGATGTGCATTTAAGATTCTTTTGGTTGAAAAGACCAAGAGTGAAAGAAACTGCAAAGGAATCAGGTCCTGCAGACTGCTTTTTGTTCAGTTGCATTTTTCATTGGGAAGAGTGTTAGCTTCTTTGAGAACAGTCTTGTGACATGGAATACTCATACATGTAAGACAGGAGATCCGCAGGTCATGTCTGCATAGTGGAACAGATTCCTCCTTCTCCTCCTCCCCCATACTCCTAACTTGGGGTTCCCTGGAATGTTTTCTTCTTGCCCTCTTAAAATATGATTTTATTTTTAAAATATGATTTTATTTCACTCCTGTGACTTCAACTGTGAAGTGTTTATGCTAATGCTGTTCCAGTTAATACCTTCACCAAGTAATCTCTAGACCTCCAGACCTATACTTCCAACTGCTTTTAGATAGCAGATAGATGGCTTTTGGTCCTTGAAACTTAAACTTCAAACCAGACTCATAGTCTTTCATCTTGACAACTTCCCTTGAAATATTTTTCTTTTTATCTCAATTAATGGTGTTGCACCTTCATCAGTTGTTTTGAAGAAAAATCTCTGAGTTACAGATTTTCACCTGCTGCTCGCTCCCCATATTCACTTTGCCTTGAGGTACTGTTGATTTTGCCTCTGAAATGTCTTGCAAATGCACTTGTTTCTTTTTATTTTCTCACCTCCTCATTGTTTCCATTCCTGTGTTAAATCCTTAACTGAAGTCTGTTTTCCATTTTGCAGTTCACTGTCCACATATCCTACAGAAGAATCTTGTCTAAATTTAGATTTGAACTAGTCATTTCCTGGCTTGAACTGTTTCTCAGAGAATAAACTCCAAACCCCTTATTCTGCTGTTCAAAAGTCTGTAGGCTATGGCGCCACTGTACTTGCCAGCCTCTTTCTGGCTGCTGCCTGCCACACAGCCCTGGGGGTGTTCAGAGTCCCTGTGGGGGCCCTGGACTCTCATGACCGTACCCCTTTTCTCATGACCATACCCCTTTTCTCATGCACGTTGTTCTAGAACTGCTCTGTCCTCCCCTGTTGGCCTCTAATTCCCCACCTTCGTATCCTTGTGGTAAAGTGTTTTCTCTTCCTTCCATAAAGCTCTAAGAAGCAGATTCCTCCTTAGCACTCTCACTGTATGCACACCCATTGCACACACGTCCACTATAATGTTTGTCTAATGGACTGTGCTTATTTATATGTCTGCGCACCACCACTGAACTGAGACTTGCTTTCCAGCAGGTAGTGTTATTTTTCTATCTTTTTGTCTCCAGGAACTTGATTAAGTCTTTGGATGTCTGTTCTAGGTGCTCAATAACTTCTTTTAATAAATGGAAGAATGAACAAAATTTGATTTCCTCTGTATCTTTTCCAGAAGGCAAGAGAGGTCTTTACCTGTCCCTTTTTCTCTTCCAGTTGCATTTGTGAATAATTTCATATGAGAAAGGAAGGAAAAAGGATATCTGGAGATACTCTTCCAGATACAGAAAAGAGACCATCCTGGAAAAAGTAAGTTTTCGGAAGAGGTGGGAGATGGGGCCATAGTGGGAATCATTAAAGCCCAGAAGCCCAAAGGTCCCCTAGAGTCAGACCTTTTCCATAGACATAATAATCAAGTAAGCAAAAAAAAAAAAATAATAATAATAATAATCAAGTAAGCAATGAAGTTAGGTTCCGATTTTAATTTACAAATGCACCATCTTTTTGTTTAAGTCCATACTGTTCACTTTTGCTAATATCAATTCATTAAAAGAGGTGGCTTTTGTATTCGATGCATGAATGCTTGGTCGGGTCCAGCTCTTTGTGGCCCCATGGAGCCTGGTGGGACTCTCCAGGCAAGAATACTGGAGTGGGTTGCCATTTCTTCCTCCAGGGGATCGTTCCAGCCCAGGTATCAAGCCCGTGTCTCCTGCCTTGGCTGTGCTTAGTTGCCCAGTTGTGTCTGACTCTTTCTGACCCTGTGGACTGCAGCCTGTCAGCCTCCTCTGTCCCTGGGGATTCTCCAGGCAAGAATACTGGAGTGGGTTGCCATGCCCTCCTCCAGGGGGTCTTCCCAACCCAGGGATCGAACCCGGTCTCCCGCATTGCAGGTGGATTCTTTACTGACTGGGACACCAGGAGGACTCTTTACCGCTGAGCCCCCGGGAAGCCCTTGGTTTCCACTGTCAGAGCCATAATCCGTGGGGTTCTTGTCTTACGTATGTGAGTGTTCTCTTACAAGGCCATACTCAAAGAAGCTAAGTCTTCCCAAGGGAAGAATGTAACTGGACAGAAATCAGGCTGCAGGCTGTGGTGCCTTTTCTTTTTCTCTGTTGTTGATTTTTTTTCAAACAAAGGAATTTGAATGCACATATACTTTGTTTCTTCTTAGTACATAAGTTTACTCTCCCTCCCTTACGGCACCCATGGTGGTGGCGCCGATGGAGGATGAACCTCATGCACTGGCCGGCTGGGAGATGAGGTGAGGCGGGGTATCTCACTGCATTGTTTTCCTGTGTCTTCTCAGTGATTGGCGCTCTGCCTGGTGGAGAGCAAGTGCCTCGCAAGGGATCGAGTCCCCACTGTTTATTTTCATATTGGCAGGCTTCAGTCTTGAGTTAATGTGTTATCTGGAACTGTTCGTGACTTTGGGGTAAAAGGTGCAAATAAGGGCAACAATGACTGAATTGAGATGTTTTTGGAAACTAGGGAGGAACTCATAGCCTGACTTGCTTCCTTAGATGATCTGAATGTCTTTGGATAGAAGTCTGTGCATTACAGACATGCCTTCACTTGAAATGTGTGGCTCAGTCTGGATGCTCACTGTACTTCTTTACTGTTTCACACAGGAGAAACAGAAATGTAATTGGTTAGAATTTCTCTCTTTTTATGGCCAGAAAAGTATATAGTTCTAACTGTAGTCTAACAGGTACATCTCCGTGGTAATGGGCTTCCCGGGTGGCTCAGTGATGAAGAATCTGCCTGCAACGCAGGAGCTGCAGGAGACATGGGTTCGATCCCCGGGTCAGGAAGATGCCCTGGAGGAGGGCATGGCAACCCACTCCAGTACCCTTGCCTGGAGAATCCCATGGACAGAGGAGCCCGGTGGGCTGCAATCCCTATGGTTGCAAAGAGTCGGACGTGACTGAAGCGACTTAGCACACACACACCCATTCAGTAAAAGAAGCACATGGATTTCATTCAGATTTAAATTTTATTGAAGCAGATTTCAAACTCTTTATTATGGATGGACATACTTTGTAGGGCTCCTCAAATATTTCTTTAAACATGTGAACCATCTCAGCTACCCAAACATTCCTGCTGTGATGATGTTAATTTTGGACAGGAAGCTACTTGAACCAGCATCTATCTCCTTCCTCTTTGTGACGATGGGAAGAATATAGTTGTTATTCTCTGCCAGCAGCGCCCTGTCTAACGGTCCTTCTTTTGTAAGCTCGATCTCAAAGTGTCAGTATAAGAATGATAATTACTTATATTTGTATATGGCTTGTATTGTTCAAAATGCTGTATATACTAATTTGATCCTCATAACCAAAAACTAAGAAGTACTGATGAATTCATTTTAAAGATGAGAAAACTGAGTCTTAGAGATATTTTTAAACCAAGTTCATTTCAATAATAATATGTGATGAAAATAGATTTGTATTTCAGTTTTAGATTTCCTGTCTCTTCTTTACCCACACTGTTGCTCATTTTTGCTCATGTCAGTTCATTAGAAAAGGTGGCTTTGGGGAGAGCTAGTCTTATTTAGCACATCTGGAAATGGCATCCTAATAACAAATCCCTGCTAATAACCTTTTTTTTTCTTATTCACGGTATAGAGAAGCCCTTATAATTATTAGCCAGTGTCTGCTCTGTGCTCCAGGCCCCTGACAGTGAACACATGGGCACGGGTGTTACTATTCTTGGTAAGAGCATTAATAATTAGATATTACTTGGGGAAAAGGGCAATACTTCATCAAAAGACAAAGTGCTGGCTTTGATATCTCTTTGTGCAGTTGCTGGAACACTCCTAGTGCCTGCTTCTAATCTAAAGATTAGCTGGCGGCTCTGCCCTTTTTCTTGTGAAATATCTGTTCTTATGGGAAACCAGTCCCAACACATATGGAGAATTTTTATGTCTTATTAAAGGTTGCTCACTGATATTTGTAGGATTCTGCAGCAGCTACCACGTTATTATCGGGCAAATTCTAAATCTACTCAGAGAGAAATAATGTTATGAAAAGAGTTTTTCAAAATCCTAAGGGATCGCATTATGGGGCGGCCATCTTTACCTCTGTAAAAGTCTCCTGTGACTCACTCTTTTATTGCTTTGAAGTGGCTTGGAATGGTCCTTGCCTCAGAGCTGGAATTTTAAGAGAAAAGCCTTTAATATAACTATTGTAGTATTTCCAGACAAGACTGGACATGGCATCAGAAGGCTGAGGAGCAGGAGGGGCAGTTCTCATCTGGGGCAGGGGGAGGGATATGTATGTCTGCAGCTACTCAAGGCTGTCTGATCTTGCAAAAACCAAAACAACACCCTTCCCCGCCCCCAAACTCCACGTTACTGCACAGATTCTGAGAGACAACACACACCGGAGGAGGCAAGCAGTTAGTACTGGGTGATGTGAAGCCTGGGATGGGAGGTTCATGACTATGAACATGCCCCAAGGACTTGGAGCAGCTTCCAGGAAGTTGTCGGCAAAGTGAATCAGGGAGGGCTGCCTGGAGTAGGAGGCTCAGCCACAGAGGTTGTAATCTGGGGGTAGAGTCCCATCTTTGGGAGGCAACTATGGATCCTAGAGTTTGGGATCTGAAAATTTTACAAGGACTTGGTGCTAGAACAGGGGTTGAAGCTTAGATATCAGAACTGGATGCAGCTTAGTTCTTGGTAATGAGGCAGAAGTCAAGTTATCAACATGGCAGAGAAGGAACAAGCGAAGAGAAAGTGGATTAGGACCTTCCTTTCCTCTTACTCTGAGATCTTGGCCGCCTCAATCATTCCCACTTAACCCTCCCCTTTTCTTCTATTACCTGATGACGATGACGATATAAGTTGCGAAGAACTCACAAGTAATATATTTGAAAGAGCTTTGAGTATGATAAAATAACAAGTATTTATTGTCCATACGTTTATCACATGAGTAGAAAGGATTTATCTTATGATCAGTGATACTGTTTTGTCTTTCTGGTCTCCCTCAATGTCTAAGTTGAGTGCGCACTCTCACACTGTCATGAAGCAGCCCCAAAAGGAGAAAGTTCTTTGCCAGCTGAGGCACATGGGACTGCTCCCGCGCGGAGCTTAATGAGAGAAATTGGGAAGGAAGTTGCTGCCCCCAACCCTCTCCAGTGCCTGTGTAGGGTGCAGGATTTAGCTGTAGTCTGAGAAGTAAATGCCTAAAGCCTAGAGAAAAAGGAATGCCAGGGCAGAGCAGGTTTTAAGTTATTCTTGCAGCTCAGGCATAATTTTAACTACAAAGGAAAAACAGGGAAGAAACAGAATGACCTCATTTCAAGTGAGAATTTTTATGCAAAGGCAATAGCTCTCCAAACAGAGGACACACATTAAGAGGGACGCGTTACAGGCTGAGCTAGGGGATCTGCAGGGGAGCTGTAATCTGTCAGGCACATTCAGCCTTGTACCAGTGCCTCTTACGCACACTGGAGTATCCAGAGACGATCTTTGGACAGGGCGAGCACAGGTCGGGGGTGATACCAGCCAAGAGGTGGCCAGCCCACCAGGGCTGCCCCTCCGGAAGGAGGTAAAACAGACCCAAGAGGACCGTTTCAAGGAGCTAACCTCAGGGATACTCCTCGTATGTTTAAGGCACGGGGACATCGTGAGCTTTTTGGCTACTTCAGTTTTGATGTTTATCAGTTACTTTCCCTTCCTTTTGGAATTGTGCTTGCAAGGGCTGCTTGGTTTCACTATCCAAAGAAGAGGTTTTTCTGGGTCTTTGAATGTGGGTTTAAGACAAAGAGATATGACAACCAAAAGTAACATAGGTTTTCATTATTGTTATTGTTTTGACTTCATTTCTTTCCTGATACCAGCTCCAACACTACACTTAAATGTGTTAATCAGTAGTCTGGTTCTGCAGATCTGTTAAATTAATGTTGATTGCCCAGTAGGTATTTATTGATATGTTAAGTGCTACCAGAAACTTAAAAAAAAATCTCTTCTTAGAGAACTGGAAAAACAAAGCAATAAGGAATGATAATTTATTTACAAAATTATAAAGAAATATACTTTTTTGCATGGTTAAAATGTCCCATTTAAACTCTCTCCTTCCTTTATTTATATTTTGTTGAATTTCCTGTCCAAACATGCACAGATATACAGAGTCACTCAGGAAAGTTAGTAATTATGAACATAGTAAAAACAATACAACTCTTAAGAGGCTAGCTTCAATATTAATATATCTATGATATAGTAGTGAATAATTAATTCTAAAATTAGTAAGATGAACCCAATGCTAGATGAAGATGAATAATGGCTGAAATATTTTAGGACCATTTTAGAGATGAGGCAGAGTTTTAAGTGAGCAATAAATAATGGATAGAATTTGGTTAGGAAAAAGCAAATGAGAACAGCATGAGCAGAAGTGTGGGGAAAGAAAAGGCCAACAGAGAGATAAAGAGATGAGCAGCGCAGAGTGGAGAAGATTAGCGTTTAGAAATGAAATTGGAAGAGTGTGAGGCATGCTTTTGGAGGGTCTTAATTCCAGTTTAGGAATTAGGATATAGCTTTTCTGAAGAAGCCAAACATTTATGAATGTGACACCCTTATTGCCAATTTAAAGACAACTTTTCCTAAACATGCAAGTGTACACACATGTTCACAAGCACAAGGATGCACATCTTGGTTATTGCTATAGTAATTCAACACGAGCTGCCACCACCCATGTTTCAAAGGACCAGAATAGCTATTTTTCACTGATGACGTGAACTGGAACCATCTTCAAAAATGATGGATGGGTGTTGACCAAAATCGCGATGGTCTCAGATATCCCTCTAATGCCAGCACATCCTAAAGCAGCAGTAGTATGTGATATTTTTTGTGTAATAATAATCAAGCAGTGGTACCTGCTAAATTTTAAAAAGTGCTTTCAAATGTTACTATAATTTTGAAAATGAACATACTTCACAGTAGAACTCCACCTTGTCTACTAGTGGATGAAGTTTCTAAGCTCTTAAAAGAAAATGATTAACTTGATTAATTTAATGCCTAAGAATAAGGGAAGCTCTAAATTGTCCTGCCTTCAATATTATTATATGCATTATATATATTATTACAGTGTACCTCATGTTTCCTTTATGTATATAATTAACCAAAAGTATTGTCTTCTTTTGTGGTCATTAAATTATCTTTGGGCTGTGGATATTAGCTAGAGAGCTAATCGATATTAGAGTCGACACTTGATCCTGAGTTATACCTGTTATAAAAGATGAAGCCTAGATTTGTGCCCTTGTAGCATATATTTCTAAAATGTCACTTACAGTGAAATCTTCAAGGTTAACTGAGTGGCATGCTGTTATATGGGCTTTTAAACACAGAAGTTTGGCTTTTTTATATCTTTTGTGTTCAGAAAACCCTTTGGTGACCTTTTCATTCGCTTACAGGAATCATGCCTGCCTTGTTTTCTTGCCTTGTGGTTTTCAGTCACTAATATTTTTTAAAAGGAAATTATACGTAAAAGATCACATCCTAGAGGTAATGGTCTAGAGAGTCAAGTAAAAATCTAAGGCTACTTCTGCCCCTGGGTTCTTTATGACTCCAGGTAAACTAAGAAACAGATTTCTCATGTGGCACAGTGGTAAAGAATCTGCCTGTCAATTCAGGAGATGCAGGAGCTGTGGATTTGATATCTGGGTCGGGTATATCCCCTGGAGGAGAAAATGGCAACCCATTCCAGTATTCTTGCCTGGAAAAATCCATGGGCAGGGAAGCCTGACAGGCTAAATCCATAGGGTCACAAAAAGTCAGTTACGACTAAGCAACTGAACACCCACGGAAACTAAGAGACACGCTTAAACAATCTCTGATTAGTGAACTAGTAATTGTAAAGTCATCTGAGTCCAATTTGCTTTCCTAATACTACTTGAAACCTTCCCTTCGATTTTCCATCCCTTCCATAGCTTTTCTATATTGATTCATCCTTCCAACACTATTCATTATTTAATAGTCTTTATTTCTTTGCTGTTTTAAAAGTTCGTATTATATTTATACATGGGCCTCTTCTGATCTCCTTATTCTCTCCATCTCCCTTGCCCTGGAGAGGATGAGGTGCTTGTCTTTGGATCCTGACATCTTCCTTTTTTTTCGCAAAGCCTGACTCTTCTGGCAGGGGCACCGAGATGGCAGCTGAAGGACCACTGTTGTCCTCTCTCCACCATTTGTGTCAGTCCGACTCTCGCTAGAAAGAGACGTCACACTGGGATTGAGACCAGGAAGAAGAGGAACGCAGATGTTGATGAGGAACTATAAACTTCTGCAACCTATGGCAAACACACTTTTAAAACTTAAGTTGAATCAATCAGTCAGTCCTTCAGATTACAATTTCTATCTGAAATAACCTGGGAAGACAACAGCCACCGTGAAACAAGTTGTACAAGAATCCAAATGAAATCAAATGCCGATGTCCAGAAGGATTGTGATCTTTTAGCTTCTGTTTCTGAAAAGGTTTTCTTGCACCTTTAGAGCTCTTGAAAGCTAAAATTCCCTTCAGATATCTGGACCCCTGAGGACTAGTGAGGCACTTATCTTGGGGCCATGCGGCGATCGCGCTCTGATTTAGTTCTGGTTTTGCTCAGTGTAACCGGACCAGGTTGCCTTCAGGGTTTTTGCTGGTCGTTTGAGATGGTGCGGCTCAGCCACCTCACGTCCAGCGGTGCCTGTCTTTGTGTGGCTGCCAGGCCAACGCCACCCCCATTCTAGCCTTTGAGGCACTTTAGGGGAGATCTTGAGTGATGTAGGCCATTACAAAGGATAAATCAAGTGCTAGAGGTCAGATGCATATTTCAGAAACAATGCAGGGGAAACTAGGGAGAAATACAGAGAAGAAATGGAGGCAGGCCTAAGTGTGACCATAAGGAAGTTATTCAGTATACTGCCAGCCTCTGTGAGGTTACTGTTTAAAGATCAGGCCTTTTCCCAGCCATGTTAATTGACATATGTTCTGGTTACTACCAAAAACTGAATTAAGAAGGTGGTTTATGGCATCTATGGAGGCCACAAGAAACTGCAGGCGTCTGGGATGACCTCAGTGTTTGAGACACCCATCTTATCCTCTCTTCATTCAGGCTGTTCTTTCTTCCCCACTTTTGCGTGCTGCTGGAACAGGAATGACCAGGAAGTACACAAAACCGAGCAATGTGGCTTTAAATATCACTTCGCAGGATTTCTCGAAGTCCTCTCACCCACTGTCACATTCACATTAGAACTCTGACCCATTTACAGATCAGTAACTATCACAGACGATGGGCGCCCAGCCTTAGTCCGGACTTGGCCACCACTTCACCGAGCTTGGGCGGTTTACGTGCATTAACTTAGGCATTTGATATAGGTGCTTTTAAAGGCCCATATGATCTGTGATGTGAACTAACAATTCACTAATGCAAAATTAGGGGAAAAAACCGAAGTCATACTCCTTCTCCCGTTTGTCTCTTTCATGATTTTCTTTCATTCATTCTGGCAGAATATATATATATATATACACACACATATGTATTTATAGCCTCACAATATGGACATAGGACCAGGCCAGAGGATGCAGCAGTGGGTGGATCTGTCCTTTTTACATCAGAATAATGTGTCTGGAAAGCTGGGTCACAGGAGTTCATCTTGGTTCAACTTGGCCATATTATAAGATTCAAGTAAAGAAAAAGTGACTCAGAAAAGTGAAGTTAAATACTGGCAAACTCAATAGCAGTATCCATTTTTTTTTTTTTTTGAGTTCATCTTTTTATTGTGGTAAAATGTACATAACATAAAATTTACTGTTTTAAAAATTTTATATGTGACATTCAGTGGCATTACATATATTCACACTCTCAGTGCTCTGTGGTGGCCCAAGTGGGAAGGAAATCCTAAAATCGGGGATCTATGTGTACATAGAGCTGAGTCACCTTGCTGTACAGTGGAAAATAACACAACATTGTAAAGCAATCATACTCCCACCAAAATTAATTTAAAAAACATATATTCACGTTGTCTTAAGAGCAGTGTCTTTTGTGCTCAGGCCGCTATAGTGAAATACCCTAGGCTGGGTGACTTATAAGTGAAACGGATTTATTTCTCAGAGTTCTGAAGGCTGAAAGTCTGAGATCAGGTGCCAGTATGGTCTAGTGATGACCATCTTCTGGGTTTCAGACTTTTCCTTGTACCCTCACATGGTGGGCGGGGTGAGGGAGTTGTTTCAGGCCTTCTTCTTTTTTTAAATTTATTTGTTTTTAATTGAAGGATAACTGCTTTACAGAATTTTGTTGTTTTCTGTCGAGTGGGCCTTCTTATAAGGGCACTGATTCCGCTCGAGAGGACCATGGCTCACAGCTTACTCACCTCACGGAAGCCCCACCCCGGTGCCCTCAGCCCGTGCCTTAGAATCCCAGCATGAGAACTGAGGGGGACACGAATATTTAGCCTATAGCAAGCAGGAAATAGAGCCCATGTTTTTTAACTATGAATTCTGTGATGTCTGTCTTTCTTTTTCTAAAAATGTCTTTGATAGATCAAGAGCACAAATGAGGCCAGTGAACCCTCAGATAGCCCTTTAACATTTGAACGAGCTAGCCATCTTCTTCATTACTTGATTCTTATTGGCCAGAGTTATATGCTGAATACTGGGGAGAGGAGGGAGTAAAGGCATGAAAAAAAAAACACAGTTGCTACCATAATGAAATGAAAAGTGGAGTCCCCATTGATGGTGAAAGTATAATCAATTATTATTCAAGTTGCTGTTGTTTATGCATTACAAAAAAATTCATCTCATGGAAATCAGCAGACCAAAAGAAAAAGTGGGTTCTAAAATATCAAATGTCCAAAATTTATACTACATACTCAGTTACCCTAAGTTGCTTACTATCTGCATTTTTTAAAATTTTATTGATTTATTTATTTTTTACTATCTGCATTTTGACATGCTCCAATCCAACTGACTGTGGATAGGTAAGATGGCAGTCAGAGTCCAGTTTTAAATAAAAACTTGAAGTGATAAACTTTTAAGGTTCTTTTCAATAAAAAACATTATTTCTGTTAGTAATAAAGCAACAAACAGTAAAGGCATAAAATATTACACATTATCACAAGCCCAAATCAGTGTCACCACTATTTTTATTCTTATGTTCATTCACAATATCTGTTTGAAAAACAAGCTCAACTTCTTTAAAGACAGATTTTCTATACACCATACTCATTCCTCTATCATAGTTGGGATGTTCTGACTGTGTGATGTCTGTCCTTATGTCCTACTGTGCTGGCTTTTTTCTGTATATTGAAAACAGTATAATACATTAACAGCCAAGTATATAAGCAAGGGACAAAAATCATAAATATGGTAACTTTATTTAGTAAACTTGATGGAATTATTAAAGTTTATACTGTAAGGAAAAATCTTTAGTTATAATTATTGGGAATTAAGTGTTAATTAACCACAAAGTGACTCAAGCTATTGTTAAACAGTGTCATCAACTTATAATCAGAAAGTGATAGTTCTTTTAGGAAAATAAGATGCTAATTGTTACCATTTACACATAGAAATAAAAATTGTCATAATTCAAAGTACAAAAAACTCATACAATCCGTAGACTATATTAAAATGTTTTAAATAGTGTTTGTAATGTGGCAATAGCAAAAAGTTCAGAGTGCCTCTTTATAAAATTATGGAGTATTTTCTTCTTCCTCAGGTAGTTTCTACATGTGTATCAACACTACATGATTGCAAATATTTAGATATAAAGAAAAACCCTGTAAAGCCAACATCACAATTATGTTTTAAAACCATGTCTCTTTTACTGCTCTTAAATGAATTGTAAATGTTTAATTGCAGCTTACACAAAATGACTCTGTTTTGGAAGCAGCATGTAATCAGAGTACTAAAATGCTTCCCCTCTTGTAATGCACAGTGGTGTCTTAAATAACAGATTCTCTGAGAATAAAGTTGGTTTTGGAATCTGGCCATGCCAGTGTTCAGCTGGGAGCAGTGATGGATGACAAGGAGGATGTGGCAGAATAATTTTAAGTGTAATTTTTATGTTGGAGTGCCAGAACTTGAGCAAACATGTGAAGAGGACTGTATTTCCCTCCACTCTAGTTTTAAGATTCTGTTACCTGGAATGGAGGATCTGCCTATCTCTTCTGCCATTAGCAATGATAGATTCTGTGCTGCTAGGCAAGGCAGCATCTCAGAATGGGAAAGAATGTCTCCCAGGCAAGCCAAGTGTTCTGAGTAAAAGTGGTTGGTGGTTGGTGGTGGTTTAGTTGCTAAGATGTGTTTGACTCTTGTGACCCCATGGACTGTAGCCTGCCAGGCTCCTCTGTCCATAGGATTTTCCTGGCAAGGGTACTGGAGTGGGCTGCTGTTTTCTTGGAGTGGAATAAATAAGAATAACAGCTTCCCCTTTTGAACACAGACTCTGTGTCAAGAACTGTGAAATAGGGTTTATTATTTCCAGCAAACTTAGGTGGATGTTATTGTCTCCCATTTTCTTTCTTTCTTTTTTTTTTACATTTTATTTATTTATTTATTTTTTATTTTTTTTTTTCATTTATTTTTTTTAGTTGGAGGCTAATTACTTTACAATATTGTAGTGGGTTTTGTCATACATTGACATGAATCAGCCATGGGTGTACATGTGTTCCCCATCCCGATTCCCCCTCCCACCTCCCTCTCTATCCGATTCCTCTGGGTTTTCCCAGTGCACCAGCCCTGAGCACTTGTCTTATGCATCCAACCTGGGCTGGTGATCTGTTTCACCCTTGATAATATACAGGTTCTGATGCTGTTCTCTCGAAACATCCCACCCTCGCCTTCTCCCACAGAGTCCAAAAGTCTGTTCTGTACATCTGTGTCTCTTTTTCTGTTTTGCATATAGGGTTATCATTACATTCTTTCTAAATTCCATATATATGTGTTAGTATACTGTATTGGTCTTTATCTTTCTGGCTTTCTTCACTCTGTATGATGGGCTCCAGTTTCATCCATCTCATTAGAACTGATTCAAATGAATTCTTTTTAATGGCTGAGTAGTATTCCATGGTGTATATGTACCACAGCTTCCTTATCCATTCGTCTGCTGATGGGCATCTAGGTTGCTTCCATGTCCTGGCTATTATAAACAGTGCTGAGATGAACACTGGGGTGCATGTGTCTCTTTCAGATCTGGTTTCCTCAGTGTGTATGCCCAGAAGTGGGATTGTGTTGGGGTCCCTTAATGGACCGGAACCTTGTGGTACGGAGTCCACGATAAGAAAGTGAAAGAGAGAAAGAGGCCGATATCCCTTGGTTTATGCAGAGGACCAATAAAGTCCTTGACACAGGACTTGCATCGCTCACGAAGGCACCAGGCGCCCTCTCGAGGGGGTCTTAGAAGCCCAGGCAGAAAAGTGAGCACGACGGGTCTCCACGCTCCAGAGAGTCAGCCAGAAAAGGAGAGAGAGAGAGAAAGAGAGAGAGAGACACACACACAAAAGACCCTGGGACCTAAGCTTGATGAAGCAAAGGTGCTTTAATGATTTTTCTATGAGTATATATATGCTGCAGTACAAGAAACTTCTTTCGGGAATGATAGAGATGAGAAAACCAAACGTACAGCAACCGTTACCGAGGGAACAAGGGGTAATGTTAGTCACAAGGTCAAGAGACAATCCATATCTCAAGAAAGGGGAAGGAGACTAAGCAGTTTTGTCCTAAAGAGAATGTTTACTAAAGGAGACCCAGGCTTGCCTCACACAATGACCTCAGTCCCTGGGAGCAGCGTGCTGTTCCGCTTGAAGAGGGACAAAGGACTCATGAGAGACAGCACGTAGGAATCCTCCCATCAAACATTCCATGACAGGATTGCTGGGTCATATGGCAGTTCTCTTTCCAGTTTTTTAAAGGAATCTCCACACTGTTCTCCATAGGGGCTGTACTAGTTTGCATTCCCACCAACAGTGTAAGAGGGTTCCCTTTTCTCCACACCCTCTCCAGCATTTATTGCTTGTAGACTCTTGGATAGCAGCCATCCTGACTGGCGTGTAATGGTACCTTATTGTGGTTTTGATTTGCATTTCTCTGATAATGAGTGATGTTGAGCATCTTTTCATGTGTTTGTTAGCCATCTGTATGTCTTCTTTGGAGAAATGTCTGTTTAGTTCTTTGGCCCATTTTTTGATTGGGTCATTTATTTTTCTTGAATTAAGCTTCAGGAGTTGCTTGTATATTTGTGAGATTAATCCTTTGTCTGTTGCTTCGTTTGCTATTATTTTCTCCCAATCTGAGGGCTGTCTTTTCACCTTGCTTATAGTTTCCTTTGTTGTGCAAAAGCGTTCCCATTTGTTTATTTTTGCTTTTATTCCCAATATTCTGGGTGCCTCCCCTTTTCTTATCAAGTCAGAACAATTCATTGAGGTTGGATAATTGTCCTAGCTCACAGAACTATAAGATAAGAATACTGGGAATCTGTCCTGTGTCTGCATGACTCAAGAGCTCTGGCTTTTTCCTCTGTACCGTGTACATGGTGCTGAGATTTAGAATATATTAAGCTAAATGTTGTTTTTACACTCACTAGTTTTCTGGAACTGAGGGGTAGTATTGGGATATAATTTTTATAATGATTTTTCTAGTTCTCTCGTATAGTATAGTATACTAAATATCTCACTTGCCTACAGCCTTGATGTTCAGTCATATTCTCCTTTAGGACTGCTATTACCGTCTTCCAAGACTGAAGACCTTGTGAGTTAGATATGATACTGTCTGTCTTAAGCACCTTAGAGAGAAAAATAACCTTTTTGTCATCAGGAGTTTTAAGCCCGCTTTTATACTTAAAAATGGAAGTCTTGAGAAATTTCCTGTCTTGAGATCATTGTACAAAGTGAGGAAGCCTTGGTCATTCCTGCCACGTTGTATATCTTCAAGGGACTTCTGTAATCCTCATAACCTGCTATCTTTCATTGCTACTCCTTTTCCTTATCTGATAGCCCTAGGCATTTTCTAGCAGGGATAGATGCACTTTATCACATGCTGTTCAACATCTTTCAGCTATGCCTCATGGGATTTACTAATTAGAACTCCCCTTCTTACTATATAAAGCTAAGAAAAAGTTATAAGAAACCCCACACACTCAGCTAGCAAAATCATAGATCATTTCTGTGTACTGCCAAGGGTCAAACAAGCTCAAGAAACCCTGATATAACCCTGCCTATTAGAGAAAAGACATTTATACACAAAGATCTGTGGAATCTAATGACAACTGAATAGCCAAATTTTAAGGTCTATAAGAAATTGAAATACAAAGAACTTGAACTTGTCAAAAAAGAGCAAGATCTTGTCACTTACAGAGAAAGAATTTGAGATAAAGTAATACCAGTGATGTAAATCTACTGAGAAGAGGAGGTTATTTTCTTCCTGCCCAACCCCTTATATTATCTTGTTCTGTTGATGAACCACAGGTCAGGATGTCTGGAGGCAGTGCTGGCTAATGGAAAGAGCTATTGCTTTGAAGTCTTGAGTTCACAGGTTTAGGTCTTAGCTCTATCATGTATTTAACTTTGTGAAACAAATGCCTTATTTCCTTTGAGCCCCCATGTACATAGCTGTAAGAGAGAACTTTCCTGGTGGCTCAGATGGTAAAGATCGAAGGCGAAAGGATAAGCGGGCAGCAGAGGATGAGATGATTAGAAAGCATCACCGACTCATTGGGCACGAATTTGAGCAAACTCTGGGAGACAGTGGAGGACAGAGGAGCCTGGAGTGCTGCAGTCCATGGGGTGGCCGAGAGTCCGACATGACTGGGCAGCTGAACAACAACAGCAGCAGCGAGACAGAGATGCTGGAACATATCTTACCTTCTCACGGGCATTTGTAAGAGTAAAGTGAGGTATGGGTAATACATGGAAATTCACTTTGCTAATTGTAGGGTAGTGCTAACATAGCTGGCTGCATAATTTGTGGAGTCCAGTGCAATATACTGGCCCCTGTTCAAAAACTCTTAAAAATTTCAAGGGACGTTGATAGCAGAGCCTTAAATCAAAGACAGGGTTCTTCTAAGAACAGGGCCCTGTGTGACTGCGTCAACTGTATGCCCACGTAGCCAGCCCTGGGTGTTTATAGCAGCATAGGATGCCTCTCCTCCTCCACTTGTCCTACTGAAGCTGCAAGACCTGAGAGGGTGTCCGCTGTTATTGCTGTAGCAGACAGCTTTGTCTTTTTGATGTTCTGTCTGTCTGTAATTCATTCCCCGCGGCAGCGGGTGTTTAGGAATGATACACGTGCACAGGAGGTTAGTTACCACCACACTTCTAGCGGTGCTCAGTTCTCAAGTTGTGTCGGCTCTTTGCAGCCCCTTGGACTGGAGTCCTCCATGGAATTTCCAGGCAAGAATCCTGGAGTGGGTGGGCATCTCCTCCCATGGATCACACCCGCCTCTCTCGCGTCTCCTGTGTTGGCAGGCAGGTCCCTTATCACGAGCGCCATCTCTTGGAACCCCCACACTTCTGGTAGCGTAGGAATTAAACAGACTTGATTTAGGCAGCTCTCCCCTATGATAGTTAACTGTTACTGGTTACGTTTTCCATGGGAACTGGAATGCACGAGTTTTCACTTTGCAGCTTTTAGAACACAGCCTACTCTTCAGTAGGGAACTTTCTGTACTTCTCGCCAGCAGACCAGCTGCCCCATTGGAAGAGGATATGGTAGTTGCCTGAAAAATTCCAGTTCAGCTTTCTCTCCCAGAATATTTGACCTTCCACAGGGAAATCATTAGTTATCCATTTGTGCCCAGAGTTGCCAAGAGCACTAATAAAGTCTCTGGAAAGTTGTGATATAGACACAGAAGGAGATAAATAAGAAATGGGAAAAATCCAATAAGTTGATTCCCCTATGGAATGGCACGAAATTGTATACTGTAACCAGGGTTTCTTTCTAGTCTACTTTTAAATAAAATTTCATAAGCTTCTTTAGGTCAGCAAGTTTTTTTCTTGCCATTCAACAAAAGAATATTTATTTTTAGAAGCTTTCCATTGCCTGACATCTCTTGTATTTCTACAAATAGTGTTTTCTTCCTTAATGTTTTACATGCCAAGTATTTACAGACTTATTTGGTCTTTCTCAGTAACAACAAAGACTAACTTCTGTGCAAATCAGGTGTTTTTTCCCTCCCCCCGCCATCAGTCCGTCCTGCCATTCATCACCATTACTCATCTTGGAACAGGTTCCTGTCTATCACCTGCTCTGTGTTGCTGAAGTGGTCCAAAGAGAATGACAACTTTTGGTTCTTTAGCTATGCATATCTCTGGATTTTATTTTGAAATGGCCTCTAATTAATTTCAGCCATTTTTTCTTTCTTTTTCTTGCCAAGGTTACTGCTATGCAGTGATGTGTGTACTGGGTACCAGTCAGGATTAGCTGGAAGGGTTGGTTATCAGTATCTGAATCAGAAAGTTCAAACAAGAAAACCATGCCTTGAATTTTACAATTAGGGGATCAGTCTCATTAAATTCTGTTAACCTTGCTGCTCTTGAGGCAAGGTCTCTGTGGGTGTGAGAGTCTGACAGAAGCCCTGCTTGTCTTTCCCTTCAAGAAGGGACTTATTTTTAAGCTGTGAGATGTAGTTATCAAGCAGCAACCAATTCTGGCACCTTTGGGATCGACCATGGCCTTGGGCCAAGGTCACTATCCTCCTCGGTAGCTTTCAACACATCACCGAACGTGATGCGGTACTCGTGCTTGGCCATTTCTGCCTAATGCGGAGCTCCTCTCTTGAATGCCTTTGCTCCAGAGCATCCTGTGGGGCTTGACTTAGGCTTTGTCAGACCTGCCTCAGGGCGCAAGGCTCTCCTGGCCCAGTCCTGCTCCCTCCCCTCTTTCCTTGCAGGTGTCAGATCCGCTGAATGGCTGAAGATTTTTCCTGCCCCATCTGCTTCTTCTTGCATTATCTTTAATTTCATGAGCAGTTTAATTCTGAACAGACGTAGAAGGGAGTCTATGAGTGACATCACGTGGACCTCACTTGGCCACCTGCTGTGGTAAAACTCCACTGTTTCAATGACCAACGCTATGATGCCTGTGACATCCATGACCTCAAACAAGGATGTGGCTTCTTGCACCAGCTCCTGCCTCAAAACACCAAGGTGATGGGCAGAGTCTGGCCTCCTCAGCATTTGCTGAAGGGGCAGGGGATGCCCCCAAGGTGTGGGGAATTAATTTCCCATGGTGTGAACATTGACTATTCAAGGAATCGGAGTCAGGAAGGAACCAGTGAACAAGTTCCTTCTTTTTTAAAAAAAATTTATTTATTTATTTTTGGCTGTGCTGGATTTTCGCTGCTGCATGCCAACCATCTACAGTTGTGGCGGGAGGCGGGGGGCGGCTACTCTCTAGTTGATGTGCCTGGGCTTCTCATGCAGCGGCTTCCTTGTGTGGAGCAAGGGCTCCGGGGCACGCAGGCTTCAGTAGCTGTGGCACACAGGCTCCGTGATTGTGATCCCCGGGCTCCAGAGCACAGGCTCAGTAGTCACAGTGCTTGGGCTTAGGAGCTCCACGGTGGCACGTGGGATCTTCTTGGACCAGGGATCGAACTCATGTCTCCTGAGTTGGCAGATGGATTCTTTACCACTGAGCCACCAGGTAAGCCCCAGAAAATTCTTTCTTGTTCTTTTTTTGTGAGCTGTTTGGAAACACAGCTTCTCTAAGGCTGCTATCCCACGGGCCTGAGCAGTCAGCGGACCACGCTACAAAGCTGCAACTGCGTCAGTAATACATTTCCTTATATGGTCTCTCCCTCCTTAGTACCTTTGTCCTTCACCCCTGCTTCTCTGGAATTGTTCTTTCTAATAAGTTGTTAGCAGTAAGCTTTAGTCTTTCCAGGGAAATTATAATGAGAAAGGCATTATTGAATAGTTGCTGTTATTATTGGTATTCTTCTATCTGAGTCTCTACAAGTCACTAGTTTATTCATGCCATCTTGCTATGCAGCCCAGCATAACCTCTCTACTTGTTGTAAGAGAGCATAATGCTCATATTTTAGAGACAATCTAGCAGTTCTCCGAGAGCAGGATTCAAAGACATCTGCTATTGACTCACTATATATTTATATAACAGATTCTCAGTCTGTTTAGATATAGTACTGTGGTTTATAATGTACATTAAATAGTAGATTTTGATAATCATTTTAATTATAGATTTTTCTATTCTTATTCCACCTACATGCGTATATTGAGAGTGGGAGATCTACAGTGTCCTAGCTTAGAGTTTGAACATTGGCTGTGGGCACTTGGGAGTCACTGGAGGTTGTAGAGAAATAGAATGATATGATCAGAATAAAGCTTTATGGGTCTTTGTCTGGAGGTGCATGGGGTTCAAAAGGGAAGAGTGGATGTCACGTGTGAAAGGCTGTGGACAACTGGACCTGAGTATTAAATCCCTGTAGAGATGAGGAGGATGCCAAACGCTTCTCTAATTTGGAAGTGAATTAGAGGAGGGAGGAGGGAAACATCTAGTGATTGTGCCCAAGGAGTCACTGTAATTGTACAAATGTTAACTCTTCATTCCTTAGTGGTGAGATGATGACAGCCATATATTTATTTGAGCATTTATTAAATAGCAGCCATGTGACCATGAAAAAACTTGTGAATGTATAATCATATTTAACCCTCTTAAACTTGTGCATGTATAATCACATTTAGCCCTCTTAATAATATGTAAAGGGCTTCCCTCGTAGCTCAGTCAGTAGAGAGTCTGAATGCAATGCAGGAGACCTGGGTTTGGTCCCCGGGTTAGGAAACTACACTGGAGAAGGAAGTAGCAACCCACTCCAATATTCTTGCCTGGAGACTCTCATGGACAGAGGAGCCTGGCAGGCTAAAGTTTGTGGGGTTGCAAGAGTCAGACATGACTGGGCAACTAAGCAGAGAGCAACCTGTAAAGTAGCATTCTCACTCCTCTTGTAGATGAGGAGGGTCACACTCAAAGTGTGAAGGCCTCAGTATTGCACACCTCCCAGGTGGCCAAGCCAGCTTAACCCAGAGTTTACTGGCTCTGACGGCCGTTAGTACCACATCCCATTCCCTGTCACACACGCTTCCTGTGTGATTGAAGACCCAGTGAGCGCAGACGCGGTGGACGGCCATACAAGGCAGACTCAAGCCCAGATGGCAGACTTGGCTAAAGGTTTTCTTCTACCTTTTCCTTTTGTCCCCCATTTATAAGTAATGTCTACCTCCGATGTGTCAAAAATAGGTTATTTTTTCCAGCACCTCCATGAAGACTGACAGCATGTTGGTGGCAATGTGTTATGCTTTAGGACCAATGCATCTGAGCAACTTTGGTCTAAAATATGAGAAAAAAAATTACTGTAGCTGCAGTATACAGTTTCTAGATGTAAAGCTCATTCCTTATCATGTTGTATTTATTTATCATGCTGTAGTTAGCATGCTGTCTTCTACCTTGCTTTGTCTTTTTTCCGGTAAGTTTATAAGGAGTTTGCCTACCCGCGCTGCCTCCTATAGCAGCAGAGATGTCGCTGGGTAGCACCCACGCTGCCATCGCCTTAGCTGACACATGACTCTCAAATCTAGGAGCTGTTCTGAGAACGAGCAGGACTGTTTATAGGCTTGCCAACACAGCTGCGGGGGGTTGCAGCAAGCTCCCACAGAAACATAGTGAATACTGCTTTCACTAAAGTAAGCAAACAGTTAATAGAGTTAAACGATTCCTTATTCTGTCGGGAAAAATTAACACAATTCCATAAGCTAGCATTTATCTTCAGGCTGATAGTAGCATGTTATCCATAGTGTGCGGTTGCTCATACTTTCGGAAGAGTGAGGAAAACGTGCATCTTGTGAAGGGACCCAAATTCTCTCAACCTTTGCTGAAACTCATTACAATCTTCCTCTCATTCTTGGCTCTTAACAATTTGCTACATTATTATTTAATTGCGTTACAGATCCATCTTACCCTAAGTGAACCATAAAGATAGGTTGTGAAACTGATGAGAGACTATGACTCCTTACTGTGCATGAATATTTGATATATAACGAGTTAAAGAGTTTCCTGAAAATAGGATTCTCTTTGTAAATACATATATTTTGATGTCTTACCGGGAATGCTGACCATCCTTGGCATACACAGTGATACATACATATGAGTTGGTGTCCGTAGCTTCAGGAGCCACTGCGAGAAGTGCCAAAGTGGGTATGAGGTTTGCCTACTCTTTCACTGCTGTCTTTCTGTGGGTTCCATGTTGGATCTTTCTTGTCTCCACAAGCCATTATCCCCTTACAGAACTCATTGGGCGTTCTGTGTGTGTGTGTGTGTGTGTGTGTGTGTGTGTGCGTGTGTGCATGCATGTATGGAGAATGTGTCAGTCTTTCTTCTTGACCACAGTGCAAACTCCATAAGGGTAGAATCTGTGAACGGTATTGCTGGGTGTGCTGGCCTAGAACCTAATCCAGTACGTGGTACATGAAATGCATTCAGTGGGGGTCTGTTAAATCCATTAGTTTGTTTACTCATTCGGTCATTTATTCTGTAATTGATCAAACATGCGTTGAGTGCCTTTTATAAGATATCCACTTGTTTAAGCATTGGAGTTGAATGAGGTCCTAAAATATCTGTGTGCATGTTTGTGAGTACATCTTTTCTACAGCTCTAGATTCAGGTGCTTCTGAGGAATCCATAGCATTGATCCTAAAGGCAACAGTGTAGGAATATCTGATGGTTCAGGTCACAGATAGAGTTGTTGTCCCTGTTATTCTGTGGGTGAGGGAATCTCTTTGGTACCAGTGTGGATAGCCTTTGCATTAGAAAGTTAAATGTACTTTTAGAATCTAATTTTAAAGTAGACATTCATCCCTTCTTAGAAATAACATTTAAAGTTGCACTGAGATATTTTAAGTCTAATAGTGGCAGGCTCAGCTAGCAGCACAGAGCTCTCCAAAAGGAGCCCCATGTAGGTGCTGGAAGCAAAGGACACTGAAGTCCCAGCTGGGGCACACGGGAGCTGTGGAAGAGACTAGAAGGGGTCTGGGCGGAGTGTCCAGAGAATCTACTGCAGCAGGACTCTGGTTATTATCACAGGAACATGTGGCAGGGCATGAGGAGAAAACGGCTTCTCTGTATCATTAAGATAAGCCTTTGCGCGTGCATGTGTGCATGCTAAGTCACTGCGCTCATGTCCAACTCTGCGTCCCAGGAGACCATAGCCCTGCAGGCTCCTCTGTGCATGAGATTCTGCAGGCAAGAATATTGGGTTGCCTCGCCCTCCTCCAGGGGATCTTCCTAACCCAAGGCTTGAACCTGCGTCTGCTATGACTCCTGCGTTGCAGGTGGATTCTTTACCACTGAGCTAACTGGGAAGCCCAAGATAGGGGCCTAGAGAAGTTTACTTTAGTTAACAAATAGAACATGGTTTCATTCTTTTTTTTTTTTAGCCTTTATTTTGTATTGGGGTGTAAATGCTAATAATGTTGTGATGATTTCAGGTGGACAGAGAAGGCACTCACCTTAGTGTACACGTATCCCTTCTCTTCCAAACTCCCCTCCCATCCAGGCGGCCTCTGTAACATTGAGCAGAGTTTCAGAACATAGCCTTATTCTGATACTTCAAGTGAATTATTTGCTGGACTGAACTGCTAGAACTCAACTGATTCATAAAACGGAAACTGTTTGCTTTTCTCTTTTGTAAAGTGAGGCTTGCCTGTAAACAGCTAATGTGTTTACAGTAGTGCTTTAATAACTGGAATAGTGAAAGACCCCTTCTTTCTTCCTTGGTGTACCTACCTGGAGTTAGGCATTCATTGTCATAGGCAGTCTGTTATATGTAGGACGAGATTTTCTTTCTGTGCCTCATTCCTAATGGTGTTTGATGAAATTTACTTTTGCTCAGCAGGAATCAAAATAACTGAACACTGACTTATTCAGTGAAAAATTCAGGCAGAAGGTTGTTTGGTACGAAGAGATAAGCCCTCACCACGCAGGATATATGTTCTATTAGAACGGGGCACAATAGAAGTATAAGCCTTAAACACGGGGTATGAACACTTATTGGAGCAGAAGCCATTAAGTGACAATTAGTTGTAAATAAACTGTGTTTAATCAGAAAGGAAGCGTGCAATTTAGTATTTACAAGATGAAAGCTATTATTCCTTGGTAAACTTAAAAGTACCTTCAACTGTGGAATCCCTTTTAAGTTTTTCACCAAGGTTATTAATGACCAACACACCTGCCTGCTCTCTTTATTGGCCTTAGACATCATGTGGGAGAGAAAAGAAGTGGAAACCTTGGTTTTTGCCCCTAAGAAGCCCACAGGACCGGTGAGGACAAGCCTGATGTGCTTCATCAGTTGTTTCGTGTTCCCTGCTCTGTGCCAAGCAGTGTACTAGGTGTTTTGCTCCCAGGATCTACTTTAATACTGACCACCGAAATAAATTATTCTTCTCATTTTTAAATGAAGAAGCTGAAGCTGAGAGAGAAAATTATTTAGTTCTGATAAAATAACTTGTTAGTGTTTGTTAAGATTCACAACTGAGCCGAAGCTGTCTTTTTCCTAAACTAAGCTGCTTGTTAAGAATAGAGTCAAAAAGTTTAAAATCCAAATTGATCTTAGACTAGAAGAAGCTTGCAAAAACTGTCAGGAATGCATTTTTAAAAAGCTGCATTTGAGGGAAAAGATCAATAAGTAACAGTGTGCTGATTAGGGCCGACATTACAATATTGATGAGTGATACGGAGAAGCAGAAACCCTCAACTTGTGTTTTGCTTTTGTCTTCTCTGTCAAATAGAATGATCTTCAAACCATAGGAAGGTAAAACAAATATTGGTGACAGGAGAATTTAAATCTATATGGGTGAGGATTTTATGAGGCGGCATCTAACAGATCTAAATGAGCTCAGGTCTCCTAGTAGATGAAATATGACCTTGAAGACCAGGACAGCCTCAGACAAATCAATAGTCCTTTTATATTCTCTCCTAGTACCCTGCAAGGCAGTGTATGCTATAACCTGTGAGTATATATTTGTTTGTAGACATTCCAGTGATTACTTTTCTATCTAAACTCCAGGTGTTATGTCGGTTGGTCTCCCTCCTATTCCCCTGGTGGCTAGTACAGTGCCTGGGACATAGTTGGCACTTAGCACACCTCCAAGGAATGAAAGAGTTTGCAGAATCCTTGTAGATGACCTTTGAGCATCAGTGGCAACTGCGGAGGCTGACGACACTCTGATTTTGAAAAGCCTGTGATATAAGGTACTTTTGATAAGTTACCATCTGGTAGACCGTAGGACAGAGAAGACTGGCAGGAATCTGTTGACTGGTACAGAAGTACTTTTAAAGGACATGCATTTTATAGTTCGTCACAATTTCCACCTCTTCTGCTGTTTTCCCCACTTTTATTCCCTGGTTAGTGCTTAGAGGCATTTGTGCTTTAGAGTCTAATAGATTTGTGACATGGATCCTCTGCGAAGTTTTAGATACATCACTGCAGAAATGAATGGAACCATTCACGCAGAGATGAATGCTTGGTAAATAATCAGAGAGAAAAGAGTGAACTCTTAAGCCATAGGACAAAATATTTTCAACTAATGGGAAAATGTAGTAAATTGGGATAGTGGAAAGCTAAAGGTCACCTACTCAACCTGTTTGTCAATAATTGGTAGCTTTGATGAATCATGTCCGTTCACATAGAATTTTACAGCATCTTTCTAAATAAAGTCCTTGAATGGGCATTTTTAATTAATTAATTTTAGTTGCTATTTTTAGATTTTCTGTAGTTGAAGATCTAGTACTCCTACCAGAGTCCAGGATAACATTCATGATCTACTATATATTATTGGGGCAATGAGCTTCTTAAAACAGATTAAAGATAGAAGTTACCCTCCCACAAAAGGATATCTTAAAAAATAAAACAGCTCTCCTACGTAAAATATGGACATGTTTAAAAATTTCTCTGCATTATCACAGTCATTTCCCCTCCTACACAGTTTTTCCCATTCAATCTGTTTAAGAATTGTTTAGAGTATCTTAGATCCCAAAGTGAAAGAGCATATATTTTCTCATCTTTTTGCCACACTGTATAAAAATAGTATACAGAGGGTAAGATGCTAGTGATCTGATCCGTGCGTATGGTTTCAGCTCTACCTTAGGATGAACTCAATGGTTCTATTGGTGTGTGTAAAGACCTTTGGGAGGCACTGGTCTGTGTGATCTTGAGAAAAGAGTGTCTGTGAGCTTTTTCCTCCTTAGGAAATGTGCAGTTAGTACTGCCTACCTTGAAGGGTTGTTGTGAGGAGTGTGTGAGATTATATATCATCTCTACCTTCTACTGAATATGCCAGCATTGTGCTAAGTTTATCAGATGCATTGTTTTGTGTATAACCCACAATAAATCAGGATACTTTGCTGCCTCTCAAGTTCTAGGAAAAATCAAATCTCTAAATCTAAAGTATTTCTAATATATCTGTTCATTTTCAATGACCTTGTGTTCTAAGGACTAACTGAATATATTGGGTCTCTCATCATTTGATGCCAACTATGTTTGAAAGAATAATTCCTTCTTCACTTAAAAAAAATTTTTTTTTTGGTCACAGATCACTCACTGGTCTCTGAGTTTAGAATGTGATACTGATGGTTTTGCAGTGTCATGGGAAAGAATTATATAATGTGTGGCATAGATTGTTACCATTTTGCCAGCTACTTCTTAGTACTTCTCTCTACTGTCCTCTTCTCTTTACTTTCGTTTTTTCCTTGGATTTCCTTGGGAACTTCAAATTGGTTATCTTCTCTCATGCAAAGCTAGTTGGTCCTTTTCTTTTCTTTTCTTTTCTTTTTAAAGTTTTGATATCTGTTATCCAGGCTCTTGAGATCCCACTTTCTACCCCATAATTTACCAAGATAGTTTTCTTTTAAAATAGTCTACATTTATCAGTGTATTTCACTCACATAGTTAAAAATCAAAAAGGACGAAAGGGCATGTTTTGAATAAAATATGGACTCCTGTCTCATTCTTCGTTCTTAAGTCTTGCGTGCCTAATGTGTCAACTTCAGCTCTTTTACAGATATCTTGTAGGTATCTTCTACAGTTTTCCAACATCTTTAAATATTGATTCTGTTTATTAATTTTTCAATGTTAGTGCTTTTAGACTTCCGGTTTGGTAACTCAGAGTTTATCACTCTTAAGATACCCCTTTCCGCACGTACATGTGTTCTCTCGTACTGTTCTCTCAGTGTAATTTAGCATATATTTAATTAACTCAGTACTTAGGCTCCATGTTACTGGATAGTTGAAAATTATTTACTACTGAGCATAGTAGTATATTGTTTCTTCTTTCCCAAATTTACTCTTTCATTTTAGAACTTCTATTATTGCTTATATGTCTCTATCTTTCCTAGCTTTCAAAAGCACTTACCAATACTTTTTCAAATGTTAAAATGTAAGAGATAATACATCAATTCTTTAAACTTTTTTTGTGCTTGAAAGCCTCCTTCCTTTTTCTCCATATCCTTCTCCAGTCTCAGCTAGTTACACTTAAACCCCATGAAGACATGTTCTTCTGTAACGCCCTTCATTCTTTCTCAGTGTTTGATCCTGTGTCTGGGATGCTGTGTACTCCTTTTTTCATGGTTTATTCCTTTATGCTGGAAGATAAGTCTCCCTAATGAAGGGTGATGACATTTTATTTCAATTCCCTTCATATCTGAAAATGTTTTTATTCTATCCTCACACTTGATTGATCACTTGATGGAGCAGTACACATCACTCATTTGGTTGGAATAGTGACTATTGAGTGTATCTCAGAAATCCTCCTTATATTTTTATGATTTCCCATTCTGTGAATTCTGTCTCTACAAGGTACAATTCAGAATACTTTCACCAACTTCCTGTGCAGGGATGGTACACTAATGTGGGTTCATCTCATCAGACAAACCAGAACAGGGTTACATTCAGAAGCAAGCAGCGTGCGTTTTGTGGGTGGCAATCATTTTACTGCTGAAGGTTCAGAGACATGTGGTTTTCAAGGGTGACTGCGTCATTGGTGCTCCTGGCAGGAGAGGTTGCAGTGAATGATGGTGGCAGGATAAAATAAAGTGGTTTTTCCATCAGGGTGGTTCTGCAGTGTAGTTCGGGTCTCGATACTGGAACCCTGGTCTTGAGCTTGTTTCTGCAGCCTTCCTAATGACTGAGTGAGCCATTTATCGACCTTTAAGAAAGTCATTTTTTCCTTAGCCTACAGGGTTTATTCTCTTGTTTGCCGTGAAGACTGATACAGTTAGTATGGAATTCTAGACTAAGGATGATTTTACATCAGAAGTTGAGAGGCTTAGCTTTGCTGTCATTTAACATTCTTGTCTTACTGGTGTCATGTAACGCCTGTTATTTTATAAGGGCCGTGTGTGTGTGTGCTATCTTATAAACTTTCAGAGTCTTGCCTTAACCTCTTGATAAAATTTCTAGTGGTGTTTCTTACTTATTGTTCTGGCCATTCCTGTGCACTCTCTTTCTAGAAAACTACTTCATTTCAAGGAAACCTAATATTATTTCTTTATAATATCTGTATTCAGGATTTCTGGAATTCTTATTAGATATTACAAAGCAGGGTGAAGTTCTCTTATTTGGTTATATATTTCCTATATTCTGTATCATATTACATTTTAGTCTGTGTTCCTGGATTTCCCAACTTTAGCTTCCATCTCTGCTTTTATTAAAAAAAATCAGTCATAAAATCTTTAATTTTCAGGAGCTCTTTTAAAAAAAAAATTAAGCCAGTCTTCTTTTTTCCCATTGCATCATTTTTTTTTTTTAAGTTTTAGAAGAATTACATCTTTCTGAACATCTTGTGTGTTGTGTTGATTTTCTTTTTCATTGTCCTTTATCCTTGTTTTGGTTTCTGTTTGCATCATCTTTCACATTGGATATTTTATTCAGGTGTCTGATAATCTTTAACTTTCCAATCATTTGTTTGCCACTAAAATTCTGGTCAGAAGTTCTGTTAGGGATAGATGAGTATGTCGTCTGATGATTTTGTATAGAAAGCCAGTTATTTCAGTGAGGGTCACTCAAAGGTCAGTGTGTGAATGGTTTAGTTACCCTAACCAAAAATTCTCTGGTTTTTGTCCTGAGGAGGGTTGAGTCTGAGAGCCCTGGAGTTCAGTATGTGAGCCTGTATCCGAGTCCCTGCTTTGCAATTCCACGAATCCTTCCCTTTTCCATGTCAGTTGCTCCTGCATGGGGAACCTAACTGACCCCATCTCCGCAGGAAACACGTCCCCCCGCCTCGCAGAGCCCAGGCGGGGAAAGCCGGCGGCGGCACCGGGCGCAGAGGCGCTGGGTGGGGAGGCCTCCTCGCCTCTCACGGTGTGGCCTTCAGCCGTCTCTCCCCGCTCACCCGGCCCTTCCTCTTTCAGTGCCGACTGGTTTTGAAGACTAGCTTCCAGGTGTTTCGTCAGGTAAACTGGTTCGCTTCCTTTCTGGCGCCCTCTGACACTAGGCGGGCTTCGGCTTCCTGTGTTCTGACTTTCAGGTACCACTCCTCCATCTATCTTTCACCTCTTAAATATTTGTTGGAATAATTCTCACTGTGCTCGGCTCTCTCGTTCCCAACGTTATGAGCTACTGGCATGCTAACCTCTCAGCTGTCATTTTAGTTTAGTTTGCATGCATGTCAAGGTGCTTCAGTTGGCTCTGACTCTGCTACCCCATGGGCTGTCGCCCGCCAGGCTCCCCTGTCCGTGGGGATTCTCCAGATGAGAACACTGGAGTGGTTGCCAGGGATTCCCGACCCAGGGATCAGATTCACGTCGGGTTTAGTTTTGTTGTTCAGTCGCTCAGTCGTGTCTGACTCTCTGCGGCCCCATGGACTGCAGCATGCCAGGCTTCCCTGTCCTCACCGTCTCTCAAGAGTCTTCTCCAACACCACACTTCAAAAGGATCAATTCTTCAGCACTCAGCCTTCTTTATGGTCCAACTCTCACATGCATACATGACCACTGGAAAAACCACAGCTTTGACTGGATGACCTTTGTTGGTAAAGTAACGTCTCTGTTTTTTATTATGTTGTCTAGTTTAGTCATAGCTTTTCTTCCAGGGAGCAAGCCTTTTTTAATTTCATGGCTATAGTCACTGTTTTGGAGCCTAAGAAAATCAAGTCTGTTACTGTTTCTGTTGTTTTCCCATCTTTGCCATGAAGTGATGGGACTGGACGCCATGGTCTTCATTTTTTGAATGTTATGTTTTAAGTCAGCTTTTTCACTCTCCTCTTTCACTTTCATCAAGAGGCTGTTTAGTTCCTCTTCACTTTCTGCCATAAGGGTGGTGTCATCTGCATATCTGAGGTTATTGATATTTCTTCCAGCAATNTTATTGATATTTCTTCCAGCAATCTTGATTCCAGCTTGTGCTTCATCCAGGCTGGCATTTCTCATGATGTACTCTGCATATAAGTTAAATAAGCAGGGTGACAATATACAGCCGTAACATACTCCTTTTCCTATGTGGAACTAGTCCATTGTTCCATGTCCAGTTCTAGCTGTTGCTTCTTGACCTGCATACAGGTTTCTTAGGAGGCAGGTAAGGTGGTCTGTTATTCCTATCTCTTTAAGGATTTTCCATTTTGTTGTGATCCACACAAAGGCTTTAGCATAGACAATTAAGCAGAAGTAGATTTTTTAAAAAAATTCTCTTGTTTTTTTGATGATGCATATTGGGTGCAGCACTTTCACAGTATCATCTTTCAGGGTTTGAAATGTCTCGGCTGGCAGTCCATCACCTCCACTAGCCTTGTTCATAGTGATGCTGGTTTACTTTGGGAAGGATTAAAAGGTAACAACATGAGGTAATCCTAAATGTAATTAAATATTCTTTTCAATTTTTCCAAACAATGACACATCTTACAATAAAGGATTCTCCACGTGCACTTGGTCATGTCTGATTCTTTGCTACACACCAGGTTCCTCTGTCCTTGAAATTTCCCGGGGAAGGATACTAAGCAGATCGCCACTGCCTTGCCCAGGGGACCTCCTCAGCACAGGGACTGAAGCTGTGTCTCTTGCGTCTCCTGCGTTGGCCCATGGGCTCTTTACTGTTGTGCCACCTGGGAAGCCCAAGGAATTCTGAAGTCAGTTAAGATAAAGTGACCGAATCATCACTGTGAGGAGCTGTACTGTTTCTTTAACATTCGATAGAATGAGAGTTACAGTGGTTAAGTTGTCCAGAATGTTGTCTATTTAGTAGGGAGCAGAGTACAACTTGCATTCTAGACCAGTCTAATGCTGAAGACTGTGTGGTAACTATTAAACATTGCTGAGTATATAGAATACTTGACACATTACAGGTTCTGAATGATGGCAACTGTTGGTAAGGTATAGTATTCAGTGCTTTAGATAGGTGTTATTTCTAGAGTCAGTGGAGTAATAGGATCATCCTTATACACTGCATCTAGAATAATTGGGTCTGAAAGCAGTAAGGAAAATTATTTGCATCTTTAAACTTGTTGAGACTGGTAGGATAATGCCTCCACTTCCCAAAGATTTCTACATCCCAGTTCTTAGACACTGTGAATATGTTAGGTTATATGGCAAGGGGAATTAGAGTTACAGATGGGATGAAAGTTGCTACTAAGTTGACTTTTTGAGGTATCTGGGTGGTCCAGATGTAGTCACAAAGGTCTTTATAAGTGCGGGAGGGAGACAAAAGAGAAAGAATCAGAGGCTGGTGGCATGACAAGGACTTATTTTAATGGTGCTGGCTTTGAAAACAGAGACATATACAGCCATGAGCTAAGGAATTCAGATTGTCCCTGGAAGCTGGAAAAGGCAACAGTTTGACTTTAGCCCTCATTTAGACTCTTTTCAGATTTTTTGTCTCCAGAACTATAAGATAATTTTTGTTGTTGTCTTATGTAACTAAATTAATGGTGATCTTTTATAACAACAGTAAGAAATGGAGATATAAGTGAAATAAAAGTGTGTGAGTGTGTATTTGACAAGAAGGGAAAAATGGTAAATGCTCACTTGAGAGGACTGGGCTTTAACAGAAAGGGACATGGTTTACCAGTAACCCCAGAGGTGGCCTGCAGCCTGGGGAGGAAGGAGTGACTGAGCTGAAAATGTACTGCTCAGTGGCCAGGGTGGGAGGGAATCCGTTTTCATCTTGGACATAGGCAGGACAGTGACTCTGCTTGCCCCAAGGAATTTAAAATGCCCTTCATGCTTACGGTGTGCAGAGCGTAGACCCAGTCTCAGGACACCCAGATTAGGGAGAACTGATTTATGGAGGAAATAAGCAGCATCAGTCCTTGTGAAATGAGAGAGTTAGAAGCTGGCGTGATTCTCTGCATGGTGGAGGGCACAAATCTCCATAGTAACATCTAATGAACACTATTCCTAACGCGGCCTTTTCTCTATTCTAGACCTGAGGGCTGGAGTCCACATGGAGGCGTTCCCAGCAGCAGCAGGGAAGTGAGGCGGAGCAGGGACGGTGCCACCGTGACGCCGCGGGCGGGGTGCTCGTGAGCACCCCGGGGAGTCAGGGCAGGGCCCACCTCCCTTGCTCTGTGTCTGAAGGCTGCTCCAGGAACGTCACCTTCCTGCCTCCTCTGCACCCACCTGTGCTTGGGTGGAGCATTCTTTGCCAAGTAGGTAAAGCTGTCTACTAGGAGCTGCAAATACTTTAAGATGCCTGCAGCAGGTTTGGGAATGGTGGACGCCAAGGATTTATGATCTGCTCTCCTACCTGTCATGACACAGAGAGTATGATATCTCAGGCATAAGAATTATGAGATATCTGGCATCTAGATATGAGAACCCCGATATGAGATATCTAGAATCTAGACACCCGTGAGATCTAGAAAAAGAAAAATCAGACTTTTCCCAGTGGAAACATTTTTTTTTTTGACCACACCGATTAATAGGCAGTGGAGAAGAGGGATTAGAAATTAACATAAAAAGAAGAGGGATTAAAAACTGATATAAAAACTCTTTTTGTTCACATTTTACAGTGGTCTTATTATATATATGTTATATATAACTCTATACGAACCTATATGTAGAGATGTAGGTATGTACACTCAAACTTAAGTATTGTAGCGAATGTATAGGTGCATGAAAGAGTCAAACAAAATTAAAGAGCATCAGGTATGCATTCCAACAAGGTACACTGTATGTGCATGTATCGCACGTTACATTGTACTTTCCTTTTCTAAACACAGAAAAACCAAGGCCCCAGTGGGCACACTTCTCAAAGTGCGTATATTGCGGGTGCAGAGTATGTAGTTGAGAACAGAGATCAAAGAACTGTTCATACCCCCGTTTCTTCCTAACGGTGCGACAGTTGGAAGCATCATCTTCACGCACTGAGAACTGCTATTTAACGTAAGAGCAGTCTCAGCTGTACAAGTTCACAGCAGGCTTAACTACCCATGGCAGATGTAATGGCTCAGAACTGAACAACGTGAAAAAAAATAAGTCAAAAACAATCATCTGGACATAACTTATATTTGAAGACTATAGTCAATTATATACCAAGAACTGGCAAGACATAGACGAAAAATGGTTTGTTTTTTGCATGTTGTATTCTCTGGTCTCAAGGAAGGAAGTATTAAAATTAAAAAGTCAAGAGCTCTAGCTTTGGAACCAGAGGAGGGTTCAAATGCTCTTATTCTAGTGTCTAGTAGCTTTGATCCTGACCAAGTTGTCTGAGTTTCACATCTTTCATCTGTCAGAGGCATGACACCATTCTCAGGCAGTTTTAGTGAGGGGGACTTGGATTAATACAGAAAGCTTCTCTTTGTTTTAGACTTTCAGTCAAGTTTTCATACTCATTTCTCCTTGTGTAGTCTTGGGCTTTCTCATATTAGAAGGTATTTGTGTCAATGTGATTAAGTTCAAGATTGTTTGCTGATGTTCTTTTGAATTATAGGTACTGTACTAGTTACTGGTGATACCAAAAAGAATGGAACACAGATTTTGCCTTTGAGGAGTTCAAAAGATAATAGAGGTATAGACAATAAATCATAGCAGAACAATGTGTTCTATACTGGTGTGTGTGTATATATATATGTACATTTATATATGTAAAACTATATACAAAATATTGCAGGACATCAGATAATGGGGTCATTCATTTCACCAGGGAAATGGAGGAGAAAAGAGGATGCCAAAGAGAAGAAGTAATATTTGAGCTGTGCCTTGAAGAGTAAATAAGATTGTTTATTTTAAAAGGGAAAAGAGAGAATAAGCACAGGAATTGTGTTTTGGGTACCTTTTATGCAGCCACCTGACCGATCTCTGGGGAAACAGTTGTTTTAGACTTTTGGAAAAATACCTCCACAAACCTTACCTAGAATCATTTTGTAGAGAAAACCAACAATTGGTTTTCACACCTGATATGTGGGTGACTGAATTAGTTACTTTTTGCTGAATATCATTTTGAACATGACATCATACAGGAGACAGGAATCAAGGCTATCCCCGAGGAAAAGAAATGCAAAAAGGCAAAATGGCTGTCTGCGGAGGCCTTACAAATAGCTGCGAAAAGAAGGGAAGCAAAAAGCAAAGGAGAAAAGGAAAGATATTCCCATCTGAATGCAGAGTTCCAAAGAATAGCCAGGAGAGATAAGAAAGCCTTCCTCAGTGATCAGTGCAAAGAAATAGAGGAAAAGAATAAAATGGGAAAGACTAGAGTTCTCTTAAAAAAAATTAGAGATACCAAGCAGATATTTCATGAAAAGATAGACACAATAAAGGGCAGAAATGATATGGACCTAACAGAAGCAGAAAATATAAAGAAGAGGTGGCAAGAACACAGAAGAACTGTACAAAAAAGATCTTCATGACCCTGATAATCACTATGGTGTGATCACTCACACTCGCCTAGAGCCAGACATCCCGGAATGTGAGGTCAAGTGGGCCTTAGGAAGAATCACTATGAACAAAGCTAGTGGAGGTGATGGAATTCCAGTTAAGCTATTTCAAATCCTGAAAGATGATGCTGTGAAAGTGCTGCACTCAATATGCCAGCAAATTTGGCAAACTCAGCAGTGGCCACAGGACTGCAAAAGGTCAGTTTTCATTCCAATCCCAAAGAAAGGCAATGTCAAAGAATGCTCAAAGTACCGCACAATTGTACTCATCTCACACACTAGTAAAGTAATGCTCAAAATTCTCCAAGCCAGGCTTCAGCAATACATGAACTGTGAAATTCCAGATGTTCAAGCTGGTTTTAGAAAAGGCAGAGGAACCAGAGATCAAATTGCCAACATCTGCTGGATCATCGAAAAAGCAAGAGAGTTCCAGAAATACATCTATTTCTGCTTTATTGACTATGCCAAAGCCTTTGACTGTGTGGATCACAAGAACCTGTGGAAAATTCTCAAAGAGATGGGCATACCAGACCACCTGACCTGCCTCTTGAGAAACCTGTATGCAGGTCAGGAAGCAACAGTTAGAACTGGACATGGAACAACAGACTGGTTCCAAATAGGAAAAGGAGAACGTCAAGGCTGTATATTGTCACTCTGCTTATTTAACCTATATGCAGAGTACATTATGAGAAATGCTGGGCTGGAAGAAGCACAAGCTGGAATCCAGATTGCTGGGAGAAATATCAATAACCTCAGATATGCAGATGACACCACTCTTATGGCAGAAAGTGAAGAAGAACTAAAGAGCCTCTTGATGAAAGTGAAAGAGCAGAGTGAAAAAGTTAACTTAAAGCTCAGCATTCAGAAAACTAAGATCATGGCATCTGGTCCCATCACTTCATGGGAAATAGGTGGGGAAACAGTGGCTGACTTTATTTTTCTGGGCTCGAAAATCACTGCAGATGTTGATTGCAGCCATGAAATTAAAAGACACTTACTCCTTGGAAGGAAAGTTATGACCAATGTAGACAGCATATTAAAAAGCAGAGACATTACTTTGCCAACAAAAGTCCATGTGGTCAAGGCTATGGTTTTTCCAGTGGTCATGTGTGGATGTAAGAGTTGGACTGTGAAGAAAGCTGAGCGCAGAATTGATGCTTTTGAACTGGGGTGTTGGAGAAGGCTCTTGAGAGTCCCTGGGACTACAAGGAGATCCAACCAGTCCATCCTAAGGGAGATCAGTCCTGGGTGTTCATTGGAAGGACTGATGCTGAAGCTGAATCTCCAATACTTTGGCCACCTCATGCGAAGAGTTGACTCATTGGAAAAGACCCTGATGCTGGGAGGGATTGGGGGCAGGAGGAGAAGGCGACAACAGAGGATAAGATGGTTGGATGGCATCACTGACTTGATGGACGTGAGTTTGGGTGGTCTCCGGGAGTTGGTGATGGACAGGGACGCCTGGCGTGCTGCGATTTCATGGGGTCTCAAAGAGTCAGACATGACTGAGTGACTGAACTGAACTGATTTTGAATGTATTGGACTCTACACAGGTTGCACCAATTCAGAGACCCAATTTCAAACAAGTTTAATCACCTAGAACTAGACATAGAGCAGAAAATGGTGAAAACTTGTAGAAATATGTCTGTGAGTATGGAAAGAACCATGGATTCCTTTGGGCTCAATTTTAAAGGTTATTTTTATATTATATAAAATATACAAGTCAACTGTCAATATATAAATAGAGTAGAAAATGAAAGTTGACATTTTGGACTAAATATAGCAGATTTTTTTGGTTAAGTATAGCACACACATTTTAACATATGCTTCATCGTTAAAACCCCAGTAGAAAGACAATAAGATGATTTTTTAAAAAGTTGTGAATCCACAATGGAAAGAAAATCATAGAGGAGGTGTCACCATAGTAGATGTTCAGTTGACAAAAGTGAAGTCAGCAGAACCGAGGAAGCTGACAGGTAGACTGGGGAGCAGGGCACCTTGGGCCACATGGAGACATGAGGCATCTTTGAACCTGGGAGTGTGAGTCGGGCTGAAAAGCAGGGTTATCATTAGAAAGACTGTTTAGGAAATCAACATCAGATTTCCTCCTTCAGTCCACACTGTAAGGTACCCACTGCTCCCTTCCCTTGAATGAAGGCAGGTGGATTTTCTGGAGATGTGAACTCAAAGAAACTCTGAGTTTAAGACATTCCAGAGTCAGGGAAGGAAGGTGTGAATGTGTATGTGGGAGGAGAATCAGAGGACTCTTGATTTAAGTTTTATAGAATTTTTTAACAGCATAAATAACTTAAAAAAAATAATTAAAGAGATGTTTTATCTCTCCTCACTGCAGGACTTGATGATTAAGAGATTCTCTCAGGCCCTCACATGGAATCAAATTTATTTTGGTGCATGTGAATATTATGGTGAATTTGTATTTTAGTATTACTTCAGTATTCTGGAGAGAAGGGAAGAATTTTTATGATAAAAGGAGACACAAAAGAAACTATGTTTTCTTTTGATCATTTTCTAATACTAGATTTTTTTCAATAAAATATCAAAGTAATCAGAATTCAATTTTTCACAAACATTGTTCTGATTCTAGGTATCATAAGTCTTAGAATAAAACCAGGTATTTAAAAACTTTCATCCTATCTCAGATTCAGTCTCCTGCAAATAATTCAAGGACAGCCTCGGCTTTCTGGAACATAAGTAAGATCCGCATCTTGTTCAGGTGGACACACACAGCGTTGACTGAATGCCAGAACTGAGCAGAGGGCAGAGCCTTGCCCATACGCGCTGGCCTCATATCCTGAGTCCTGATGGGTAGTGGTTTCTTATCACCAAAGCATTCCTTACGCCCAAGATGAACCTGATATGTTGAATGTATGACTGAAGAGAATCTGACTTTTTCTTAATGCAGAGTTTTTACTTCCAAATGAATATTGTTCTTTTCAAAGTATTCACCTTAGAGAATTAGATAATACTAGTACATCATGTCATTTTAGAATTCTTCCTTTGAATTTCTTTCCCTTGGATCCTGAAGAATGATTTTTATCCCTATTTTAAGAATAAACCAAAAGTGTTTGAGATTAAATTCAATGAATAAGTTAGATGAGGAAGTAAGTTCCCTTTGGGGAAATAAAGTGGAGGTGAGACGGTATTGAAATACCCCGGAGTTTAGTGTTTGACTGCTGATCAGTTCTCACAGCTGAACATTGTTCCTCCAGGTGACTATTTCTAAAGAGATTATACATTGAATATATAAGTCTTATAGTTCATGACTCAACACCCAACAGTTTCCATTTTACGGTCAGATGTCTTTTGATTTAATGCTTTTTTCCTTTCTCTGTATGTGTAGCTGCATTCACGGGTGAAGTGAAAGCTGCTCAGTCACATCCGACTCTTTGCAACCCCATGGGCTATAGAGTCCATGGCCTTCTCCAGGCCAGAATACTGGAGTGGATAGCTGTTCCCTTCTCCAGGGGTCTTCCCAGCCCAGGGATCCAACCCAGGTCCCCCAGACTGCAGGCAGATTCTTTACCAGCAGTCATGGGAGTTTTGTTGATATTAATTTGTTAACTCCTGTGACGTCATTATTTTATAGACTTAGTGCAGTATCATAATCAACCAGTAAACTATTTTTTGTAGGTAAATTTAATACTAGAGGTATTGTTCGAGTGTTCAGGGACTGGTATAGTTTGCATAGAACTAGAGCAGAGCACGTCTTCTGACTGTGGATAAGCACACAGTTAAAGTCCTGAGGATTATAGCAATAATGAAGGTGAGTAGAGAGGCACAGGAAGGCAGGTTAGGTGATGAAGAAGTCATAAGATCAAGGGATCAGATCCTTTTAGTCAAGTTCCAGAATTTTACAGAGGAGGGGATAGAGGCCAGGTAGGTGATTTTCATAATACAAATGGAAGAACAGTATTTCAGTTCCAGGACCCAGAGTTTTATTTCTTTATGGTCTCTTTTTCCTGCTCCAAGCTTCAGGAATCTTTGAAGTATGTAGTTTGTCCTCAATGCTTTCTTATCTAAAATCTCATCTCTCTTCTTTTTTCTCTTTTTTTTTCTAAGTTTTTGTACTGAAAATTTCCCCTCACATTTCTTTCCTCTCCAGTTGGAAGTTCTTTTATATAAAAAGGAGAAGTTTCTGAAAGCATTTGACATAAGCTGGCATAAACCTGCTATGGGGTGAGGTGAAAAAGCTAAGAGGAATTTGCTTTCAAACCTTGACAGCAGAAACCACCATCAGTGAAATTTCTCGGCTTCATTTCTTCTGGAGAAGTCTTCACAGCCCCTTGGAGAAACAGAACTGTGGTGAAAATATTGGAGGTTACTGATCAGATCCTTTCTCCTCTTTTATCAGGAGCATTCATTATGCTACTTGGATCATGGTTCTTTATTGTCTAATTAGAGTCATGGATGGAGAAGACAGCTGGTGGAAATTGAGAAAACTTGAATTTATATTCTTCACCTTCACTGGGACCAGAAGAGGAAAAAAGGTTTAGAAGCAAGAAGGCAGCAGGAGAGGAGATGAAGTAGTGAGACTAAGACATTTTGGAGGAATTTTGAGGTTGTATGAGACGAGTTTTACCAGTCCCTTCCTGTAGTGGATGTCCGGATGGAGACAGATATGGGGAGAGATTTTAAGAAGGCTTTTCTGTGAGTCGTTCAATAGAGTTCTTCCTTTTTTGCTTCTATAAGAGACTTCTCTGTAGGCATACTGGTTTTCAAGTCTTGGAGGAGTTGAATTTTTTTTTTTTAATAGTTCTACACTTTAAATTTTAGCTCTGTGATACATTTTAAGTTTGTTTTTGTGAAATGTGCAAGGACTGCATGTAGATTTATTTATTTATTTTTGCATGTGAATGTCCTGCTGTCTCAGTACCATTTGCTGGAAGATGATCCTTTCTTCACTGAATTGCCTGTGCTCCTCTCTCAGAGACCAGCTGACTGTATTTGTGTGGGTCTGTTCCTGAGCTCTCTCTTCTTGGACATTGATTTGCCTGTCTTTTCACTAATACCATACTGTCTTGATTACTGTAGCTTTATAATAAGTAAGTCTTGTGCAGCGCAGCGTGTCGTTTCCTGACCAGGGATCAAGCCCATGCCCCCTGCAGTGGAAGTGCAGAGTCTTAACTGGGTTAAATTCCATTTAAGGGAAGTCCCTGGATTGCTAAAATGGGCCTCAGAGTTAGAGCAAGGAAAAAAAAAAGTTTCATTTGGAAAATACAACTGTCCATTTTTGGTGCTTTCCCTCTTTCCCAGAATGCCTAGCCCATTTTTTTCACAATCCGCATTAATAAGAAAAATGACTGTGTGTCAGAAACCAAAAGGATGAGATCAGATTTAAATTTCATTAATGGTTATAAACAGCTGAGAAGAGGAAATGGTGACCAATATGCTAAGTGCTTTTGCTGTCGTCTCTTTTGTTGAAATGTGATAAAGATTAACTATGGCAAAGGAAACCTATTGACTCACTGGCTAGTTAAGAAGTCCAGTCCCTGGCCAATGATGTTAAATTTTCCAGGAGTACTTTCAAGACACTGTCATTAATTTGTATTCCATTATCTGGCTATTTTATTTATGATATGAGTGAAGATGAGTCCTAAATGCACTTATTATACAGCCTTAATAAATATCTGGGCAGTTTGGAGATATAGAAGGAACACTTTTCACTCTTCTTGGGGTTCCTTTTCCACCCATAACTCTACCTTGACGATCTCCTCATTTATAGTCTGACACTAATCTAGAGGACTGTTTGTTTCATTGCAGCCTCATTTTTTCAGTCACAATGCAAACAGAAGTGGCAGGATATTAGAGACAAAATGGATTGTGCTAAAAAAAATTACAGTTTAACTTCTCATTTATCAATGTAATTGAAAGTTACTAGCAGGGTGCGTGGTGCCCGTGTTTCTATCAGGGCGTGAGTAATCTATTTACGCAGCATAATTCATCCTTCTGAGGTTCTAATGAGAACTGCTTAATTCAGGTTTTAATCAAACCTGACAAATCATTGTTGAAGTTGGCAATAGGCTTTTTCACAGGTGCCATTTCCCTGCTAGTTTGACGTAGCTTAGATTCATCTCCCTCTCTGCGTGCTCCTTTCAGGCTTCACTTATTATAACAACAGAAAAGGACTGGTTTTCCTTCAACACCAAAATGCCAACTGTTTCTGGGTCCTTTCTTGGACTCTTCAGTGCTATTAGTAGCTAACTATTTTTATTTACTATTATTTTTAATATTGGAAATAAGAAAAAGTGATTTTGATTAAAACCACATTTATCATGTTTTACTAAATATATACATTCCTTGAGCAGGCCCATGTTCCAAATCTTGCCCTTATCCAGTAATCCGAGTGGCTTAACAAGATCCATCTGCTGATGACTCATGGTAGAGGTTGCACCAGCTTGGATGCACTTAGGGACCACAAAGCCTGAAAGCTGGCATCTCATGTGATAAACAAAACCCATCTCTTTTTTGGGGGAAAGTGCACAACAGATGGGAGATTCATAGCACAAAAAGAGATGGTGGTTTAATGTGTGGATTTTAATATCACAAAAATGAGTATGAGGGCCTATATCTTTTCTGTTAACATGTGACGTGGAAAAGATATTTAATCAGTCAACCCCATGCCACAGAATAGGATTATGACCTCTGAAAAATGTGAAGCGTATTCTGCTCACTCAAGTTTTCCCCTAAACACAGCTTTATAATGAATTACATGTATCCTTTCAGTTTCCAAATCCCTTTAGTATGTATTAAATAATTTTGTTTCACAATAACCTTTTGAAGCAAGTAATACACATACAAACATCCCATTTTATAGCTAAACCAACAAAATTAGAGAGGGTGATTTCTCTGCCCAAGCCCATATAGTTGGAAGTAATGAAATCTGACCTCCAGTCCAGTTATGTCAACTCTGAGATTTGTTGTTACACAGTACCTTGCTGACGTCAGCAGAGACGAGCCTTTGACAGACTTCTTGCTGTACCTAAAATGATCTTCACCGTGATCTGGGAAATAAGACTCTTCATTTTAGCCCACCTGTAATTCTTTGGAAGGTTGTGTAAATGGGACAACCCCTTAAGGCTTTATTTGTAGTTCCAAACTATTTGCTATTTATCAAGGCTGTTTTTCATTATGTTGTTATTCCATCAGTTGTGCCCAACTCTTTGCAACTCCATGGACTGTATCCCACCAGGCTCCTCTGTCCATGGGATTTCCCAGGCAAGAATACTGGAGTGAATGGCCATTTCCTTCTCAAGGGGTCTTCCTGGATCAGGGATCAAACCCACATCTCCTGCATTGGCAGGCAGATTCTTTGCCACTGAGCCACCTGGGAAGCCTATCTTTCATTATTAGACTATATCAAATGCAGACACTTTTGACTTACAGGGATACTAAATCCTAACTGTGGATATCAAACACACTGCTCTAAGAACCCTCTTACACTGTTGGTGGGAATGCAAAATAGTACAGCCACTATGGAGAACAGTGTGGAGATTCCTTAAAAAACTGGAAA
>JADEYB020000010.1:2412772-2429950 GCA_015832495.2 Alces alces | reverse complement strand
CTTTTGGACTCTGTGGGAGAAGGCGAGGGTGGGATGTTTTGAGAGAACAGCATCGAAACATGTATATTATCAAGTGTGAAACAGATCACTAGCCCAGGTTGGATGCATGAGACAAGTGCTCGGGCCTGGTGCACTGGGAAGACCCAAAGGAATCGGGTAGAGAGGGAGGCGGGAGGGGGGATCAGGATGGGGAACACACGTAAATCCATGGCTGATTCATGTCAATGTATGACAAAAACCACTACGATATTGTAATTAGCCTCCAACTAATAAAAATAAATGAAAAAAAATCAGATGTTTCTCATCAAGCATTATGGAAAATTTGTCTCATTGTTTTGCTGTAGCTCATAGAAATATTCAGCTTGGAGGAACCTAAGAAAGCGCCCGAAATAACATAGTTATTTAAATCAAAAGAACTGTGGACTATTGAGTTTAAGCATTTTATTTAATGATAATAACTAGGAATTGTCAGAGTTGCTCACTTTTTAGAACATCTGTGTCAACAATCATTGCTTCTGTGGATGCATTTCAAGGATTATTTACCTAAGTTCTACTGTGGTCATTGCTGAAAATGGTTTTGCTCTGAACTGGGATGGGGAGCTCTTCTGGGTGGACTTGCTCAGGTATTGGAGGCTGAGATTCAGAGCTAGTCAGAGATTAAGCTGGGCTACATCCTCATCTTCTGCATTTGTCATTATCCTTATCTGTTAGATAGCATCACCCAGAAAAGCTGTTTCTTTAATAAAATTTGTCTTTGTTTGTATCAAGGATACAGGTAGGTTCCTTAATGACTTGGTTCCTAGACTATCATCAGTTCTGGACATGGGCGGAAGTCCATGGGTTGTGATGTAGAGTTGAATAACATATGGAAGAGGTAGGTTGGGCAGTCTGAAGGCTAGGAGTTTCAAACTTTGGAGCAAACACAATCAGTACATTCAGTGTAGTAAGTATCAATGTGTAACTTTGTACAAATAAAGAGAAGCTATACATTCTTTTAAATATCTGTGAAACATTTGTAAAGATTGAACATGTCATTATGCTACAAAGATAAGCTCTATTAATTCCATATAGGAGAAATTACACAAAATGGGTTTTCTGAACCACACACAGTAAAAATAAAAGTTAATCATGAAAGTATATTGGAATAAATGTATTCATTTCATATTCAAAGTAAACTTCTGACATTTCTTAGAAATTATTAAAAATGCATTTACACAAGTAGATTAAAGGGAATACTGAAATATGTTGTTAAAGATTTAGGAAAATAACAAAGTTATAGTCACATATGTGACTTTGGCCACCTGATGCGAAGAACTGACTCATTGGAAAAGACCCTGATGCTGGGAAAGATTTAAGGCATGAGGAGAAGGGGATGACAGAGGATGAGACAGTTGGATGGCATCACTGATTCGATGGATATGAGTTTGAGTAAGCTCCGGGAGTTGGTGATGGACAGGGAAGCCTGGCATGCTGCAGTCCATGGGGTCACAAAGAGTTGGACACAACTGAGTGACTGAACTGAACTGAAGGCAATTTGCTAGAAAAAAATAAAGCCTTATGAACTCTGTCTTCATTAAAAACAAAACAAAACAAAACAAAACAGCCATATAAACCCAAGGAAAGGAGAAAAAGACGAAGCCAACAAAGAAGACAGCTTGATCAACAGGAGAAATAAAATTGTGAATGAACATAGGCATAATAAATCAGGTACAAATATAGAGATTTAAAACTGAGGAACATAGGTGTAACTTCATTCTAATAACTTTGGAAATTGAGTCATGAAATTAAAAAAAAAAATAGATGTTTTCTAAGGTACACAGTATTCTAAACCTAAGGAGAGGTAGAATACCCAAGCAAAACAGGAAACAAAAAGTAGTGGGAAAATTTCATCATTAAAAATTTCACTGGACCGAAAGATTTGACAGTGATTTCCCCAAATAGTTAAATACATTATTTAAAATACTCCTGAGCATTAAATAAAGGAAAGCTTCTAAACAATTCAGAATGCTGCAGTGATAAACATTCCAGTAACGTCAGTGGACAAACTGGACAGTGGGCAAACATCCCAGTAACACAGAAAAGTTTACTTGTCGGTCAGATGAAATCTACTGAGGTCACAGGCAAGAATTTCAGGCAGCCCTTTTTGATGTGGTGAATTAGTCAGCAGGGCTGCTCATACTTTGTGCCTCAATATTTTAACCCCACTGCCTTTATGTTAACTGCAAGATGGGAAGGGAAAATGTGGAGAAGTGCAGGGGACATAATGCTTTTCAAAGCTCCTCAGCTCATTTCAAGACTAGGTCATGTCTAAGCCCAACTTGTAAAGCAGTGCTCACACACAAAATAAAATGCAGTAAACTGAAAGATAAATTTACATCAGTCTCCTTTATTAACAGAAATGCAGCTACTCTAAGCAAAACTTCAACCGATTAAAATCAGCTTGGTAATATAGAGTTTATCACAGGAATGGAATATTTTTAGTCATTAGGCAATCTAATGAATTATTAATGCTATCTGTATTAAAAATGAAAATTTCTGATAAGAATGCTTAGTAAGCTACAGAAATGAAACTTTCTTCAGCTTATAAAGGATTTAAGGGATATCTTAAAACTGTAGGAAACTATATTAGCAAAACCAAAAATATTGAAAATATTTGAAGTATTATAACTAAAATTGGAAATGATTAAAGCACCACTGTAGGTATTTTATTGACAGTTCTATTCAGTGCTGTACATCTTGATGAGAAAATTGATGGTATCAAAATTTCAGAAGCACATATACAGCAGTTAAAAGGTTTTGCTTCTGATACAGAGTCATCCTTCAGTACCCATGGGGAATTGGTTCCAGGACACCTTGTGGATACAAAAAATCAGTGGATGCTGAAGTCCTTTATATAAGATGGCACAGTATTAAATATTTGCATATAACCTATGCACGTCCTCCAATATACCTGAAATCATCTCTAGATTAGTTATGCTACCCAATAGTGTGAATGCTGTGTGGATAGTTGCTGATGTGTGGCAAATTTAAATTTTGTATTTTGGAGCTTTCTGGAATTTGGGGGGAATATTTTCCATCCACTGGGGTTTACACAGATGTAAACCCCACAAATATGGAGGGCCTACTCTATATGCTCAGAATTATTTTTTGCAATTGTATGTGTAACCATGGAGAAGTTTAAACAATTCAAATGTATATGAACAAGGGAAGTGATTAAATAACTAGAACTTAACTGAATTGGAGAAGAGTGTGTAGTTGCTAAAAAAACTGAAAAGATCTCTGAGTAATTTATGCATTTTTAAAAACTAGAGGGAAGCAGCAGGTAACACAGTGTGTTATTGTTCAGTTCATGTTAAACGTCTGCTTGTATGAACGCAGTCTGTGTGCCTGTGTCTATATCATCTTCATTTATTTTCTATGTCTTTATCACATGTGTGAATGCCTAGCAAATGTCTGGATGGAATATAGACATATCTCAGAAATATTGTGAGTTCAGTTCCAGACCAAAACAATAAGCAAATCTTGCAATAAACTTGAGTCACACAAATTTTTTGGTTTCCCAGTGCATATAAAAGTTATGTTAACACTGTTCTGTCATCCATTAAGTGTACAACGCATTATGTCTAACAAATATATATGCCTTAATTAAAAAAATGCTTTATTTCTAAAAAATGCTAGCCATCTTCTGAGTCTTCGATGAGTTTCAGTAGTAACATAAAAAAATCATTGATCACACATCACCATAAAAAATATAATAATAATGAAAACATTTGCAATATTGTGAGAATTACCAAAATGTGACACAGACGTGAAGTGAGCAAATGCGGTGGGAAAAATGTGCCCATTTGTAGACACAGGGTTGCCATAGACCTTCAGTTTGTAAATAATGCATTTTCTGCGAAGTTCAATAAAGCGAATCACCATAAAATGTGCTTGTATACTAAACTCTTAACATTGACTTGCCTCTGAGGCGGTAAATAGGATTCATGGTTTCTGAAAAGGAATTTACATTTTGGTAATCTTTATTATTTTAAAAAATATGTTGTAGTAGATTAAAAAATACTGTTGACTACTGTATCGCCTGTGTAGAGTGATAGAGTTAGGTGTTCAATAATTAGCTGTTGGATGAATTGAAGAAAAAGAAATTTTAAAGTGATCCATATACATAGTCCACCATAAAGGTGATCCTTGTCGATATGCTTTTATATGCAAATGATATAAAATTTTCTAACAATGGAGAATGTGAAATATAGGAAAAGTCTTTTCCTGTCTCTAGACCAATATTCTTTTAAGTCAAAATTTTTTGAAAATTTTCTCTGTGTACGTATGTATATATACATATATATATACACACACACACACACACACACATAGATTTCCCAAATTCTTAATGTTGAACCTTGACTCTTATACTTTCAGAATGGGGCATGGTTTACTTACAGTAATGGCTCTTATTTTTTTCATTGAAGCTTCAGGTTTTGTTTCATAGATTTGAAACCAATATTCTTTTATCTAAAGGTAATCACTAAGAGTTAATTCATATAAAAATATGGGTTTATTCAGTGCCTTATTGATGCATTTTTTCTTTTGTTTTATTGTTGCAAGCAAGGTTTTGATGATTATTTTTACATTGGAATTCTGACTACTGCAGTATACATAGGGTTGATTTTCAGTAGATAAATTACTAGATCATATGACATAAAGATTTAAAATTCAACAGTTATTGCCAAAATGCTTGCTAGAAAGGAACTCCAGTGGTACATGAGAATGCTGAATTGTCACCATCATCTATAGAATCATCAAGGTTGTGGCTGTTTTAATGGGGTTGTATAAAATAGTAAATTTTTATTTACTATATGAGAACTCATACCTCACAATACTGAGCATCTCTTAGCCATGAACATGATATAGCTTACTTTTTGTCATTTCCTCCAGTCGATTTTTATAGTAGTTTTCTATGGGCCCAGCACCTTTCTTAAATATATTTCCATTTGTTATTGCTCTCAATAAAAAATTCTTTGCATACTTGCTAGTGATTTTCATGTATTAGCTTTGTAATCAGCTGCTTCACTAAATTCGGTCCTATGCAGTTTTGAGCCTCTCACTTTTCTGCATACGCTAATTCTTTCTTTCTTTACGGCTGTGCAGTCTTCCCTGCTGCCCGGGCCTCCCTCTAACTGTGGCGGGCGAGGGCTCCTCTGTAGCCGCGGCTTCTCTTGTGGACCAGGGGCTCTCGGGCGCAATGGTTTCAGCCGCTGTGGCTCCTGGGCTCTGGAGCGCGGGGTCAGAACTTGCCGCTCACGCGCTCGGGGCCCCACGGCATGCGGGATCTCCCGGCCCAGGGATCAAATCCACGTCCCCGCCATTGGCAGGCGGATTCTCCACCACTGAGCCACAAGAGAAAGCCCACATATGTATTTACATCACCATTAAAAAATGAGTCCTTTCCCTCTTTTACCCCCCAATAGTTTTAATATAATTTCTTTGATAACTTAATTGGGTAAGACTTTGAGAACACCACTGTTGCCTTGGCTTTACCTTTTTATTCCATGCATATTACTCGAAAACAGTGAAAGTGCAAGTCCCTCAGTCATGTCTGACGCTTTGCGATCCCATGGACTATAGCCCACCAGGCTCCTCTGTCCATGGAATTCTCCAGGCAAGAATACTGAAATGGGTAGCCATTCCCTTCTCAAGGGGATCTTCCAGACCCAGGAAGTCAATATAAAAGCTGTGCATTGCTTTTATATTAAGAAAAAAATACTTAAAATGTTAAAGAGCACTTTCTTGTCTCCAAAATTGTATCTTTGATTAAGACTAAGAAATCATAGCTTTCATGCTCTCCAACCAAGCATTGCCAAATTGATTAAATATCATAAATATCTTAGCATTCTAAATACCATGCCAGTCTTTGCTTTTTGTTGTTGTTGTTTTTGTTACCAATCCTGATGCTAGCGATGGGCATTATATGGTAAAGATTTTAAAAAGTGATCACCCCCTGAGGAGCAGGATAATTAAAATAGTATATTGTTAACATACCTACTGTCAATGTAAATACTGCAAGAAGTAGAAGTTACTGCCATGGTTTGGAACTGATCAAAGATGGGCCATTAGTGGATGGCCAGTAGCAAAGGATGAATAAAAGGGTAGAAAATAGAGAGCACTTTACTCTGGTGTTTATGCGTTCTGTAAAATAGTTGGCCAGGTTTGTTATGGCATTTTGGTTGCTAAAATCAGAGCCATTTTCAAACCTCCATCCTGGAGAGCAGATGAGTCTAAAGAGTATGAGTAATTCCATCATAGAGAAAAACATTCTAAACTTCTAGATCGGAAAGCTGATTTAGTTTGTTACTTTGACTATCTAAACATTTTAGTTTAAGAAATATTTCATTTGAGGTAGAAAGCACATTTCCCTCTTACACTTAGTCATTCACAGTGGCACGCAGCATTCCAAAAGATTCAAGTGCTTTTTATTCATCTTTTCTTCCATTACTTGACCATTTTATTTTGCCCTGCAATATAAGGGATGGTATAGAGAAAAAGTGAGACTCAGGTTTGGGTACAGGATGTTTTAGAGAGGATAGAATCCTTAGGAATGCATCCTTACAGAATTGTACAATCACCTAAGATAATAAGATATAATGTTTAGATACCAAATTATATTTGCCGGAATATTTTCAAGAATAAGCAATGTTTTTTATTTTGTTCTTCAGGGTAAAGTAACAAGCCAGTCTGAGGGTAGACTTAAACAAAGCCTGCTAACTACATTCTGCTACAAACAGATTATCATGTCTCTAATTTATTCTTGTGCAGATAAATAATTAGCAGTAATTATATTGGAGAATTATTTATCCATTTTTGTTAGAAACTAATTTATCTCTCCAAGTATCTCTTAATTGTTTGAACTGTTTTGAATACAAATTTGTATCACTTTATTACTTAGGACTTCATTCAAGAATAAAGGAATAGAAAAGGGCCATCAGAATTCTTCACTGTGAGTTTCCTGTGTGTTCATGAAGGATTCCTGTCCATCCTCACATGGAACTCATAGGTCCTTTTAGCATTAAAGTGAAAGTTGCTCAGTCGTGTCCGACTCTTTGAGACCCCATGAACTATACAGTCCATGGCATTCTCCAGGCCAGAATACTGGAGTGGGTAGCCTTTCCCTTCTCCAGGGGATCTTCCCAACCCAGGGATCAAACCCAGGTCTCCCACATTGCAGGAAGATTCTTTACCAGCTGAGTCACAAGGAAAGCCCAAAAATACTGGAGTGGGTAGCCTATCCCTTCTCCAGAGTATCTTCCCGACCCAGAAATTGAACTGGGGTCTCCTGCATTGCAGGCAGATTCTTTACCAACTGAGCTATCAGAGAAGCCCCCTTTTAGCATTACTTGGGATCCAAATGCTGCTTCCTGCTGAAAGCTTTTTGCTTTCAAACTTATCACCACCAGTTATGAGTGCTGGCCTTTGAGCTGCCTTTTCCTGGGCTCCTCTGCCTGTAATCAGGCATTGTTTATGCTCTGCATGGCGATCTCTATGTTGTTGTTGACTTCTTTATAGACCACAATCACCAGAGCCACCTTGCTTTCCATGCGGAGCTTGGGGGAATGCTTCTTTACGCCTTCTCCTCATTCAGTTCAATGTTGTTACCAACACCAAGCAGAGTTCCTTGTTTCTTGTATTTACCTCTGGTTGTTGCTGTAACAAATTTGGTGCCTTTTTAACATCACAGATTTATGATTTTCTAGTTGTATAAATAAGAAATCTGACCCAGGTCTTAATGGGCTCAAGACAAGGTGTTGTCAGGGCATGTTCCTCTCTGAAGACTAGGGAAGAATGTGTTTCCTTACATTTTCTGGCATCTAGAGGTTGCCACATTCTTTGACATATGACCCCTTCCTCCATCTCCAAAGGCAGCAACATTGCCCCTTTGATAATTTTTCCATAGTCACATCCCTCTCTGACCATACAAGGAAGTTTTCATTTCTTATAAGGACCCATGTGATTAGATTTGGCCCACCTGTATGATCCATGATAACCTCTTCATCTCATGGTCCTTAATCTTAATCATATCTATGAATTCCCTTTGCCATGTTCACATATTCCAAGGGTTAGGACCTGGACGTCATTGGGGGCCCATTATTCTGCTAACCATATTCCCTAATAGCATACAGAGGTTTTGGTGTGAACAACTGCTTCCACTGTGTTTTTCGGTTCCTCTGGCCTTTGTAAAATTCAGGTAATAATCCATTTATGATACCTGAGGGTGAATCTGTGTGAGAGAGATTTACTCTGCTCTCCTTAGTTCTCCTTGAATTTATGGTTCCAGCCATGGCCTGTTTACACCAAGATCCAGTTTGTACCCTGTTATCTTTCCTGTTTTGTCTACACTTTCTGTATGTTGTCTCTGGTTTGGGCTTCCAGATATGTTTGGCTTGTAGGAAGCACTGGTGAATCCTGGAGGGATTCAGGAATAGAGAAGCTGCGGTATTTCTAAAATTCTTCTGCCTCAGAGGACAGTTTCTGGGAGTGGCTGTGTCTTTAGGGCAATAGGTTCTTTCTGAACAGCTTGCCCTTTGTAAACCCAGCCCCTACAGGTAAACCCTGCTGGGGTTCTAGCCAGCCCCAGGTGTCCCCAGTGTGTGATTTCCAGAAGTACCACTTCTCCCTGGTGTTTCTGCAGTCCCAGGAGTGATGGGTGGTTTTCTGCTGTTTCCAATTCTTCATTTACTCCACCACACCCTGCTCTGCCTCTCATGTCTCTCATCCTCTGTATAACCTCTTCCCTTTATTAAGTCCCCTGTGTTTAAAGCACTGAAAGTGTTTCCTGTTTCCTTACTGACCTCTGACTGATACGTAAAGTGTATCCTCCTCTAAGGACATTCAGCCCAGCCCTCATACAACTAACTGATTAGATATGCTTAGTGTGAATCCCAGGCTAAGTATGCCTTCACCTCAGCATCAGCCTCTCTTGAGTGCAAACATAATTAGCAATTGAAAAGTTCTTGGTGCTTAAACTAATGGAAACTCATACATGGATTTTTTGAGTATTAGCAGAGAGATGCTAGAATCAATATGTTCTGAAAAAGATAAACTGCAGTTTTAATTCTGTATCCATATAACTGGGTGGGGAGGCAAAACAAAATAAAATTTGTTATCAACTGGTTTATACAGAAGCTGGAACTTCTGAAGAAAAATGACCTATGAGGAATTCCTGGTGTCTGAGTGCTAAGAAACTTCAATAGGAACAAGGGTACCTGACACTAAATTTGAAGTTAATTGTTATTATGGGCTGAATTATGTCTCCTCAAAATTTGTATGTTGAAGCTGTAACCCCTAGGGCCTCAGAATGTGTCTGTCTTTGGAGATGAGGCCTTGAAACAGAGAATTAAGTTAAAAGGAGGTCATTAGGCTGAGCCTAATCTAATATAACTGGTATCCTTATAAGAAGAGGAAGTTTGGAGATGCAAGTGACTTCAAGGATATATGTATGTAGAGAAAAGGCCATGTCAAGACACAGTGAGAAGGTAGCTATGTGCATGCCAAGGAAAGAGGCCTTAGGAAAAACCAAACCTGCTGACACTTTGACCTCAGACTTCTAGGCTCCAGAACTGTAAGAAAATTAGTATCTGTCTAAGCATCCAGTCTGTGCTATTTGTTACAGCAGCCCTAGCAAACTAATGCACTTGCCTTTTGTGTTGTAAACCTCTCCCATTGCTACAAATGTCAATATAATCTGTTGCATTCACAAAAGTCTCAGGGGAGCTATGTTTTTTTTTTGGGTGGATGGTGTCATGGAAGGATTAAAGAAAGAGATCTGTGCTTTATGTCTAGATTAGTGAGTTACAGAGAGAAGAGCTGAAAGGAGATCCTGGAGAGTTCTATGCAAGCAGCTCCTGGGGAGACTGATGCCCAGGGACATGCACACCCATCCTAACCTGACCTCAACACCCTCACTCCCAAATGCTTTCCTCATCTCCCCTCTAAGAAATGCTGGCTTACTGGGGAAGAGAGTAGACTTTTCACCATCACAAGACGGTATGCCCTTAACTGTAATAGCCAGATTCTACATAGCTCTTAAAGGAAATTGCTGTTGTTTACTTGCTCAGTCGTGTCCGACTCTTTGTGACCCCGTGGACTGTAGCCCGCCAGGCTCCTCTGTCCATGGGATTCCCCAGGCAAGAATACTGGGGTGGGTTGCCATTTCCTTCTCCAGGGGATTGTCTCAACCCAGGGATCAAACTCGAGTCTCCTGCATTGGCAGGTGGATTCTTCGCCACTGCACCATCTGGAAAGTCCCCTCAAAGGAGAGTAGGTGTGTTTATTTTTCTGATTTGGTTATTGATGGAAACAGAAAACAGCTAATAGAAGAACTATGGGAACAGCTGAAGGGAGACGGAGCACTTGTGATCAAAGGAATATGAAAGGATGGTTGTCATGAGATTAATGAATTGTACTGATCGGCGTTAAAGAGAGAAGACACATGAGGCCGGGAGGAGGAGCTGCCTTTGCACTACGCTTATGATGGCGGGTCTGGCAGGCCACAGCTCCCAGCACGGGGGAAAACGCAAACCTCATTTGGCCAGAGTACACGTGATCTCACGTCACTCACATGATGCCCACAAACAAGCCACATAGTCACTCTCACTTGTCTTTTCTCATATTTCTCCTTCCACCTGAAATTCTCTTCCTTCCTGCCTACACATGTTCAAAAGCTAAAAATCCCTGAAGCATCAAATACAATACCACAGCCTCCTTCCGCATTGCCGGTTACCCCAAGTTAGATGCATTGCTCTTGCCTATGTCTTTCTCTTTATTGGCTTTATCATTTAATCTAGCACCTAATTCATTGAACTTTTTACATATATATTTTTACCACTAAATTGTGAAATGTTATTCCTTTCACAACCTTTAACATATTTATGAATGTACTAGATGCTGAATCAATATTTTCCTGGGTAAAATTTGGTTTGGATGTTTCAGTTCATGAATTTCTTTTCTTTTCTTTTTTTAGAAAATGAGACAATGTATGGCAAAAACCACTACAATATTGTAAAGTAATTAGCCTCCAACTAATAAAAATAAATGAAAAAAAAAGAAAGAAAATAATCTAAAAATCAAAACCATTTTCAGTCCATTGGTTAAAATTGCATTGTGATTCTTTCCTATTTAAGTATCGGTATCCAAGTCTGTAAGGAGTTTCTTACCTTTGCACTTGAGCTACTTTGTCATTTTCCATCTTAGGTTACAGAGGATGAAATGACACCGAGAGTTGGACACTTGCCCTGGATTAGGTAGCTCAGCTGATAAAGACTCAATCTGCAATGCAGGAGAGCCCGGTTTGATTTCTGGGTCAGGACCTTCCCCTGGAGAAGGGATAGGCTACCCACTCCAGTATTCTTGGGCTTCCCTGGTGGCTCAGTTGGTAAAGAATCTGCCTGTAATGTAGGAGACCTGGGTTCGATCCCTGGGTTGGGAAGATCCACTGGAGGAGGGCATGGCAACCCACTCTGGTATTCTTGCCTGGAGAATCCCCATGGACAGAGGGGCCTGGGGGTTTACAGTCCATGGGGTCACAAAGAGCTGGACAGAACTGAAGAGACTCAGCACGTATGCACATACAGTACTTTAAGGGGACAGCCCCAAAGGGCTCCTATTATGTTGCTAGACTCTAACATATACCACTTCCCTATGAGAGATGCCGACATGCCTTTGTCAGTAGCATTCCTGTGCATGCAGTTAAGCCCACTCCAGCAGTGTATTGGTACTTTCTTGACACCTATTCTCTATCCAGATCTAAGGGGGATATAAAGAACTAAAAAACATGATATGGTCATCCCCAGTAAGCTTTTAAATTGAGAAAATGTCTTAAGCATAGGAAATTTTTAGATAATTGTACAAGCAGAGCTGTGGTAATCAACGAGATCATGAATAGTAATTGATTACAATGCTTCATAAACTGCAACTGGACATCCTGAAGGCACTCTTGTGGCAGAAACAGCCACATATGCAACAAGAAGTATTAATATAGTTCAATAAGAACAGCACTCAAACATTGGTTAGAATTTTGTCTGAGCTCAGGGCCAATTATGAACACTCCTCAAATTCTGACCTATTTTGGATTTCAGTTACTCCTTAAGAATTTACCCTTCATCTCCTATAACTGACCCACTTTGTTCTCTGTATTTTTGCATTGTCTTTTGTTACCTACTCTGCAAAGGTGTAGAAGATATGATTCATAGTGATAGCAGTGGCTGCTGTCTAATTAGTACATATTTTGTGCATTGCTCTCTGCTACGTGAGTTATAGTATTCTTAGAGTTATCCTGAAAGGAAAACATTATTTCTATTTTATAAGTTAAAAAAAAGATGTTAAGTAAAATTTGAAATTACCCACATTTCCTGTGGACACAGAGCTGAGTGGTGAGAATGGGATTCATACAACATTGTGTTGAGTTTCAAAGCCTGCGATCTTGGCACAGTACTTGGTGGAATTTAAATGATAGAGAGATTACTGTTGTCTGAGGGTGATTAAAATTATTTCATGAAAAAAGTGAAATTACCATCATCCTCTGAGTGAAGAGCAGCTTTTTGACAGGCAGAGTGGATGGAATTTCAGGTACAGGGGCTATAGTGACAACTTACTATACAGTGTTCGGAACGCATTGAGAAATGGTGCCCAGTGCAGTGATTCTAGGGGCAGTGAAGTGAGATAAGACTTGTGTGCTATACATATATGGTAGAAAATCTTTGTAATCATTTTTTTAAAAAATTTGTGCATGAAAGTGAAAGTATTAGTCTCTCAGTTGCATTTGACTCTCTGCGACCCCATGGACTGTAACCTGCCAGGCTCCTCTGTCCATGGAATTCTCCAGGCAAGAATATTGGAGTGAGATGCCATTCCCTTCTCTAGAGGATCTTCCTGACCCAGGGGTTGAACCTGGGTCTCCTGCATTGCAGGCAGATTCTTTACCACTGAGCCACCAAGAAGTATTCCAGTTTTGTGCATGATGGGAAGTCAATTAAAGTTTTAGCAATAAGTGACATGGTGATATGAGGATTACTTTAAAGTTTTGAAAAAGGTTATTGGAGATTTTGTTTTTCCTGGCATTAAATAGAAAAGTGTTAATGAAAAACTCCACTTTGAAGATACTGAAGGTAAGGTCTTATTGAAGATTCGCTCAGATACTCAGAGAGCTTCACTTCAAAGTGAAACAACTTGGAGTTACGGGGGTAGTCTCCCTCAGAGAACTGAGATGAAGGCGCCCTTGCAGCATCTGGGAGGACCTTGGCATGCATAGCTCTAGATTTTAAAATGAGTGTCACTTGTGCTTGTTTTAGAGTGCCTCTCAGTGCAGATGCAGTCAGGGAATCAGCAAGGGAAGAGGTCAAGGTGTTGGGTTTATACGGCGGCAGTTGCTGACTCCACACTGATCTCATGGTCTGGAAGAGGCATATAACCTGAAAGATAGCTGAGCATAAGACCATTCATTGAGCGGGCAGATCACTCAGCTGTGTTGGCTCTTGGGGCTCATGTTAGTGTCTTTGGCCAATGGCGGGAGCATGACTATCAGAGCCGACTGCGTAGAGAGCTGCTGTGTGTTGCTAGCCCTCACTCCCTGCCCTCAGCTGAACATTTTCCTCTTCTCCCCACTTACCACTGGAGGTTGCCCAACAATCAGAAACTGCTGCAAGCCTGGAATAGTATCATCACAGTCTAGTGTATGGAGTTGTCCGTTAAGCATCCCCTCCTGACTGCTGTGACTGTGTGGTGTTTTTAGAACCAAGTCCTTCGGGAATCACCTTTGGTACCGCGTGTCTATGGTATTAGAGGAAATGTGTGCAAGTAGTAATAGCAGCCCACTCATTGCACAAAAATATACCAACCAAATGGGGATGATCTCGTGTAATTTTAATTTTCCTCCGCAGCTGGAAGACCTCTGCTCTTAGCCCCTCCTGCTCTAAGAGCATACGTAAAATCGGTGTTTATTTGCTGTTAAATAATTGGCTAAGAAGTTACAGGTTCATGAGTAGAGATCAGAAGAAAGCGGAGGTAGAAATAGATTTGAATCACTCATATCAAGCTGCCACATAAAAGCTGCTAAGTTTGTGGGACCACACTGTGAATGGCTATGAGTCGTGCATTGCACCAACTGAGCAAACCTGTGTAGGGAATGGATGCCATGAGAGGCATGTTCTGTTCAGGGACATTCACCAAGAGAGACTATGTGGAGGAAACAAGTCGAGAAATGATCACATTTAGAGGATAAAAGGAGAAGGAAGATAGGCCAACAAGGGAAGGAGCGGGGAGAAGTCAGAGAAACACATCTGGTCCAAAAGAGTGCAGTTGCCATAGCCCATGTCTATTTCTCCACACGAGGTCCAAATGTTTCAAAGAGAAGGCAGTTTCTTGGCTTCTATTCCTGATGTAAACTCAGTCTCTCTCTCTCTTTCTCTCTGTGTCTTTCACATATGTGTACATTCATTTCTGTCACTATCTCTTTCAGTTGTACTGTCAGTTCAGATAAGTTTATCATAGCCAAACCATCTTTGACAAATCACTATGTACCCATGGAAATGGTTGCTCCCACTTAAATTGATAGTAGGAAACTTCATTCCTGTTCCCAATCTGCACAAAATATTGATTTTAGATCCTGATCCTCCACTGAGGAATTACATCGAAACTTTTAAGTTTTATGAGGAGACTATTTTGTAGTCATTCAACAGCTGTATCTACTTACATTATCTCTGTAAAGGATGATAGATATTTAAAAAGGGCCTCACTGTTGGCTCAGATAGTAAAGAATCTGCCTGTAATGCAGGAGACATGGGTTCAATCCCTGGGTCGGGAAGATCCACTGGAAAGGGGCATGGCAACCCACTCCAGTAATCTTGCCTGGAAAATCCCATGGACAGAGGAGCCTGGTGGGCTACAGTCCATGGGGTCGCAAAGAGCTGGACATGACTGGATGCCTAATACACAACATCCTTATTTTGAAGTTTAAAAATATCCTATTAGAAGCCAATGATCATAATTTGATTCACTCTGTTGAGGTCTTTGGCCCAAAAGTTGTATTTCGAAAACTGTGTCCTTAGGGACATTTTCTTTCCAAAGGAATGAAATAATTAGTTCCCAAGAAATGACACAGCCACACATTGTCAATATAATTAAGAGTGCTGCTGCCAAATTCAGACAAGCCTGCATTTCTGTCATCTTGCCCGATGCCAGAGCCAACATATTTTTTGCTTATTATTTTATAATTACCATTTAGAGAAGCTCAAGGAAGTTTCTTGAACCCCAGGAAAACCATAAAATAAGGCTGCCTACCATTCTGGCAATGCCCCCAATATTAAAGCATAGTTATTTAGTCCACTCATATCACTTATTTTTTGTAGCAATGTACAATTACATATGAATTAATTTGTTTTCTAAAAAGAAAAAAAAATCAGAAGAGTGTTTTCTGTGGTTTGGACCTATAATCAGTGGTGAAGTATAATAATGTGGATTATCGACAGTGAAAACCATATTTGACTGGCATCTTCTGTTAGTATGCTAAGCCCTATGCATGTGGTGAGTAGATTTGTTTTTTTTAACCTTGGCTCCCCTTCACCCACCTCTACTTATCTCTGTTATGAAGTGGGATATTCCCCTCTTCTGGTATCAGACTTGACTCTCATGGCAACTGGATGGATTGGGTAGTATGGACAAGCATCGTGATCCCAATTCCTGGCCAGCAATGATTGCGATGGGAGCGTGACTAAAGTATGTAGGGTTGCCAGGTAAAATACAGGATTCCCACTTAAATGTGAATTCAGGTAAACCCTGATGAGGGGCCTAGGTTATGGCATCTTTTTACCTCTGTAGAAATTTTGTCAGATGTTGAGAGGAATGTATTCATACTCAGGTAATAGTCACTGTTTATCTGAAGTCAGCTTTAACTGGGTGTCCGGTATTTTTGTTTGCCAAACCTGACACCTTAAAAGTAGGATCAGAGCCCCACCCCCCCCTTTTAAATGAATGCTGAGAGAGAGAGAGAGAATTTTTTTGTTATTGTTGGGGAGGTGGAAGAGGATTAAAGACAAACCTAGATGATAGCTACCTTCCCTAATGGGTAAGAGGAGAATTTTTTCAGAAAGGTAAACCAAGAGGAGAACAAGATGGTGGAAGAGTAGGTGGATGTGGAGCACATCTCTCTCCATGGATACATCAGGAATATACCTTCAGACACAGAAGTGCATGCAGAACAACAGAACTGAAAGGGGACAGGAGTACCTGACCAGTAGAAAAGAATATGTAGAACCATGCAAAACTTGGTAGGATGAAGGAAAAGGGGGGAAGAACAGGAGTGTTAGTAGGACTGGACCTGCTTTCAGTGGGTGGAGGAGTTGAAGTAGGGGTCCAATACCCACAGCGGGGCAATTGTCTGAGTCAGAGGGGAAACATTTAAGGCTGAGAGTGAAACAGCTGACCTGCGGCCTAAATGGAATGAGAATCAAACAGTCCTTGCCACAGCCGTACATGCCCCGGACAGGAACGCTGGGCTCTTGGAAGGTGCAGCAGCTGGGAACTGGAGTTTAGGGATTGTGGAGCAATCCCAGGGCGAGGGCTGCTGTTGACCATGGGTTGGGATGATGGCTTGAGGGGATGTGAAGGAGGAGATCCTGGTGGGAAATGCCAGTGGAGGAAAGCCAGGCAGCCTTGGAAGCAGGGCGATACTGCTGAGTCATGCATAGGGGTGGAGCCATCGCCATAGCCTCTCTCCCCGCATACAAGCATCGGCAGCTGAAGAATAGAGAGACTGGCCCATCCAATGCCTGACGCGCTGAACTACAGAGTAGGCCCCCACCCAGGGCGCCCCTCTATGTGCCTGATGAGCTGATCTACAGAGAAGGACCCCAGCCAGGGCGCCCCTCTAAGTGCCTGACGAGCTGATCTACAGAGAAGGACCCCAGCCAGGGCGCCCCTCTATGTGCCTGACGCGCTGATCTACAGAGAAGGACCCCAGCCAGGGCGCCCCTCTATGTGCCTGACGCGCTGATCTACAGAGAAGGACCCCAGCCAAGGCACCCCTCTAAGTGCCTGAACGGGCAGAGCTATGGAGAAAGACTGGCCAAAGAGGCCTTCTGATCTCCAACTACAAGAGGCCCGAGAAAAGACTCTGACGGCCATGACTCCTGC
>JADEYB020000010.1:2349114-2406125 GCA_015832495.2 Alces alces | reverse complement strand
TAGTCAAGTCCAAGAGGCATAAAGAGTACCACACAGAATAAACCCAAGGAGAAACACGCCAAGACACATACCAATCTAACAAAGACTAACCACAAAGAAAGAATATTAAAAGCAGCAAGGGAGAAGCAACAAGTAACATACAAGGGAAACCCCATACACTTAACAGCTGATCTTTCAGCAGAAACTCTGCAGGCCAGAAGGGAATGACAGGACATATTTAAAGTACTGAAAGGGAAAAATCTACAACCAAGATTACTGTACCCAGCAAGGATCTCATTCAAAATTGATGGAGAAATAGAAAGCTTTTCAGACAAGCAAAAGTTAAAGAGAATTCAGCACCACCAAATTAGCTTTACAACAAATGTTAAAGGGACTTACATAGTCAAGAAATACAAGAGAAGAAAAAAGATCTACAAAATCAATCCCAAACAATTATAAAATGGCAATAGGAGCATATATATCAATAATTACTTTAAATGTAAATGGAATAAATGTTCCAACCAAAAGACACAGACTGGCTGAATGGATACAAAAACAGACCCATATGTATGCAGTCTACAAGAATCCCACTTCAGACCTCAAGACACATATAGACTGAAAGTGAGAGGATGGAAAAATATATTCCATGCAAATGGGAAGCAAAAGAAAGCTGGAGTAGCAATCCTTGTATCAGACAAAATAGACCTTAAAATAAAGAAGATTACAAGAGATAAGGAAGGACAGTACATAATGATGGGATCAGTCCAAGAGGAACACGTAACAATTGTAAAAGTCGATGCAGCCAACACAGGAGCAACTCAGTACATAAGACAAACACTAACAGACATAAAAGGAGAAACTGACAGTAACACAATAATAGTAGGAGATTTTAACACCCCACTCACACCAATGGACAGACCATCAAAACATAAAATTAATAAGGAAACACAAGTCTTAAATGATACATTAGATGATACGGATCATATTGATATCTTCAGGACATTCCATCCAAATGCAGAAGAATACACCTACTTTTCAAGTGCACATGGTACATTCTCCAGGATAGACCACATCTCGGGTCACAAATCAAACCTCAGTAAATTTAAGTAAATTGAAATCATATCAAGCATCTACTCCAACCACAAAGAGTGCAGACTCATTGTGTTATGAGACTAGGTATCAATTACGAGAGAAAAAAACTGTAATAAACAAAAAAACATGGAGATTAAACCACATGTTTCTAAATAACCAACAGGTTACTGGATAAATCAAAAGGGAAATTAAAAAATTTCTAGAATCAAATGACAATGAAAACGTGACAACTCAAAACCTCAGTCACTCAGTTGTGTCTGACTCTTTGCGACTCCACGAACCTCAGCACTCCAGGCCCCCCGTCTATCACCAACTCCCGGAGTCCACCCAAACCCATGTCCATTCAGTCAGTGATGCCATCCAACCATCTCATCCTCTGTTTTCCCCTTATCCTCGTGCCCCCAATCCCTCCCAGCATCAGGGTCTTTTCCAATGAGTCAACTCTTCGCATGAGGTGGCCAAAGTATTGGAGTTTCAGCTTCAGTCTTTCCAATGAACACCCAGGACTGATCTCCCTTAGGATGGACTGGTTGGATCTCCTTGCAGTCCAAGGGACTCTCAAAAGTCTTCTCCAATGCCACAGTTCAAAAGCATCAATTCTTCGGTGCTCAGCTTTCTTCACAGTCCAACTCTGGTTGGATCTCCTTGCAGTCCAAGGGACTCTCAAAAGTCTTCTCCAATGCCACAGTTCAAAAGCATCAATTCTTCGGTGCTCAGCTTTCTTCACAGTCCAACTCTCACATCCATACACGACCAATGGAAAAACCATAGCCTTGACTAGATGGACCTTTGTTGGCAAAGTAATGTCTCTGCTTTTTAATATACTGTCTAAGTTGGTCATAACTTTCCTTCCAAGGAGTAAGCATCTTTTAGTTTCATGGCTTCAGTCACAGTCCGAAGTGATTTTGGAGCCCAGAAAAATAAAGTCAGCCACTGTTTCCACTGTTTCCTCATCTATTTCCCATCAAGTGATGGGACCAGATGCCATGATCTTAGTTTTCTGAATGTTGAGCTTTAAACCAACTTTTTCACTCTCCTCTTTCACTTTCATCAAGAGGCTCTTTAGTTCTTCTTTACTTTCTGTCATAAGGGTGGTGTCATCTGCATATCTTGAGGTTATTAATATTTCTCCCGGCAATCTTGATTCCAGCTTGTGCTTCCTCCAGCCCAGCGTTTCGCATGATGTACTCTGCATATAACTTAAATAAGCAGGATGACAATATACAGCCTTGACATACTCCTTTTCCTATTTGGAACCAGTCTGTTGTTCCATGTCCAGTTCCAACTATTGCTACCTGACCTGCATACAGGTTTCTCAAGAGGCAGGTCAGGTGGTCTGATATTTCCAAGTCTTTCAGAATTTTCCAGTTTATTGTGATCCACACAGTCAAAAGCTTTGGCATAGGCAATAAAGCAGATATAGAAGTTTTTCTGGAACTCTCTTGCTTTTTCAATGATCCAGCGGATGTTGGCAATTTGATCTCTGGATGAGGAGCTACCCCAGACCCAAGGCCGGGGGAGGCAGCCGAGAGGAGCTACCCCAAGCCGGAGGCCAGGGGCAGCAGCCGAGAGGAGCTACACCACATCCGAGGTAAGGAGTAGCGGCTGAGCTTTGCTGGAGGAGCTGTGAAGAGCTACCCCACACCCAAGATAAGAGAAACCCAAGTAAGATGGTAGGCACTGAGAGAGGGCATCGGGGGCAGACAGACTGAAACCACAATCAAAACCTACGGGATGCAGTAAAAGCAGTTCTAAGAGGGAAGTTTATAGCAATACAATCCTACCTCAAGAAACAAGAAAAACAGTATAGACAACCTAACTTTATACCTAAAACAACTGGAAAAAGAAGAACAAAAAACTCCCAAAATTACTAGAAGAAAAGAAATCACAAAGATCCAAGCAGAAATAAATGAAAAAGAAATGAAAGAAACACTAGTAAAATTAACAAAACTAAGAGCTGTTTCTTTTAGAAGGTAAACAAAATCGACAAACTTAGCCAGACTCATCAAGAAAAAAAGAGAAGAGTCAAATCAACAAAATTAGAAATTAAAAAGGGGGGGGGGTTTACAACAGACAATGCAGAAATACAAAGGATTATACCAGACCATTGTGAACAACTATATGGCAATAAAATAGATAACTTGGAAGAAATGGACAGATTCTTAGAAAAGTTCAATCTGCCAAGACTGAACCAGGAAGAAATAGAAATGATGAACAACCCAGTTACAAGCACTGAAATTGAAGCTGTGATCAGAAATCTCCCATAAAACAAAAGTCCAAGACCAGATGTCTTCACAGGAGAATTCTATCAAACATTTAGAGAAGAGCTAATTCCTATCCTTCTAAAACTCTTTCAAAAAATTGCAGAAGAAGGAACACTTCCAAACTCATTCCATGAGGCCACCATCACCCTGATACCAAAACCAGACAAAGATAACATGAAAAAGGAAAACTACAGGCTTGTATCACTGATGAACATAGACGTAAAAATCCTAAACAAAATTTTAGCAAACAGAATTTGCAACACATCAAAAAGCTCATACACCATGATCGAGTTGGGTTTATTCCAGAGATGTAAGGATTCTGCAGTATATGCAAATCAATCAGCGTGATACACCATATTAGCAAGTTGAAAGATAAAAACCATATGATAATCTCAATAGATGCAGAAAAAGCCTTTGACAAAATTCAGCACCCATTTATGATTAAAACTCTTTAAAAAATGGGCATAGAAGGAACCTACCTCAACATAGTAAAAGACATATATGATAAGCATACAGCAAACATTATTCTCAATGGTGAAAAACTGAAAACATTCCCCCTAATATCAGGAACAAAACAAGGGTGTCCACTTTCTCCACTCTTATTCAACATAGTTTTGGATGTCTTAGCTACAGCAATCAGAGGAGAAAAAGAAATAAAAGGAATCCAGATCAGAAAAGAAGAAATAAAACTCTCACTGTTTGAGGATGGCAAGATACTGTATGTAGAAAACCCTAAAGATAGTATCAGAAAATTGCTAGAGCTAATCAGTGAATTTAGCAAAGTTGCAGGATACAAAATCAACACAGAGAAATCACTTGCATTTCTATATAATAATGATGAAAAATCAGAAAGAGAAATTAAGGAATCAATCCCATTCACCATTGCAACAAAAAATAATTAAATATCTAGGAATAAACCTAAGAAGACAAAAGAACTGTACACAGAAAATTATAAGACACTAATGGAAGAAATCAAAGACGACATAAACAGATGGAGAGATATTCCATCCTGGGTTTGAAGAATCAATATTGTGAATATGACAATACTGCCAAATAAAATCTACAGATTCAATATGATCCCTATCAAATTACCAATGGCATTTTTCACAGAACTAGAACAAACAATTTCACAATTAGTATGGAAACACAAAAGACCCTGAATAGCCAAAGCATTCTTGAGAAAGAAGAATGGAGCTGGAGAAATCAACTTTCCTGACTTCAGATTATACTACAAAGCTACAGTCACCAAGACAGTATGATACTGGCACAAAAACAGAAATATAGACCAATAGAACAAGATAGAAAGCCCAGAAATAAACCCAGGCATCTACCGATACCTTATTTTTCACAAAGAAGGCAAGAATATACAATGGGGCAAATACAGCCTCTTCAATAAATGGTGCTGGGAAAACTGGACAGCTACATGTAAAAGAATGAATTCAGAACACTTCCTAACACTATACACAAGGATAAACTCAAAATGGATTAAAGACCTAAATATAAGACCAGAAACTATAAAACTCTTATGGGAAAATATAGGCAGAATGATTGATGACATAAATCAAAGCAAGATCCTCTATGACGCACCTCCTAGAGTAATGGAAATAAACACAAAGGTAAACAAGTGGGACCTGATTAAACTTAAAAACTTTTGCACAGCAAAGGAAAGTATAAGCAAGGTGAAAAGAAAACCCTCAGAATGGGAGAAAATAATAGCAAATGAAACAACTGACAAAGGATTAATTTCCAAAATGTACAAGCAGCTCATACAACTCGGTACTAGAAAAACAAACAACCCAATGAAAAAGTGGGAAAAAGACCTAAGCAGACATTTCTCCAAAGAAGACATACAGATGGCTAACAGACACATGAAAAGATGCTCAACATTGCTCATTATTAGAGAAATGCAAATCAAAACTACAACGAGGTATCACCTCACACCAGTCAGAATGGCCTTCATCAAAAGTCTACAAACAATGAATGCTGGAGAGGGTGTGGAGAAAAGGGCACATTCTTGCACTATTGGTGGGAATGTAAATTGATACAGCCACTATGGAAGATATATGGAGATTCCTTAAAAAACTAGGAATAAAACCACCATATGACCCAGCAATCCCACACCTAAGCATATACCCTGAAGAAACCAAAATTGAAATGTATCCCATTGTTCATTGCAGCACTGTTTACAGTAGCTAGAACATGGGATTTTCCAGTAGTCATGGATAGATGTGAGAGTTGGATTATAAAGAAAGCTGAGCACAGAAAAATTGATGCTTTTGAACTGTGATGTTGGTGAAGACTCTTGAGAGTCCCTTGGACTGCAAGGAGATCCAACCAGTCAATCCTAAAGGAAATCAGTCCTGAATATTCATTGGAAGGACTGATGCTGAAGCTGAAACTCCAGTACTTTGGCCACCTGATGCGAAGAGCTGACTCATTTAAAAAGACCCTGATGCTGGGAAAGATTGGGGGCAGGAAGAGAAGGGGACGACAGTGGATGAGACAGTTGTATGGCATCACCGACTGAATGGACATGGGTTTGGGTGGATTCCGGGAGTTGGTGATGGACAGGGAGGCCTGGCGTGCTGTGGTTCACGTGGTCACAAAGAGTCAGACACCACTGAGCGACTGAACTGAACTGAACTGAGAACATGGAAGCAGCCTAGATATCCATCGACAGATGAATGGATAAAGAAGTGTGGTACATATACACAGTGGAATATTACTCAGCCATAAAACGAAACACCTTTGAGTCAGTTCTAATGAGTGGATGAGCCTAGAACATATTAAGCAGAGTGAAGTGAGTCAGAAAGAGAAAGATAAATATCACATTTCAATGCGTATATACAGAATCTAGAATAATGGTACTGAAGAATTTATTTACAGGGCAACAGTGGAGAAACAGACATAGAAAATAGACTTATGGACATGGGGAGAGGGAAGGAAAGGGTGAAATGTATGGAAAGAGTAATATGGAAACTTACATTACCATATGTAAAATAGACAGCCAATGGGAACTTGTTGGCTCAGGAACCTCAAACAGGGGCTCAGTATCAACCTAGAGGGGTGGGATGGGGAGGGAGACGGGAGGGAGGTTCAGAAGGGAGGGATATATGTACACCTATGGCTGATTCATGTTGAGGTTTGACAGAAAACAGCAAAATTCTGTAAAGCAATTATCCTTCAATAAAAAAATAAATAAATTTTTTAAAAAGTAAAAGAATGGGAAATCAGCGCCCAGAGGGAAAAAATCATTTGAAATAGGCAAACAATCCTTACAATAAAGACGTGTCTTCCTAAGTGGCAGCACTCTCTACAGATGGAGAATGGAAGGGGCAGAGTAGAGTGGGACATCCCGTACATATGACACCCTCGCCTCTCTGAAGACCCGGGAATTTGCACTCCTGACAAAATGGTCCCTGGCTCCTTGGTTTCACAAACACACGTTACCCTCTCCCTCTCTTTAAATGGCATTACCCATCATTCCCTTTATAACTGGAAGTGTAGATCCTTTATTTAGAAACATCTACTTGAGACAATAGGAGAATATCTCCAAGTGCATCAATCTGACCCTGGAAAAACTGATAAGAACAGAATGCTGCTCTCTGGGGATGGGAGCTGGGGAAGGGAAATTAGAGAATAGAGTATAAGTATAATAACTACAATTACTACAAAAGTAATTGTAGTTTTTACATTGTTGAACTTCGCTATTTGATATTGGAATGCATTCTTAAATAAATGTGGCTATGATATACATTAAAAAAAAAAAAAGAAAGGTAAATCAAGCAGAGGGAAGCAGTATTTGAGTGGCAGGAGAGATGATGGCCCTGATTTCCAGCATCCCTCTACTGGTCCTGAGTCTAAAGCTTTCCTTCTATGCTGCGTTCTGTCCCCAGCATCCTTTCCAGGTGTGTGAGCTAATAAATCACTTCTTTTGCATGAGCAGGTGTGAGTTGGGAGCTGTCACTCTTAGCCTCTGTGTTCCCCATACTTTTTTAGAGTATGTGGCGAACACACTAAACCCTTGTCTCCACTGACTTTCCTAGAGAATGTACCTCTGTGCTCTTCTCATGTTTGCTGGTGGGTAATCAGTCACCTGTTATCTTAGCACTACAAAGACCTTTGCTGAAAGAGTCTTTTGTGAATAAGAGAAGATACTGGAAAAAGTAACGTTCTTTTACTTCCTGCATGTAGAAGCAATGGTCTCTGTAAGGAAAACAGCTTTTATTTAGGAAATCAAAGGAGTCCAAATTTACCAAAGTATGACCACTGGAAGACAAAAACTTGCAGAGGCGTAAGAGCAAGAAAGTATGCGCTTTGTTTCATGCATATATCAAGTGATTTAAAAATTCAAAGATGAACTAAAATTATCCCCTAGTCAAGAAAGAAATCTTCTTAAAAGAAAGCTTAAGGAAGGTGAGCAAAAAAGTGACAGTGAATGAGAAAATGTCAAGGAAATAGGTTTTGAGCCCCTTTGGGATTAACTGTTAAGCTGAGCCCCCCATGAGTAAGTGGGTATACACAGTAAGGGTCTAGCATGGTCTACCACCAGTAGTTTCAGCTTCTTGGAACATTAGTCATAAATATGTGAAAGACAAGTGTCTTATCTGACCATGGGTCATCCATAAAACTCATTTTAAAAACTTTACCATCCCCTCCTGGAGAAAATAGAAGACACAAAAGGATAAATTAATACGTAAGGCCAAGGCCAAATACCAAGAAGCATGAGATTTAGCACAGTTACCTCATTAGGCAGGTTTAGTTTAGGTGACAAAGGCACAGATCAGGAGCTGAATCTCAGATAAGACTGAACAGATTCAAGATCTCAACCCTGCTGGGTCAGAAACTTCCATCATGTTAAATAAGTAACCACCCTTGACAGCTAATACAGAGGCCAGAACCCGGTACTCAGGGTCCTGACAAAAAGAATTAGAATAAGGTGAGTACAAACAGGTTGATCTCTACAGTTTAGCCTCAGCAGAATCTAACATAAACCTACATCTTTCGTTTACCTTTTCTATCCACTTTGTCAGGTAAAAACGCTGTGGTCACAATGGAGGCAGGAGAAGGAGACATGAGGGGAGGACGAGGTGAAGGAAGCATGGAGGTCAGGGTAAACAATATTTGTTGAATGATTTCCAGGAGGGTTCTGACTCAATGGACATGAGTCTGAGCAAACTCCAGAAGGTTGTGAAGGGCCAGAAAGCCTGGCGTGCTGCAGTCCATGGGGTTGCAAAGAGTTGGACACAACTTAGCAACTGAACAATGAATAATAATACATAATATGTGTTGCCTTTTCTTTAAAAACTATGTTATAAACTTAAAAAAATATTCTATATCCCAAATCTTCACAAGATTCTTCACAAAATATATGAAGGAAGGTACGTTTCTTGAAATGGGGCCCCCAGAGATTGAGTGACCTGCTAAAGTTACCTGAATAATACAAAGCGCAGCCTGGATCCCAACCCAGAGCATCTCGAGTGATCTTTTGCGGGAGTTTTTCATTGCTGTGCCACTTAATTTTGACATCTCGTTTATATGGAGACATGTGATGTGCCCATATATTTACTATTGTATGACTGGTCCTCTCTTTAAAATAAAGAGTAGCAAGGAGATGGGGAAAGGGGATATCCAGAATGCTCATATCAAAGTAGGCAGATTATACAGATGACTGGAAAAGACACTGAGGCCTTAGAAATGGCATTTTAGATGTTACCAAACAAGACCACTTACAGTGAGTTTTCAACGAGTTACAGAACCAAAGAAAACACTTAGAAAGCCACAATTTTATAAACAATCCAATAATAGCTAAGGCAAATGAGATTGTTCTTGGCAATGACTATGAACTGTATCTGATGGGAGAGAAAAATAAAAGAGTACATGAGGTTGTCAATAAATCCTACAGATGCATCTCTTAATATGGAAGGCAGTGATAAACCAGGTGACTCTCCTTAATTTCCATCATTTTAGTTCTATAGCATATTGTATATTTACTTATATTCTTTGCTGCATGTATGTTTAGATGCAATAAATTGTTAAAATCTTGAAAATACAAAGATTGCTACTTGTAAAAGTGATCGCTCACAGTTGGCAAGCATATACTTTTGTAAACAGAACAGGAACACATTTGTTAGAAGTTAATTTTAATCAGGATTGTGTAAAGGAACTCTGTAATGTCGCATCATCTTACACATGAGGAAAACGCTATTCTAGCTGTGGCTTTAGAGCCATGTTCTTCTGTGGTCTAGTTGCCAATGATTCTGGCCCATGAGACATTTATAGAGCTCTGTTGGTACTCATCTTCCTTTAATCTTCCTTTAATCTTGAAAGATTAAAAAAAAAGTTTTATTGGAATTAGGAAGGAAAGGCCAAGAGAATTTTTAACCTACTTTTGACATTGCTGAGCTACTGGGTTAAGACAAGTAACTTCTTACTTTCATATTGTGTATAATGTGATAAAATACCTTTTCTTGTTTAAATTACTCCTAGTTGGATATTTTATCATTTGCAGTCATAAGCACTCCACACCAAATCCTGAATTCCTACCTGTTTTGTTTTCTTTCGGCTTACTAGTAGTCTGTTGTGGAGTTTTTTTTTTTTTTTTTTTAGATTTTTTTCAGCACCTTAGCCTTTGAATTCTTTACCTATGTGAAAGGAGTCTTGATGGGAGACAGGGCCAAATTTAAACTGCAGAAACTAAAAATGCTAGATGCTTCCCAGCTTCATTTGAAGCAAGGGCTTTGGAAAATAAGAATTTCTCAACTGTATGTGCCCATCCTGGGTTTTGAGTATAGACCTAGTGATACAAAGAAACACGCAAAGTGGATAATTCCCATATAAAGGAAGTGGTTTTAGCAAAATTATACTCCTGGCATATCAGTGGCAACAGTGACAATTCTAGTCCTTCTGGAAACCAAAGCCGTATCTTTATAAGCACCTCATGCTTTGAAAGATGAAGTCTTAACCACCAGACTGCCAGGGAAGTCTGTTTGCCCATATTTTCAAAATTTAAAAAATCATGAAATTTATGTCTTTGAGTGTCTGTATAAAAACTATTGCTAATGTTTCAGGCTAACTTTTTGATGTTAACTTAAAATTTTTAATCTACTTTTAAAATTTATACCCTCATTCAAGTAAGGTTCCAGGCTCTGTGACTTTTTTGTCTTAAGGAAAATTTGGGTATGAAAAAACAGAAGTTTCATTTTCACCCAGATTTTAATTTTCTGACAGTCTAGTTCTGTGGTGAGATTATGCTAGGTGCTCTTGAGTGAGAGGCCCGTGAATGCCTCTTGAAAGAGATGAAAGGGAAATGAATAATTTTCCTCCTACTGAATATCCTATAGCTTAGCATGTAAGGCAGGGGGATTATTAGAAGGGTACCTCAAGGGTCACAGGAGAGATGCTCCTCACTGTCAGTGCCGTGGGTAGAGACACTAGACCTCAGGAAGGAATGCCATACAGACCCCAGGTGTGCAAAGATTCCTAATCCCCACTGTGGTACCCAGAAGCAGCAGTCTAGAAGAAGGCTGGATGTAGAAGGACCATGTCGAACTTGTCTAGGCAGTAACCACTGGGCTGATTGCTGGTGACCAGGGAGGTCATTTCTTGCCATTGTGCTACCCTGGTCCCTCACGTGTCATCCCAAAGTTGGGAGGATCCTCAGGAATGCTAAGATCTGTATGGTCTTGGCTAAGGGTGGGCAAGACATAAACATTAGGTACATTTATAAGAAATAAACAAATAGCACTGTTGTATTACTTTGCTAGGGCTGCCATAACAAAGTACCACAGACTGGGTGGCTTAAATAATAGAGATAAATTTTATCACAGTTCTGGAGACTAGAAGTCTGAGATCAAGGAGACGGCAGGGCTGTTTTTTTCTTGAGGCCTCTCTTCTTAGCTTATAAATAACTGTCTTTTTCCAATGTCTTCACATGGTCTTCCCCCTGCGTGTGTGTGTGTCCTAAGCACCTCTTCTTGCAAGGACACTCGTCTTATTGGCTTAGGGCCCATCCATATAACCTCATTTTACCTTAATTATCTCTTTAAATGTCCCATCTCTAAATGCAGTCACAATGTGGGATACTAGGAATTAAGATTTCAATATACAAATTTTGGCAGGGGGGTGAGGACACACAGTTCAACTTATAACAACTATCTTTGCCCAAGTGAATGTGAAATTGTGTGAAATAAACTTCTCCATATGCTGATGTTACTAATAATGATAATGTTACTGCTGCTGCTGCTAAGTTGCTGCAGTCATGTCCGACCCTGGGATTCTCCAGGCAAGAAGACTGGAGTGGGTTGCCATTTTCTTCTCCAATGCATGCATGCTAAGTCGCTTCAGTCATGTCCGATTCTGTGCGACCCCATGGACGGCAGCCCACCAGGCCCCTTTGTCCACAGGAGTCTCTAGGCAAGAATCCTGGAGTGGGTTGCCGGTCTTTCTCCAGTCTGACTCTTTGGGACCCCATGAACTGTAGCTCACCAGGCTCCTCTGGCCATGTGATTTTCCAGGCAAGAAGACTGGAGTGGGTTGCATTTCCTTCCCCGATAATGCTACTAGTAATATAAATAATAGCAAATGTTCTGCATATAATTGTTTAAATGGGATTACACAATTTCTAAATACCATACATGACAACATATTTAATCCCTACAGTAGACTAATGTAAGAGATATTATTGTTATTTCCATTTTATTAATGAGGAAGCTAAAGCATGAAACATTTTTATAACATAATCACTATGCTATGCTGCTTCTCAATAATAAAAATAATTTAATAATTATTAAGCACTGAAATCATAGCATAATTGATCCTCCAGTTGGGCCTGGGAAAGGATTTATGTTTGTGATATCCTTCTCCATTTTGTGGGCTTCCCTAGTGGCTCAGATGGTAATCTGCCTGCAATGCAGGAGACCTGGGTTTTATCCCTATGTTGAGAAAACCCCTTGGAAAAGGGAACAGCTACCCATTCCAGCATTTTTGCCTGGAGAATTCCATGGACAGAGGAGCCTGGTGAGCTACAGTCCATGGGGTCGCAAAGAGCTGGACACGACTGAGTGGCCAACACTTTCACTTTCCCATTTTGTGCTTGGATCATGACAAGGGCATGGGTGTCTTATCATTAACACAAGTATCAGTCAAATATGCCAAAACTGGCTGGCTAGGAGCAATAGGTATGGTGAAGCCCTTGGAATTATCTCCACTGTTATTTTAAAGTCTAGATATGTGGCTCTCTGTTGTCTGGTTCATAGATTAAATATAATGCAATGCCATGAGTCTATAGTCTTAGCTTTCATTTAATGGGCCTAGATTTGTTTCTGTAATAAAACATGTCCCCTTTCCTTGCTCAATAATGATGTGACCTAATTTCTTTTGAAGTCTTTTAAAGTCTGATTCCTTGGCTTTTGGATACTTTCTCCTTGCTCAGTTGGTTTGGATGTTTCTTATACTCTTTAGGTTTGAGCTCCTTTGTTGGGAATCCTGTGAAACAGGATCTCCAAAAGGTTTGTTTAGGATTCACTTTTTCTCTTGTCACGACAGGACAAAGCTCCATCCTAGTCTTTGGCCCCTGAGGTGGAAGAGCTGGACCATGCCAGCTTGCTTTAGAGCTTGGGGCAAACCAAAGACCTGAGTGAGGCTGGAACTGAAAACCAAGTTTGGCTACTCTCTGCTCAAAAAGGCCAATACTCAAGAGATATGGATTGGCGGAAAGGAAAATGCTGCTTTATTCAGGAGGCAGACTATCTGGAAAGATGGTGGACAATATCCTAAGATCATCTCCAGGTGGCTGGTTAGGAGACTACGGTTTTAAAGGTTGTGAGAGGTAGGGGGCTGTAGGATGCATAAGCAGCTCATGCGCGATCCTCAAACAAGTTGGCATCAAGGTCAAGTTGTGAGCATCACCATTTTCTGTTTTCAACCAGTTTGGAGTCACTGTGTTGCTGTCAGTGGTTTTCATCCGGTGGGTGTCTGCTTCCTGTAAAAACAACTTAGGAATGTGTGTTAGGCCTTTATCTGTGTCTCTCAGAGAACTAGGAGCTTGCTTCATGACTGGCTAATAGTCTAAATTATTGCCAGTTTCCTGGCCCGTGTCCTTGAGGTTGGTATCTGGAATTAAGCAAGGTTAGTTCTTTCTTAGTCAATTAGTCCTTGTCTAAAGTAGCTTTAAGGCATGCTCAGGTCAGCAGGAAAAGAAAATACATGTTTCAAATTTTGTGCTTCTCAAATTGGAGCAGGTTTTGCTCTTACTACAGTGAGTCATTTTGACCAAAGACCTAACCAAAGATGGTCTTGTCATCGTAATGGGAGATCTCATCATCTGAAAAGTGGAAAAAGCAATGAAAACATTCTTAATAGAGTTGGTTGTTATATGAAAACACTGTAATGTATACATAATAGGTAAATAGTATTTATTTCCATTATTATTATTTTTTATTTTCCACTTCTTTGGTATAATCCAATGATTGCAGATAAGAGTCACTGGATAGAAACTGAGACCAAAAAAGGTAACTATTTATTTGGAAAAATGACACAAAAACATTTAACAAAAAAGCTTAGAGCAATTCCTCTCAATTCTGGCTGCATGGTAGAAGTGCTGGGAGGCATCTAAGTAATAATGTCTAGCTCTAGTGATATCAATTAAATAAGCAGGCCTGGGAGTGAAGCCCAAGTATTAGTAGTTACTGAAAGTTTTTCAGTTGATTCTAACATAAATTTAGGTCTGGAAATGAATGAGATTTAGGAACAGGTATCAGGATTAGTCAACTATCAGATGCATAGACATAAAACAGGGTTAGTCAACTACTTGATGTAAAATTCCTGAATAGCAGTGGGTTGGCTCAGTTGGTAAAAATCCGCCTGCAATGTGGGAGACCTGGGTTCAGTCCCTGGGTTGGGAAGATCCTCTGGAGAAAGGAATGACAACCCACTCCAGTATTCTTGCCTGGAGAATTCCCATGAACATAGGAGCCTGGTGGGCTGCAGTCCATGGGGTTGCAAAGAGTCAGACATGATTGAGCGGCTAAAGCACAAATAAGTTAATTTCTCTCCCTTAAAAGAAGTCTGGAAGTAAGCAGTCCAGGGCTAGTGTGGTGGTTCTATGGTATTAATATTATCAGGTACCTAGGATCATAATCCCTTTATTAGCATATGGTTCATTCATAAGGCCACCTCATGTCAAAATTTACTAATTTATCTAGCCAGTATTTATTGGCATCTACCCTGTGGCAGGAATTATTCCAGGATCTGGTTGCACATAATGTGGCTACAAAACATCTTGCCGAGTAGGTGACTTTTGAGTGTCTGACTGAAGAGCAAACAGCAGGAGTAAGTCATGTAGATATCTAAAGCAGAAGTGTTCCAAGCAGAGGAACATCAAAGAAAGGAGCATCAATGTCCCTAAGGGAGGAATGAGCCAGGTGTGTGTATTTGAGAAAAAGCAAAGAAGTGAATGTGGTCGAATGAGTGGAGGGTTAAGCAGAATGTGAGAGAGATTGTGGATGGGTTGACATATTGAATAAATTTTACGGGCAGCTTTAAAAATTTTCAATGTAGGCTGAGGGCAGGAGCGGGGATATTAAGCAGAAAAGTGACATGATACAATTTATGCTTTTGTTTCATCAAGACCACATCTTCTTGCTGTGTTAGAGAAAAGACCCACTAATTAACCATGTGGAAGCAGGGAGATCAGTCAGAATTTTGTAATTGACAGGGTGAGAGATGATGGTGACTTGGATTAGGGTGGTACTCATAAATTTGATACATAGATTGATTTCAGACATTGTGAAGATAGAGGCAGCATCATTTATTAATATGAAGAGTGTGGCATGGGAGCAAAACACAGAAGTCAGTGTGGCTGCAGAGATTTTGGTCTGTTGAGCTGGAAGAATTAAGTTACTTTTTACTAAGATGGGAAAGACTGAACAAGGAAAAGGTTTGGGTCAGAAACTTAGGAGTTTGGACATCTCAGGTTACGATGCTGATGAGAAATTCAGTTCAGTTTGCTTCTCAGTTCCAATACATGTTCTTTGATGAACAAGAAAAATTACCTAAGCATTTCTCCTTTAAAGTAAGTGCATGTTAAAATTTCTTAGTACAGGGTGCTGTGGTGACCTTGCAGGAGAAAGAGGCTTTTCCTCTTGGCATTTCTGGTAGATACTGGACACACTTCTGGTGGAGACTGGACCCTGGGTGTGAGGACATCCAGTGAGTTGTTTCAGCCCTAGGGCCAGGATCTGGCCCCTCTATCGGAGCCAGAAAATTACCTGTCTCGACTTCACACAGTTGTTCTTCTGGGGTTTTATCTTGTTCTATAATCTGAGACATATTCCTCGGCCATCTCATTTGGTCTAACTTTCTGTGATTGTGCTTTCTGTTCCACAGTTTGCAAGCTTGCAGTTCTTCTTGCTTCTGCTGTCAGCCCTCTGGTGGATGAGGCTATCTAAGAGGCTTGTGCAAGCTTCCTGGTGGGAGGGGCTGGTTCATGCCCACTAGTTGGTGGATCTGGGCCTTGACCCTCTGGTGAGGGAAACATTAAGCAGCCCGTCTGCTGATGGGTGAGGCTGTGTTTCTGCTCTGTTGGTTTTTTGGCCTGAGGTGTCCCAGCACCGGAGCCTTCAGGCTGTTGAGTGGGGCTAGGTCTTGGGGAGGAAATGGCAGCCTCCAGGTGGGCTCATGCTAATGAGTACTCATCAGAACCCCAACAGCCAGTGTCTTTGTCCCCAGAGTTATCCTCCTGCCTCTGCAGGAAGCCTTCTAATACTAGCAGGTAGGCCTGGCCCAGTCTTTTATAAGGGCACTGTTTTTCTCCTGGGTGCTGGTGTGTGTGAGAACTTATGTGTTCCCTCTAAGTGGAATTTGTTTCCCCCAGTCCTGTGATCAAACCTCCTCCTGTGGCCAGACCCTCAGGCTGGGAAGCCTGATGTGGGGCTTGTGACTTTAGCTCCCGTGGGAGAACTTCTGTGGTATAATTATTTTTCAGTTTGTGGGTCACCTACCGGGCAGGTATAGGACTTGATTTTATTGTGATGTGCTCTTCCCACCAGCTCATTGTGGCTTCTTTGTCTTTGTATGTAGGGAATCTTTTTTGGTAGGTTCCAGTGATCTTTTTTGGTCGATGATTGTTCAGCAGTTAGTTGTGATTTTGATGTCTTTTGTTAGAAGGGGTGAGCTCATGTACTTCTGTTCTGCCATCTTGCAACTTCCTGTCAATATCAAATAAGCAACGTGATGGGAAGATAAGTTAGAAGACCTGAATAGCCATTTTTTCCAAAGAAGACTTCAGAGGTCCAACAGGCACGTGAGAAGGTGATCAATATTACTAATCACCACGGAAATGCCAATCAGAACCACAGAAAGATAGAACTTCACCCATGTCAGAATGGCTGTCATCGAAAGTCTACAAAGAGCAAATGTTGGTGTGGATGTGGAGATAAGGGAACCCTGGTACGCTGTTGGTGGGAGTGTAAGTTGGTGCATTTACTATGGAAACAGCATGGAGGTTCCTCAACAAAACTAAAAATAGAACTACCCTGTGACCCAACAATTCTACTCCTGGGTATATAGCCAAAGAAATTGGAAACACTAATTTGAAAAGACAATATGCATCCCAGTGGTCGTAGGAGGATTACTTTCAATAGCCAAGATATGGAAGCAACATAAATGTCCATTAACAGATGAATGGATGAAGAAAATATGTTGTGTGCATGTGTGATGGAATATTCAGCCTTAAAAAAGAATGAAGTTTTGCCATTTGCAACAACGTGGTTAGACCTGTAGGTATTATGCCTAGTGAAATAAGTCAGACAGAGAAAGACAAGTACTCTATCCCTTACATGTGAAATCTTAAAAAAATAAAACAAAGAAATGAGTACAACATAACATGAATAGACTCACAGATATAGAGAGCAAACTAGTGGTTATCAGTGGGGAGAAAGAAGATAAAAGGGACTATATGGGGTACAGGATTAACAGATACACATTACTGTATATAATATAAGATACAAAGACATATTGTAAAGCATGGGGAATATAGCCTGTGTTTTACAATAATTTTAATTGGCTTATAACCTATAAAATATAGAATCAAAGAATTACTAGGTTATGTACCTAAAACTAATATAATATTGTAAATCAACTATACTTCAACTAAAAATATATAGGTAAATATTCTGTGGCATTAAAAGCATGCCATAAAATTCAGAGACACCAAAATGCTAGTATTCATTTTTTTAGATATCTAAAATATCAGAGGGATTAACATTTGTTAGATATTTCCATTTTATTTGATTTTTAACAACAAATATCATGTAAGTAATATTTTTTTAATAAAATAAAACATAAAAAGGAACTAGAAAGAAATTCTGGAGGTGAAAGTTACAATAAGTGAAATAAAAATTTCAGTAGATATATTTATAAGCAGATTTTAACAGCCAGAAATATCATAGAACTTGATAGTAGGATGGACAATTGAAATAAGAAAATGAGGTATAAAGGGAATAAAGATTGAAGAACAACGAACAGAATCTGAAGGCCCTTTGGTACACCACCAAGCAGACAACAGCGTGTACGTTGTGGGAGTTTCAGGAAGAGAAAGAGAATCGGGAAGAGAAAAACTGTCACCAACTCACTAAATGAAAGGTGTGAATGTAAACGTCCACGGAATTCAGCAAATTCTTAGCAGGGCAGATTCAGAGACCTCCACTGAAACGCATTATGATCAAACCAAAGAGATAATCTCGAAAGCCATAGACTTGTTACATTCAAGTGGAATCCCCGATAAAATTATCAGTAGATTCTTACCAGAAACCTTGAAGATCAGATGGCAATGGACTGCTATATTTATATTGGAGAAGGATAAAAACTGTCAATCAGGGGTCTAGCAAAACTATCCCTTAAAAATGAGGGAAAAATTAAGACATTCCTAGATAAACAAAAGATCAGGGAATTATTACCACTAGACCTGCCCTGCAAGAAATGCTAAAGGGAGAGCTTCAGTTTGAAATGAAACGACTCTAGACAGTGGTAACTCAAAGTTGTGTTAAAAAAAAAAAAAAGATCTTTGGTAAATGTATTCACATGGACAATTAAATATATAGTATCACTGTAATTTGATTTGTAACTATACTTTTTGTTTTCTATGTTATGTAAGAAAATAATGAATAAAAACTAATTATTAGCTTACATTTTTGAGTACACACAGTGTGTGAAGATGTAGTTTGTGTCATCAGTAACAGAAAGCGGATAGGGAGAGAGGTGTATTGGAGCAGTGTTTTTGTACATTATTGAATTTAAGCTTTTATAAACTCAAATTAGAATGCTATAACTTTAGGATGTTGAATTAATCCTCATGATAACTATAAAGACAGAAAATATGGTAATGGTTGCCTTGGGCTGGGGTGAGTGGAAAGAGGAATTATTGTTTAATGGGTAGAGAGTTTCAGTTTTGCAAGTTGAAACAGGTTCTGGGGGTGGATGGTACCGATGATGGTTATAGGATAGTGTGCTTGAGTGCTAAGTCACTTCAGTCGTGTCTTACTCTCTGTGACCCAATGGACTGTAGCCTCCCAGGCTCCCTCCTCTTTCCATAGGATTCTCCAGGCAAGAATACTGGAGTGGGTTGCCATTTACTACTCCAGGGGATCTTCCCAACCCAGGGATCAAGCCTACATCTCTTATGTCTTCTGCATTGGCAGGCAGGTTCTTTACCACCAGCGCCATGTAGAAAGCCCCGTTTGAGTGTGAATTTACTTAATGCCATTGAACTGTACTTTCAGAAATGGTTAAAATGTTATGTATATTTTACCCACTTAAAAAAAAAAACTAAAATAGAGTTGATAATCATGAATTTAAGATGAAAACATTCATTATAGTTTTGTGCCTTTTCTATACTCCAATTTACTTGTGTGGATGCAGGCACAAACTGAGTGAAGATTTGAGTTTCTCAAGGTGGTAAGACAGTAAAGTTACATGAGAAAGGAATCGAAGAGTTAAGAGTATACAAAAGATGATGTACTTGACTGATTGTGGAGCATAAGCTGATCACTAAAACTCTGGCCAGGCTGGTAACAGAAGGAAGCAGGAAACAGCAAAGGGGTCCTGACCCAAATGGGTCAACTTCCTTTAAGCAATCCTCTTGGAAATCTCAAATACCTACATTTTAATGGCCAGATTTAGGCATGTGCTATACATACCTGTAAGAGATTCTAGATTTTTTTTTTAAATTCTGGAGAGTAGTTTGTCTGGCTAAGACCTCTACAGTTTACTAGGGAGGAAGGGAAGAGTGCATATAAAAAGCCACTAGCCTCTTTTGTCACAGTATGAAATAGCGTCCTGCCTAATGAGTCTCTTTGGGAAAAAGGATTACAGAAGTTGATTTAGCTTGTGGGGAAAGGGATAGTCTCCTTTAATCAAAGCTAGGCACAAGGCCATGTAGGCAAAAAATGTGAGTTATACAGCAGTATTTTTTTTTTTTTTTTGCTCATTCATTCATCATCTTCTTCTCCCTCAGGCATACTTATCTTTCAAGTCATAAGCGTCTTCATGTGCTTCTTATCTCTTTACTTACAGAAGTTTCTTTCAGGAAAAGATCTGATAAACTCAATTTCATTATAGCTTAAATGACTGATAAAGTTTAGAGTCACTCATCTGAACAGTGTAAACATTTTTAAGGGAGATGAAACTTTAAGCTAAAAAGTATGACATCTCATTGGAGGGGGTCCCTAGGTTAGGAAGCAGGAATAGTGTAAGCGACACGAGGCGCTTCCTGTCGCCTCTGTGATGACGCCCTCTTGGCCATTCTCCATCTGAATGCTCCTCTGAATATCCCTGGCCTGAGCTGCATGGTTCCATCTTCAGACTGTCAGTCTGGCAACATCTATTAAATTCAGTCTGAGACCAAATAAAAAGGAGCATTTTGCAATTGGATTGAATAAAGGTTAATGGCATAAAAGATTCAGAACTCACGATCAGATAGCCGTGGGACTCTCAGACTTCTCACAACTCAATCAGTAAATGCTGGGAAGTTGAGTTAACCTCATGGCACCCAGCAGAATTGACTTAGGATAAGTTTTTGCTTGTGACAGAAGCACATTTCCTTTTCTGCTCATTGAATAGCCATATAGAATTGACTGCTGGTTTTCCACATGCCACCAAGAGATATCTTAGTTAGCACATCTGATAGACTACAGAATAGGAATGCTACTTAACATGAGTTTTATTGCATCTCAGCACCTGCTCCAGCCAACAGTTTTTACTATTTAAGGGAGGCTGTGCTCAGATAATCATTATTCCTGTATCTTTGCATTTGTATTCTGCAGACCATTGTGCAAGGTAAAATTGATAAATGGAGGCATTGATTGTGAGTGCCTGAAACCTGTGGCTGCAAGTTCTTTGCAAGCTTGGAACATTAGAGATTGGGAGGGGGGAATTGTTTATGTAATTGGAATTATTGTCTAGATACACCAGCCTCTGTCTTCTCTCTGATTCAACCTCCTTCTTTCCCTTCTTCTCTCATCCATCTCTCTCTATATCTCTTCTCCATTAATTTTCAGCACGATGTTTTACTTTAATAAGGGATAAGGAAAAATAGGAAATAACCAGGACAAAAACTATTAGGCAGAAATCCAAATCCTTAATCAATAAGGTAAGTGTTAGAATTGTAGAATCTCAAGTATTAGGCACAGGAATAATATTTACTTAGTTAGACAGAACAGTTGTTAGAATATTGAAATATCTCTTTACCAAATGGTATATGATCTGCTGACCCAAGCCCTATGAACACATCCTTGCCACAAAGTCCCTTGGTGAGTCCTAAGACCCTTAAGATTGCCTCTTTTTCTATAAACCGGAGAGTGAGGCCTTGGCATGGCTGGGGGCCTGCAGGAAAGAGCTCCTGGTGTCTAATTTGATTGTCCTAAACCCATGTCACATAAGTTGTTACCTGCCAGAAGTTTTAACTGCTCGAATGTCCTCCAAAGACTCGAACAGGGAGGGCTGCTTTTGGGTAGGAAAAACAAAATGCATTACTCCTGCGTAACTCACTGGCTGTTTGTTCTTTGGTGCACAGCTAGGCATTCAGCTCTCTTGGGTCTTTAGTGAGGAGATGAATCCGTATTCTCTCACTTCTCAAACTGTTTTCAGGTAGAGAACATTGACTCTGAGTACTTGAGATAAAGCAGAAGGACATGCGCAATTCATGCGTCAGGGACACCTGCAGATAATTTTGGGTGGCCTGTTGTAATACTTGCACCCTTTGCTCATTAATCTGTAAAGTGCACTTGCTACAACATATCGTTTTTTGTAAGTGTCCTCTAATTAAGAAGGTCCCAGGGGATTCTAGAAGGACTCAAAATTTACCTTTTGCATATTTTTTCCTCCAAAATTCAGTATATTGTAAAAATGTATCCTCTCTATTTAGAAAGCTCCATGTCTTTTCAATCACAGTTAACAATGGTATTCTTGACAGAAACTGCATCCTCTGTCATGGTTATAATGGGCACTCCTTTGAAGCATTTGCATGTAGTATGTAATCGGGAGTGTACAGATTTAAAATAGCGCCAGAGAGCCAATCTAAGCCCTGGGATAAGTGAGCCTGAACATTAGGGACATTCTGGCACACACACACCCCTCGTAAATATGTTGTTAAGTTGCAAGTGGTTGTGATGGGTGTACCACTCAGGCACGTTACCCTCCTTACTGCAGAAGGAAACTGTCAGGGCTCACACAGCTCCGACGGGATTCCCAGAGAGGGAATGGAAAAGACTTTCGGAAATCTGATAGCTGTCCCACTTGCTACCCTGAGATGCAAATAAACCAGTAAAAAAAGTCTAACTTCTCTGCTGATTTTAGCCTTGTAGTCTAGTTAAGTACATACAGTTGTTTAGTGAAAGGAAATCAGAAAGACTTTGAGCATATTCAAAGTGGGGCAGGATCAGAAACACAAGTCTGCTATAAGCAGTTCACAGATAAGACACAATCAGTGATGGAAAATTGCTGAAGATTAGGCTCACAGAGAAGGCCATGGCAGCCCACTCCAGTACTCTTGCCTGGAAAATCCCATGGACAGAGGAGCCTGGTGGGCTGCAGTCTTTGGGGTCGCTAAGAGTCGGACACGACTGAGCGACTTCACTTTCACGTTTCCTTTCATGCGCTGGAGAAGGAAACGGCAACCCACTCCAGTGTTCCTGCCTGGAGAATCCCAGGGACGGGGGAGCCTGGTGGGCTGCCGTCTCTGGGGTCACACAGAGTCGGACACGACTGAAGCGACTTAGCAGCAGCAGCAGCAGCAGACTCACAGTAATTAAATATCTATTTTCCTCAGAAATTCCTATTAAGTAACAAGCATATTACCATGACATGATCATCTGTTCGAACAGTGGTTCTCAACTTTGTAGGGACAATCTTCTGGGGAGTCTTAAAATTACTGACACCTTGGTCCTATCCAAAGAAATTCTGATTTATTTAGTCCAGAGTGGTCTGAGTATCAGAATGTTTACAATCTCTCTGGCAAACAAACAAACAGAAAAGGCTGAGGTATAATTGACAAAAAAAATTGGGGTACAGTGTGTGATGATTTGACATATGTGTACCCTGTGAAAGGATTCACACAAACTAATACACCCATCACCTCACATTGTTTTTGTTTGTTTCTTTGTTTTTGGGTGAGAATGCTTAAGATCTCTCTTGGCAAATTTCAGTTATACAATAACAGTATTATCAACTGTAGTCACTATGCTATTTATCAGCTCCTCAGAACTTACTCATCTTAATAACTGACAACTTATAAATGATCAGTTTACCAGCCTGTCCTGATTTCTCCCAACCTCCATCCCCGTGGCAATGACCATCCTACTGTCTTCTTTCTGTGAATTCAGCTAAGTGATACCATGCAGTAATTTGCATTTCTCTGTCTGACTTATTTCTCTTATTAAGAGCATAATAACCTTGAGGATCATTCATGCTGTGCAGTTTGGGTGGAGAACCACGGGGTGAGAACTACATTGAACCATTTAGTTCAGAATAAAAGGCTTTATCAACACAAAAGTTTGAAAAATATGTTATAAATATATGTATATTTTTTTATTATATAGCTGTGTATTATAAATATACGTGTATTTTTCAAAGTATAAAGTGACTCAGAAAATACTTGTTTAAAAATTTTAAGAAACATTTGAGTCCAGAGATTGAATTTTTAATGGAATATGTCTAGAAATATTTTCATAGCTTAGTTTAGAATTATAGTGCACAAAGTTTGTAGAAATTCAGAACTGTGTATATTTTGGATTTCATAGTATCTTTAAGAAAGATATCTTTCTGAGCACACACAGTTACTGATTTTAATGAGAAATGTTTTCCTGCAGGCACTTGCCAAGAGGAAAGGTATTTCGGTGTACCTTTGCAACCAACTCCTTGAGTCCATGAAATTCTCCAGTTGGTAGCCATTCCCTTCTCTGGGGATCTTCCCAACCCAGGGATCGAACCCAAGTCTCCCACATTGCAGGTAGATTCTTTATCATTTGAGCCACCAGGGGAGCCCAAGAATACTGTAGTTAGTAGCCTATCCCTTCTCCAGGGTTTCTTCCTGACCCAGGAATTGAACTGGGGTCTCCTGCATTGCAGGCAGATTCTTTACCAGCTGAGCTATCAGGGAAGCCCATATTTCTATGTAACAAAGTAATATTTGCTTCTCATTGGAGAGAGAGACAATAATGTAGATACATTGAAGATAATAGCAGGTGAATGCTTATGAATGTTTGACTGATCTGATTATAGTTAATAAGAGCACAGTTTTTCTGAGATTCAAGTCTGCTATATATCAGAAGTGATGGTAATCATTTTGACACATCAAAAAAGTCTGTGAGTTGCGTGAAGTTTATTGGAACTTTAAGGTCAGAGAAAAGCTTTGATGTAATTATTATTGCTTGGCTACTGGCATAAAAAATAAAATCACTTCATTATGTAACTTAAAATGCTATTGGTGGTGCCTATTTAAAGTGTCCATTTAGAAAATCATTGTAAGACACTTTTTTTCCTTCCAGAAATAAAATCAGATTTATCACTGTTTTTTAACAATCTGAGAAGAAAAAAATATGAGTGTGTATGCATTTATTATCTGACTTTTTAAGCTTTAACAAAGTAATCATTTTTTACTGAAGTTAGTTGATGTATAGTATATAAATTACAGATGTGAAATATAGTGATTCATGATTTCAGATGTTATGCTTCATTTACAGTTATAAAATATTTTGTCTTCCTTGTGTTGTGTAATACATCTTTGCTAGCTTACTTTAAACATAATAGTTTGAATGCTTATTAAATTAAAAAAAATTTTATTCAAATATGATTGGCATACAGTAGGCTAGTTTCAGGTGTACTATGTAGTGTTACGACATTTATACTCATTATATGTATACATTTATATACTTTTTGAGGAACCTCCATGTTGCTTTATACAGTGGCTAACCAGCTTACATCCCCTCCAATGGTGCACGAGGGTGTCCTTTTATCCACCTCCCCATTGACACTTGTTATGTCTCTTTGATAACAGCCGTTCTGACAGGTGTGAGGTGGCATTCTCCTGATAGTGATACTGAACATCTTTTCATGTCCCTGTTGTCCATTTATGTCTTCTTTGGAAAAATATCTTAACAGAATCTTCTGCCCATTTTTTGTTTTTTGATTTTGAGATGTACAATTTCTTTGTGTTATTTTGGATGTTAACCTCTTCTCAGATGTATTGTTTGCAAGTATCTTCTCTCATTAAGTACATTGCCGTTGCATTTCGTTGATGATTTCCTTCACTGTGCAGAAGCATATTCAGTTTGAGGTAGTTCCACTTGTTTATGTTTGGCTCCATGGTTGTAAATTAATTGACCATATAAGCACGAGTTTATTTCTGACTCTGTATTCTGTTTCCTTAATCTGTGTATCTTTTTTTTTTTTACCAGTATTTTACTGTTTTAATTACTGTAGTTTCTTTGTAGTATAGCTGAAAATCTGGGCTCATGAGTCCTCCAGTTTTGTTCCTCTTTCTTAAGATTTCTTTGACAATTCAGTGTCTTTTCTGTTTCTGTGCAAATTTTAGAATTATTTGTTCTGGTTTTGTGAGAATGCCTTTGGCATTTGTTTTTTATTTTTAAATTTTTATTTTTATTTGGAAGATAATTGCTTTACAATGTTGTTTGGTTTCTGCTATACAACAATGTGAGTCAGCTCTAAGTATACATATACCCCCGCCCAATTGAGCCTCCATCCCTGCCATCCCACTCCTCCAGGTGGTCACCAAGCATGAGGCTGAGTTCCCTGGGTTACACAGTAGCTTCCCATGGGCTGTTTTACACACGTTTTACACATTTCAGTTCTACTTACTCAGCGCATCCCCCTTTACCTTCTGTGTTCATCAGTAACATTTGCCTAGATTCCAGATATATGCAGTAATATATGATATTTATTTTTCTCTTTGCGACTGACTTCACTCTGTGTGATAGGCTCTAGGCTCATCTGCCTCAGTTCAGCTGGCTCAAATTCATTCCTTTTTGTGGCTGAGTAATACTCCGGTGCATGTGCATATATATCACGACTTCTTTTCCCATCCATCTGTTGGTGGACATCTGGGTTGCTTCCACGCCCTGGGTATTCCAGATAGTGCTGCAGTGAACATTGGGGTAAATGTGTCTTTTTGAATTACGGTTTTTTCAGGGTATATACCCAGGAATGGGATTGTTGGATCATATGGTAGATCCCGTCCTTATTTTTTAAGGATTTCCTATATTGTTCTCTGTAGTGGCTGTATTAATTTACATTTCCACCGACAGTGCAGGAGGACTCTTTTTTTTTTCCCACATCCTCTCCAGCATTTATTGCTTATAGATTTTTTTGATGGTGGCTGTACTGACTACAACAACGATACCTCACTGTAGTTTCAATTTGCATTTCTCTAATAATGAGTGATGTTGAGCATCTTTTCACATTCGTTGGCTATCTGCATGTCTTCTTTGGAGAAATGTCTGTTTAGGTCTTCTGCTCATGTTTTGATTGAGTTGTTTGCTTTTCTGATACTGAGCTGAATAAGCTGCATATATGTTCTGGAGATTAACCTTTTGTCAGTTGCTTCATCTGCAGTTATTTTGCCTCCTTAGATAGGTGTATTCTTAAATATTTTATTCTCCTTCCTGTGCTGGCAAATGGTACTGTTTCATTAATTTCCCTTTCTGATCTTTCATTGTCAGTATATGGACATGCAGCTGATTTCTGCCTATTATTTTGTACCCTGATACATTACCTAATCCATTGAGGACCTCTGTAGTTTTCTGGCCCCATTGTATATTTTTGATGTTATATTTTACATATTTCTATCATTTTAGCATTTATAGATAATTTGACTACTCTTGTCTTTTAACCTTCCTTTACAGGTTATTTATTTGCTATATTTGGTATATATTTTACAAGTGAAATTTCCTTCTTTCATGGTTTGTTATTTCTAGTTATGGCCTTTTCTTTTTCATTTAAAGAAGTACCTCGAACATTTCCTGTAAAGCTAGTGGTGATGAACTCCATTAGCCTTTGCTTGTCTAGGAAACTCTTTATCCCTCTTTCAATTCTGAGTGACAGCCTTGTTGAGTAGAGTATTTTTGATGTCAAGTTTTTTCCTTTCAGTATCTTGAATATATCATGTTAGTGCCATCTGGTATGTAATGTTTCTGCTGCAAATCAGCTGGTAATTTTAAGGGATTTCCCTTATACATAACTAGTTGTTTTTCCCTTGGTGCTTTTAAGAGTCTTACTTTTATTTTTGAACTTTAAATTATAATGTGTTTTGGTGTGGATCTCTTCGGATTCATTCTGTTTGGTACTAGGTGCATCCTGGACTTGTATAACTGTTTTCTTTGCCACGGTAGGGAAGTGTTCAGTTGTTATTTCTTCAAATAGATTTTCCCTTTTTTTTTCTCCTTCTTATTCTGGGACTGTGATAATGCAAATGTTTGTGTCTGTAGTATTGTCTAAGACGTCTGTCAAATTCTCCTCATTTAAATGTTTTTCTTCTACTGTTTCAGTTGGATAATTTTCAGCATCATGTCTTCTGGATTGCTGATCTGTTCTTCTGCATCCTCTAATCTGCTATTGATTCCTCACTTTCAGTGCATTTTTAAATTTCAGTTATGTATTCTTCAGTTCTGATTAAAAGAAATATTTTCTATCTCTTTGTCTAAATTCTCATTGACTTCACCCATTCTTATCCTGAGTTCAGTGGGTATCTTTGTGACTATTACTTTGAACCCTGTATCTGTAAATTGTTCCCGTGTTGTTTTTTGTTTTCCTGAAGTTCTGCCTTGTATACTTTTTTAAGTAGGAGCATGTTCCGTTGTCTCCTCATTTTGCCTGAGTTTCGGTAGGTTTTCTAGGGTAACAGGCAGGTCAGCCCTGTCTCTCGGCCTGGGGAGAGCGGCTGTGTATAGCGGACAGCCTGCGGGGCGCAGTGGTGCCGTCCCCCGTTGCGGGAGCCCGCTGCTCCCGGGTGTCCCCCGCGTGGGCCACACGAGCGCTCCTGCGGCGGCGGGGCTGGGGTTGTCGCCGGCCCCTAGGCCAGCGGCCTGTGAGGCCCAGCTGCACCTGTTTGGGGGCACCCGTGCTGGCCCGGGCTGCATGCCTGCTGGGGTGGCCGGGCGTCACTTCGGAGGCTCGCAGTGCAGGCAGGTTGGGTGGGGCTGGTACCCAGGGGGCGCAGGGCAAGCTGCACCATCGCCTTAGCGGTGCTGATGGAGAGTGACAGAAACAAGTCAGCCCGTGCAGCTGAGGTGGGGAACAGTAAAAAATGGCACCTACCTTGTAACTTCACAAGCTACCGCCGAGTTTTGTTTTGAAATCCCAAGTAGATTGAATTTTGATAATTCCTTCATTTGGGGGAAATGACTGGTATGTGAGGAATTAGAAGTTGTATAGTCTATTGTAGAAGGTATTTTTTTCTGAATGTAATTTCCTATCAGTTGTGGGGAAAAATGGCGCCTGCCAGTGTCCAGGGAAAGTTCCACTCAATCTCTGCTTCTTCCCACAGCCCTCCGGTTCTCCTGGTCACTGCTTTCCAAAGCCAGATATCATGGGGGGTCATCTTCCCAATGAAGGACCCTCGGCTGGGGAGCTGAGCTTGCAGCTGGGACTCCTTGCTTCTCAACGAGATCCTTCCCAGTTGTGATATATTTCATGCTTTGGGGCTGCCGCACTCTTGGTGTGAGTTCTGACTAGATCGTGTCTCCTTCTTACTCATCCTGCTGTGGCCTTTTACTTATATTCTTAGTCTCAGAAGATCCGCGCAGCTAGCCTTCAGATCATTCTCTGTTGTAGTTTGGTGCGTCTGTGGGAGGAAATGAGCTCAGGCTCCCCCTACTCTGCTATCTTGATCTGGTTTTCCAAAAATGTAAGCATTGCATTTTTATTCTTCGATAAAGCAGTGAATTCAAAGGCTAAGAATTCCTAGATAGCCCTCATCTGCTAGGGATCTACTTCCATCATGGCATTGCTGAGGAAAAATTTTAAGAGAAAACTCTATACCAATTTGGGCTTCACAGGTGGCTCAGTGATAAGAGTCTGCCACAATGCAGGAGGTATGGGTTTGATCCCTGGGTCAGAAACATCCCCTGGAGAAGGAAATGGCTACCCACTCCAGTATTCTTGCCTGGAGAATCTCCTGAACAGAGGAGCCTGGCATGCAACAGTCCATGGGGTTGCAAAGAGTGGGACACAATTGGTGACTAACAGTGACTGCATATACCAGTTTACACCGTGCAATAGCCTAATGTACTATCTCCATGTTGTCAACAAACATGTTTTAGAGCTAGAAATAGCACAATTTTTGAAAGTGCAATTCCTTAATACAAGAGGTTTTGATTTATGGGTAGTTTCGAAACAAAAATCTATTCATTTTACAAGAGTCTCAGTAAAGGATGTTGCAAGGCATTTTTGTAAAGCTGATGTTATTGTGTTTAAAGTGAATCTGTAAAGACAAAGAGAATCTCTAAGGAGTTCAGTTTTTTTCTTCCTCAAAATAAATTCTACATTTTATTTCCTCAGCTTATGTGAGGGGTAATTTTATGTCATTGTGACTGGGCTAGGGGATACCCAGATAGCTGGTAAACTGATATTTCTGTGTGTGTCTGTGAGCATGTTTCTGGGAGAGATTAGGATTTGAATCCATAGACTGAATAAAGATCATACCAATGCAGATGGGCATCATCTAATCCCCTGGGGTCCTGAATAGAGAAAAAGGAGGGAGGAACAGTGAATTTATTTACTTTGGTGCAGCTGAAACACTCATCTTCTTTTGCCCATACACGTTAGTATCCTGGCTCTTAGACCTTTGGACTTGGCCTGGGAATTCTACCATTGGTTCCTCTGGTTTCATAAACCTTCAGACTCTGAATTATAGCGCTGTTTTCCTGGCTCTCCAGCTTGCAGATGGCAAATTGTGGGAATTCTTGGTCTGTGTAATCGAAGTTTGATAGTAAATTTCCCTTTATATGTCTATTTATATCCTATTGGTTCTGTTTCTCTGGAGAACTCTAATATAACCAATACACAATAAGGAAATCAGGAAGCTTGAACAGCATTTTGAATTTTCTCCTGGTTCTATGCTGACAGCATCTAAGACTTACACATTGTAGGTGCTCAACAGAGATCTCTCTGAAGAAAGAGGAGGAAGAGGAAGTAATGATTTACAGAAATAAAAAGGAAAAAGTTGTGATCATCAACAAGAGACCTTCACCAACCTATTACTATTCTTTTTTTTTTTTTTTTTTTTTTACTGAGTTCCAATCTTCACTATTCTTTACTGGATCATTGCTGAGGCAAAGCAAGTGCTACTTTTCTGTTTCCTTGTACTTCTAAACACTGCTTAACACTAATTTATTTCATTCCTTCCTGTAGTCTCCTGTGAAGATGTGTGTGTGTGTGTGTGTGTGTGTGTGTGTGTTTGTGTGTGTGGCCGCAGCGTGCCGCTTGCAAGATCTTGGTTCCCTGACCAGGGATTGAACCCATGCCGCCTGCAGCCCAGGTGCAGAGTCCTAACCATGGGACCATCAGGGGATTCGCTCATGTGAGGGTTTTTAATCCTTAGCATCATACAATGTTAGAAGTTGGGCTTAGGAGAAAATCATGAGATAAGGATTTAAAGAATGTAGCACAGTGTATGTAGGTGGCAAACACTCAGTAAAGAGCTATTATTATTATTATATATAATATCACCATAGTTTGATCCACATCTTATTTTATAGTCAAGCAAACTGAAGTCCTGTGAGGTTGCCCAAGGTAAAATCAAGAACTATTTGCAGAAGTAGAATCAAACATCGATTCTCCTGAAACTTTACCTATGCTTTTTAAAACGTGTTCCAGCAGCTTCTTGCTTAACCACAGGCTAGCCTGTGACAGAGGCAACATTATGATCTTACTAGATCCTGTCACTCTGCTTTCCGGGCACACAGACTATGGTTTTCAATGTTCTTAGATTGGGAACATGGATTCACTTTAGGACAGTGGGATATGGTCAGAATTTATTTAAGTCAGTTTTCAGGACTTGTACTTAAAATACCCTATGTGATATCCCTGAGCTTCCTCTGCAAAGGTTTAGCTCTCTTATGGTAGGGGCCCAGATTCCTGAATAATAACTTGAAGGGGAGCCATTGAGAGGAACATCTTACATTTCACTGGTAATAAAAGAAAAACAAAGTTTGTTGTGTTAGACCACCAAGATTTCAGTATTTCTCTGTTACTGTAGCATAGCCTCTTCTAACTAAGCCTGTAGTAGAATGTGGGCTTCAATGCAAAGTGTATTTGTATCCACTAGACAGACCTCATTTGTCTCTTCTGTTTTCAGTGGTAAAACAACCCATAACTACTTTTAATGATAAAGAACACTGATTAATTTGCTCCCTATCTCTTTATTTCTCTGTCTTCTTTTCATTTAAGTTAGCTATAGATAAATTCTGATGTTGGGTAGATTTCTCATGGACTGTCTGCCTCAGTTTCCTCAATATGAATTAGAAGTAATGATATTTCCCTACACAAGGCTGTCAGAAAGATGAATGTGTTGATAATTATTATAAAAAGAGTGTATAAGCGTAGAGCATTATGTTATTTTTATGTTAGTCTTATAAGAATAGTGAAAAGTGGTCCTGTGCTATAGATCTGGAAAATGTTATGAAGGAGAGATTTATTATTTGTTCTGTGATTTGTTTTTCTTTGTAGAATTGGAAACATTCTTTTAGGTTACATAACTAATCTACTTATCTTAAAACTTGAAGGCATCTTGACATGTCTACATGAATATTTAAAAGGCTTCAGGGCACTAATATTAAAATGTTATATGCATTAAAGTGATTGATATAAAGAAAAGCATGGGTGGGTTTTTATGCAGTTTCATATTGCTGTATAAATGTTCAGTTGTTTCCAGCCTCAGCATAAATGAAAAATAGTTACAACACCTAGGGGCTTAGTGAACCTTGTTAAAAAATAATATGAATAACGGTTGATCTTAAGAGGAGACCAGACTTTAAAAAATTTAATTCTTCATAAGGCATATGTTACATTTTAAAGCAGTGTTAATATTTAACTATAATTAGTCTTTAAACTTAGGTGATTATTATAAAGCATTCTTCATAGTCTTCTTGAACCATAACTTAATTACGAAAGCTATATTTATTTTTAACTTTGAGACACACTTGAAGGGCCCTCAAATATATTTAGTCCTGAAATATATTTCATCTATAATATATTTAATCACAGTAGTCAGGGTTAAAAATAGAGCTATAGGATCAACCACAGAATCGTCGTTCTCTTGCTTGTTATACCCACCTGATCTGCAGAGGAGCTGTCTTCCCTGAAACTCCTCTCGGATGCCTGAGGACCTTGCAGAGTGGCCAGCACACACTCCACTGACCCTACTACTGCGTAGCACCATGCCCTCGGCCTTGGCTTCTCCACCACTGGCTCGCGGGGTGGCATGCCCCGTCTTGGTGTCCGGAGCAGGAGCCTGCTACTGCGAGCTGCAAGATGCCGCCTGTTCTGGTACTGCTGCCTGCCAGCGTGCTCTCAGGTTGCTAATGCATGAGGCTTAAGCCAGTGATGTTTGAACCAGTGGTCTTTGTGATGTGAGCCTTGACATGAAGAGGCTTCTACCAAATGCTGCGCAAAGGCTCTTAATGGCATGAGTTACACTACTGTGGGTGACAGCCAGGCTCTCCACTCACGCTGATGATGGCTAATATTGAGGGTATCACTTTTACTACAGAGATGTGGCAAACAGCTCATTCGCCACCTCCCCACTCCATTTTGCTCTAATTTCCATTACTGATAATTCAGGAATGAGTCCTTAGGACAAGACCTGGGCAGAGAACAAACCTAATTGGTAATAACCATGCCCTTTTCAGAATCCCTTCTTCAGTCTAATTCTTACTCTTTTTTTAACCCCCATGGGACTGACCTCGGTTTCGTCTTCCTTTTTGGAATTCATAGTTTAATATTCAACCCTCTTTATTTTTGGAGACCTTACAATGATGTGGCTATGTAATGTGATTAGACAAATGGGAAATAAAATGTATTGATCTTGATAAATATCTAAACCTCCTTCAGACCTTCTGAAAACTATACTGAAGAACGTTAATTAGCTCGAATCTCAAGTGGGGCTTCCCCCCTTTCACCCCATACATGTCTCTTGGGACATGCACTTTCTTATGGAACTAGATGAGGGGCTGCTGGAGCAGTATTTGACTCAGGGGGCATTTGGTTTTTCTGTGTTTCACAAATGGGTTATCTGAGAACACGGGCTTCCCCAATGGCTCAGCAGGTGAAGAGCCCGCCTGCAATGTAAGAGACACAGGAGAAAACTTTTGGATCCTGGAGTCAGGAAGATCCCCTGGAGAAGGAAATGGCAACCCACTCCAGTTTTCTTAACTGGAGAATCCCATGGACAGAAGGGCCTGGTGGGCTATAATCCAAAGGATCTCAGAGTCGGACATAACTGTGGTTGAGTACACATGTGAAAACGTATTTGAGTGTTAATCACTCAGTAAATTAGGCAAGGCGGAGGTACAGAAGGGAGACTGGGGAGCTGTTGAAATAAACTCCGGGAAACCAGGGATTGCCTTCAGAAGAGCTCTGGACATAACCAGCCTTTGAGAGCAGGGTGGACTCTCGGGCCCACTGTCTTACGTGAGGGTGCTTGTACCATGAAAGTGCTGCTTGTAACTTGTCTATTCCATATATGCCGAGCTCATTTCTACTCCTTCATCCAGATACTGTGCAGGAACACCCTTCCTTACACCTCCCCCGCTCCTATTTGATCCAGAAAAAGAGAAAGTGAAAGTCACTAAGTCATGTCCGCCTCTTTTGTGGCCCCATATGGACCGTAGCCCAGCAGGCTCCTCTGCCCATCGAATTCTCCAGGCGAGAATACTGGAGTGGGTTGCCATTCCCTTCTCCAGGGGATATGCCCTACTTGGGGTTCAGAACCACATCTTTTGCGTCGATTGGTGGAGTCTTTACCACTAGTGCCACCTGGGAAGCCAGGCTCGCCTCACTTGTGTTGAGCCAGCAGAGATGCTTTTACCGTAGAGCTTTTCATAGTCTACTATACCTGGTGATGTTCTGTTTACTTCTAAGTTGCTCCTGCTAGCTTGCAAACTCCTTGAGAAGCGTCTCTAATTTATTTCTTTTTATTGTGCTGAAATATATGTAACATAAAATGTAGCATTTAACCATTTTTAACTGCTCAGTTATGTGGCGTTGAGTGCACTCACGTGGTTGGGCTACCGTCGCCGCCATCCATCTCCAGGACGTTTTTATCTCCAGCTGAGACTCTGCACCCGTTAAACACTAACCAGCAATTCTCCCCTCCCACATTCCCTGCAAGCCACCACCTAATTTATTTTTTTAGCATCAGGGACAAATGCAGTACTTGTCAAATAATAGGTTGGCAATAAATGTTTATTTAGTAAATGAATAAAGATACTCATTAATTTTTGATAATCTTTCAGTGAAAATATGGACCAGTGCCTTTAAATTTGGAATGATCATCTTAACTCTACATTCGTCAAAAAGTTGAACATATCACAATTTGTTCTAATCACATTGTGCCCTTATTTGATGAAAGAACATCATAATTAAAAAAAGGACTCTGAATACAAGTGAATGACAAACTCCAAAGATGGATATGGGCAAAGCATAGCATCTAGATTACAAAATATATAAACACAAGGGGATTCAATTATCAGTAACCTTAACAAGTAAATATAAGAACAAAAATAATCATTATTTTCATAAAAATGCCAAATGAATGACAATATCAGCTATCATAATTATGGAATTAGGGCAAAGGAAAAGAAGATTACACAAGTGAGCATTTTTGGAAACATTGTTGTTCAGTGATTGGGTTGAAGAAGATGCTTATAAGTAGCAGTTAAAAATAACAAGATTAAACTTAATCAAATTTTCTGATTTTAATGAATAATTGGACTTTTGGGGGGACATATAAGCAGTATTATTTCACAACTTTATAGTACTTTCTTCAAGCCTTATTTTGATAAACATTGAAGCTTGAAAGTTAGCTACAATGTTTTTTAACTCATTGTTGCTTCTGATGGCATCTTACTTATTGCAGTTAAAAAATAAAGCATGAGCTTCCTGAGTATAACAGGTGTATTTGCAATAATATATGAATGACAATACGAAATCGTTCCAGAAAAACAAACTCCTGTTGACATTGTTAGAACTGGCTTCCTCTGTTCTGCTATGCCTGAGGTAAAGATATGCATATTGGCATTAAGGCTGCAGTGACAACTCAGCTTTTCTAGAATATAGGTTAATCTCTTGAGTCACATAGAGAAAAAAATAATCTAAAGCAAGGTGTTGGTTTTCAGTGATGAAACTCAGTCATGTGAAATTGGTGCATGTTCTTACTGATGAAACAAGATAATTTGGTCAAAGAAGGTCAGGGTACTAGCGAGGAAAGAGAACATGCCCAACAAAATGATGCAAATATATAGTTTCAGCCTGATTTCATTCAGTTTCACAGAATTATTTTTATAACGCAAGATGCTTTAAAATTTAGAAAGCCATGTAACTCTATACTATAAGACATTATTTAGACCGTTTAATAGTTTTAAGTAATAGCCTAGAAGTAGCAGATAATTTTGAGATTCTGGGTTTAAGATGTTGGGGGGGGGGTGGTTAGCTCTGTTTACCAGCTGTGATACTTAGGCTAAAATCATTAACTTTTCTAAGTTTTAGTGCTTTTTTCTGTAAAATGAAGAGATTAAGCTAGATAATTGAAGAACCCTATAAAGCTGTGACATTTTCAAACAGAGCAGACATTAAACTGGTATTTCTTCCTTACATCAACTTCATCAGGGTTTGCAAGTACTGTCAGATGTACAATATTGAGCCTATTGAAATGCCTTGAGGTTGCCTGTTATATATCTTCCAGCTGATTTCTACTGTATGCATCTGGCCCATAAAATACTGAATTATCAATTTTGATCAACATGCTTAGGTTCATTAGATGGGCTCACATACTGAGACACATGGTAGAATTGGGATCTGTTTTTCTTGCTTCTAAGGAACAATTTATAGCAAAAAGATTGAACATTTTTCTTCTAGAAGATAATGAGAATTGATTTCTTTACCCCAAATCAAGCTTTCACATTCCAAGAAAGGAACTTTGAAAAAAATTTGCTTTTAAAACTTGTAGTCTCTCTGAGCCCTCAAGGGTAAAAAGGTGTAATGCCATTTAAGTGATGGAAAACCATGTACACTTCATTTTACTCTTTGGCGCAAGTAAATACTACTTCAGGGACCTTAAATTTTAAGCAAAAGATTTATCTCCCAAGTTTTACCTTAGTAGCATTTATAATGATTGAACATAGGGTAGACTTCGCATTTGGGAAACCTTGCCGGGAGAAATATCAATACCCTCAGATATGCAGATGACACCACCCTTATGGCAGAAAGTGAAGAGGAACTAAAACGCCTCTTGATGAAAGTGAAAGAGGAGAGTGAAAGAGTTGGCTTAAAGCTCAACATTCAGAAAACTAAGATCATGGCATCTGGTCCTATCACTTCATGGCAAATAGATGGGGAAACCATGGAAACAGTGTCAGACTTTGTTTTTTTGGGCTCCAAAGTCACTGCAGATGGTGATTTCAGCCATGAAATTAAAAGATACTTACTCCTTGGAAGGAAAGTTATGACCAACCTAGGCAGCATATTAAAAAGCAGAGACATTACTTTGCCAACAAAGGCCTGTCTAGTTAAGGCTACGGCTTTTCTAGTGGTCATGTATGGATGTGAGAGTTGGACTGTAAAGAAAGCTGAGCGCCGAAGAATTGATGCTTTTGAACTGTGGTGTTGGAGAAGACTCTTGAGAGTCCCTTGGACTGCAGGAAGATCCAACCAGTCCATCCTAAAGGAGATCAGTCCTGGGTGTTCATTGGAGGGACTGATGCTGAAGCTGAAACTCCAATACTTTGGCCACCTGCTATGAAGATCTGACTCATTGGAAAAGACCCTGATGCTGGGAAAGATTGAAGGTGGGAGGAGAAGGTGACGACAGAGGATGAGATGATTGGATGGCATCACCGACTCAGTGGACACGGGTTTGGGCAAACTCTGGGAGTTGGTGATGGACAGGGAAGCCTGGCATGTTCCAGTCCATGGGGTTGCAGAGAGTCAGACACGACTGAGCGACTGAACTAAACTGGACTGAACATTTATAATGATTGAACATAGGGCAGACTTTGCATTTTGGAAACCTTGAGAAACTTACACAGGAGACCAAAGTTTTTAATTTTTAATTAAAACCCATCTTCTCTCTTTTTAAAATTATAGTTTTAACTTGTTTCCATTATGCCACTCATGATAAGTTTCTTATTTTGCAGATCTTGTTTGAGAAATGTCTGGAGATGAATATGTATACATTTTGTTTTTAGAAAGCCCTAACAGACTTCTCTTTTGCCTTCACTGTTGGAACATGTAAAACCAAATTTAGTGTCCATTCGAATTGCATTTATTGCCCCTTATCTCTAATGATGTATAACTTAACTTTTCTAACCATATATGTAGTTTTTATCTTGTGAAAAATGGGATTTTTTCCTTACTTTGTTTTGAAAAGTTAAACTAGTCCTTGCTACATGACTTGCCAGATTGTCATGTGATGAATGTTTCTGTCTACCCCAAATTCATATGTTGAAACCCTACCGTCAATCCCCAATGTGATGGTTTCAGGATGTAGGGACTTTAGGAGGTAATTAGAATTAGATGAGGTCATGAGGGCTCCATCCTAATTAGCGAGGGTAATATCTGAGAGTTAGAAAAGATCACCTTCCATGTCCTAGGTTCTGTGCAAAGTTCCAAGAATATCATGTATAACAGATAAGAGACCTGGTCTTTAGGCTCTTGAAACTTAAGATCTAATAAGGAATCAGATAGTTAGAAAATGTTCTTTGAAAATAAGAAAGTGGAAACAAGTATCATGTTGTTGTTCAGTTGCTAAGTCATGTCCAAGTCTTTTGTGACCCCATGGACTGTAACCTGCCTGGCTTCCCTGATGATGGGATTTTCCAGCCATGAATACTGGAGCAGGCTGCCATTTCCTTCTTAAGGAGATCTTCCTGACCCAGGGATTGGACCCGGGTCTGCTGCATTGGCAGGCGAGTTATTTACCACTGAACCACCAGGGAATCCCCAAGTATTATGAGGTTTTAGCAATTAGTTTACAACTTTTTCTAATTAGTTATTTTTCCCTTGTATCTGCTAATCTATTTTTACTACACAAAAAGTAGAACTAATGTTAGGATTTGCCTAAATATGGCCCCTTTAAAGACAAAATATCTGAGTAATGTGTAATGTCACATTTATATCTAACAAAACATTTTACAAACAAGATAATATGGCTACACTATGAACTAATCAGTGTAGAGTCTCTTGCTTGCTTTCTAAATTGAGTGATATTTACATGTAGCACAAATTAGCATATTAGCACACAAAACAGTTCTCCAAATGAAAGATTTGCTGCCTGGTTTAATCTGCTAAGTGGTTGTAAAACAAATGTTACCTTTAATGTTATAAATAAAAAAGAAAATTGCTTTTATTAACCTACCTTATGTTTATACAAACTGGAGATAATTGACTTCTATTTAAGAGATCATAAGGATTATAAAGATTATACTGACACTCATGTAAACTGTAATTATCACCTTTCATTAATGATAACATGAGTTTATGTAAGTATATTTCTTTGCTAATTAACCATAATTGAGATAATAATCCATTGGATAAATGGACTTTTTTTTTTTTGTTAAATCCCATAGAGCCCCTCAGTACATACTTTTTAATTTGATAGTATTAGCTTATTGGCTGGTTTAGGTACTGACTACAGTAAGAATTGATTTTTCATTAAGCTCTAGTCACTTCTTTCTGGAGTGAGGGAAATAGGAAGCAGAGCTGGGGATCCCAGTTCTTGGGGAGGCCCATCTGTTCAGCTAAAAGGGTGAGATGGCCAGTAACTATTAAGAAAAAGGCATGTGGATACATCCATAAGCTAGAGAACTAGCTAATTTAAGGGTGGGCAAGCTCATTATAATTAACTTTTCTTTTAAACCCACATTGTATTATAAGCACTTCCTTTTCGTTTGATATGTAAGTCACCTATATCTTCAATGTTGTCAACCTAAATAAATCAGTTTTTAAAATATTTCTCCAGCAATTTCTCTCGTGTTATTTATTTATTTTTTTTATAAAAACTTTTTTCCTCATAAGAATCTAATCATGTATTGGCCAAGATAAAAATAAATAGATAAAGGTTTACAATGTGGAGGTGATAAGAATTAATGATGTAACCAATGTTCCCTTACCTCAGGCTGGAGATTCATATACATTCTCAATAGCAAAGGGAAGATTTGAATGATCATAAGAGATTATACTAAACATTAAAGAGATAAATATAATGAATTCTTAGAACTGATTGAGCGAAGGAAATTGGCTGAATAAAGGCCAGTTATGATATTTTCAGATAATTTTGGAAAGCATGCCAGGTTTTGTGGCTAGAAAATACAAAATGTCCTTAGGGAATTAATCTAGAGGGACTAAGTCAGGGCATGTGGATATGACCCTGATGATAGATATGGCAGAAAATTTCCTGCCATCTCTACAGATTGCTGTCATTTTTTGAGTTTCTGTTATTTGCTAGGTGGGTTATTGTTAATACTCAGAACAATCTTTATGTTGAAAGGCTCCAGGAGATTAAGTTGCTCATCTAAATTCTCATATATAGGATATGGGGAACCTAAGATTTGACTCCAACCAGTTTTCTCAGTGCAAAGAACTAACTCATTGGAAAAGATCCTAATGCTGGGAAAGATTGAAGGCAGGAGGTGAAGGGGATGACAGAGGATGAGATGGTTGGGTGGCATCACTGACTTGATGGACATGAGTTTGAGCAAGCTCCAGGAGTTGGTGATGAAAAGGGAAGCCTGGCGTGCTGCAGTCCATGAGGTCGCAAAGAGTCAGACACGACTGAGCGACTGAACTGAACTGAACTGAATTATCTCAAAATCCGAGTGTTCCTTTTACCATAATATATAATATCTTTTGATCTGTTCAACCAACTTCTATCATTGCTTAAGCGTATGTACTGGGCATTTGTAGTTTTTTTGACTGAAGAGTAAATATTCAATCCCATACACCTAATACCCTGAACTCCCCTTGTGGTACACTTTTGTTTATAATCTTAGAGGGAAGCTCACTTCCTTCCATTCCTTGTCCTTGTGGGGATGAAAAAAGAAGTCATATGTGACATAAGAACTTCCTAATCTCTCTGTCCAAAGCGGGAGACAACAGCAAAATGGGGGAAAAAATAATTTAAAAAGACTAAATCTTAAAAATTAGGGGGCAATTTCTTTAAACAAAAGTCACATTGAAATTGCTTCATCTAAAATACCTTAGTACATTGTAAATGGCAGCAAGAAGACAACTGAATTCAGAGACTGTTCAGTATTAGGTTGACTAATTCCATTTCTAAGAGTCATAGCTAAAAGTGATGCAAAGGGAACTTTCTGAATGAACAGAATAAATGCATCAATATGATTTTTTAAAATAATTCAGGCTCTCTATTTTTCTAAAATTCAATTTGATATCTTATCTTCCTGCTTCCTGTCTTTCTGTTAGGCTCTTTACCATCCATTTAAATAGCATTATTACTCATTTGGTAATGTGTTTTTTTTCACAAATAAGTTATTTTCAGTAAATAAAAATCTAGACCTTTTTAATATTATTGGCTGTGCTTCCAGTATACATGTGATATTCCAAACAGTGGAGTCAAGGTGATGATTTTGGTTTGAATGAATGAATTTCAATGTGGGTTGCAGGGTGCCAACCAAGAAAAACCTGGAGAAACAGCTTCTTTCATGATTTTTAAAAACACATTACTTTTGATGTCTGAGTTTTATGTACAAAGAGATTTCAACATGACTTCATTTGATAACAGCTTCACAACTTGCAAAGGGAAGCTATTGAGAATCTTCTAGAATCTCTGAGGAAAAAGATTTAAAATGACTTCGCTCAGAATAAATCCTTTTGGGTATGAGTGGATGGCTGGAATTAAATAATTTAGTATTATATTTAAAATGTAACTATTTGCTTTGTGAAATTATTCTAAAATGGTGGTGTACCTTGTCCAGATTCTTAGTGAAACTATATCTGACCAAGACTACCTTTTTCTATACTTAGCTCCAGAAAGCTGTCTCTGGAAGCTGTAAGTTTATGATAACTCTCACAGGCTTCAAGGACTCAACTCTACACATGGAAATCACCACTCGGCCAATACCAAAGTCAGATTGATTATATTCTTTGCAGCTGAAGATGGAGAAGCTCTATACAGTCAGCATAAACAAGATCAGGAGATGACTTTGGCTCAGATCATGAATTCCTTATTGCCAAAACACACTTAAATTGAAGAAAGTAGGGAAAACCACTAGGAAATTCAAGGATGACCTAAATCAAATCCATTACAATTATACAGTGGAAGTGACAAACAGGTTCAAGGGATTGGATCTGATAGACAGAGTGCCTGAAGAACTAAGGACAGAGGTTTGTGACATTGTACAAGAGGCACTGATCAACACCATTCCCAACAAAAAGAATGCAAAAAGGTAAAATGGTTGTCTGAAGAGGCCTTACAAATAGCTGAGAAAGGAAGAGAAGCAAAAAGGGAGAAAAGGAAAGATATACCTATCTGAATGTGGAGTTCCAATGACTAGCAAGGAGAGATAAGAAAGCCTTCCTCAGTGGACACTGGAAAGAAATAGAAGAAAACAATAGAATGGGAAAGACTACAAATCTCTAAGAAAGTTAGAGATGCCAAGGGAACATTTCATGCAAAGATAGGCACAATAAAGGACAGAAACAGAATGGACCTAACAGAAGCAAAAGATATTAAGAAGAGGTGGCAAGAATACGTGGAATAACTATACAAAAAAGTTTTTAATGACCCAGATAACTACGATGGTGTGATCACTCACCTAGAGCCAGACGTCTTGGAGTGCAAAGTCGAGTGGGCTTTAGGAAGCATCACTACGAGCAAAGCTAGTGGAGGTGATGGAACACCAGCTGAGCCATTTCAAATCCTAAAAGATGATGCTGTGAAAGTGCTGCACTCAATATGCCAGCAAATTTGGAAAACCCAGCTGTGGCCACAGGACTGGAAAAGGTCAGTTTTCATTCCACTCCCAAAGAAAGACAATGCCAAAGAATGCTCAAACTACCGCACAATTGCACCCGTCTCACACACTAGTGAAGTGATGCTCAAAATTCTCCAAGCCAGGCTTCAGCAGCACATGAACTGAGAACTTCCAGATGTACAGTCTGGATTTAGAAAAAGGATAGGAGTCAGAGATCAAATTGCCAACATCTGTTGGATCATAGAAAAAGCAAGAGAATTCCAGGAAAAAATCTACTTCTGCTTCATTGACTATGCTAAAAGCTTTGATTGTGTGGATCACAACAAGCTGAGGAAAATTCTTAAAGAGGGAATACCAGATCACTTACCTGACTCCTGAAAACCCTGTATGCAGGTCAAGAAATAACAGTTAGAATCAGACATGGAACAACAGACTGGTTCCAAATTGGGAAAGGAGTACTTCAAGGCTGTATATTTTCACCCTGCTTATTTAACCTATATGCAGAGTACATCATGTGAAATGCTGGGCTGTATGAAGCACAAGCTGGAATCAACATTGCTGGGAGAAATATCAATAACGTCATATATGCAAATGGTTCCACTCTTAAGGCAAAAAGGAAGAAGCACTAAAGAGCCTCCTGATGAAGGTGAAAGAGGAGAGTGAAAATGCTGACTTAAAACTCCGCATTCAAAAAACGAAGATCATGGCATCTGGTCCCATCAGTTCATGGCAAATGGATGGTCAAACAATGGAAAAAGTGACAGACGTTATTATCATGGGCTCCAAAATCACTGCAGATGGTGACTGCAGCCACGAAATTAAAAGATGTTTGTTCCTTGGAAGAAAAGCTATGACAAACCTAGATAGTATTTTTAAAAGCACACATTACTTTTCTTACAAAGGTCCACATAGTCACAGCTATGTTTTTTTCCAGTCGTTGTGTATGGATGTGAGTTCGACCATAAAGAAGGCTGAGTACCAAAGAATTGATGCTTTTGAGCTGTGGTGTTGGAGAAGACTCTTGAAAGTCCCTTGGACTGCAAGAAGATCAAGCCAGTCAATCCTAAAGGAAATCAGTCCTGGGTGTTCATTGGAAAGACTGATGCTGAAGCTGAAGCTCCAACATTTTGGCCATATGATGCAAAGAACCTATTCATTAGAAAAGACCCCGATGCTGGGAAAGATTAAAGGCAGGAGGAGAAGGGGATGACAGAGGATGAGATGGTTGGATGGCAACACTGACTCAATGGACATGAGTTTGAGCAAGCTCCAGGAGGTGGTGAAGGACAGGGAGGTCTAGTATGCTGCAGCTCACGGGGTCACAAAGTGTCAAACATGACTGAGCAACTGAACAGCCGCATCAAGGACTAGTTCTCTCTCTGCATCTTATCTTTTTAGATCTAAAGGTTTATAGGAAAGAAAAAGGGGGTTAGTATGAAATCCCTTAGAGTCAAATTGAGTGTGTTAAAAACTAGCTTTACTCAAGTTCCCATAGAGTATAAACTAAGTACACTGGAACACATCCAGGGACCTGAATGATGGTGCAAAAATGTCATGGTCTAAAAGTATTGATATCATACAGAGTCTGTTTTGAATAGAGCTTATATTCTACTGTTGTGTGGAAATTGTATAAATCTTAATTATGTTGAATTGGTTCATGGTTTTTTTTAGGTCTACTGTGTCCTTCTTCTTTTCTGTATATTCATTCTATTAATTTTTGAGTGTTTGATATTGAAACTCCAGCTAAGAATATTAATTTATTTCCTCAGAAAGTAATTGTAATATATAGTGGAGCTTATGTAAGTTTCTTCTATATTTTTGAGGTCTCCTATAAATGTGTTATCATACTTTCATAATTTTAAAAATAAAAAGACAGGAAATTAACTAACTTTATTATGTACTAGCCATATGTTCTTTTCCATGTTACTTGTTTTTCTGTGTTTCAGTTGTCTTACCTGCAAATTGGGGGCAACATTACTTCTAATTCATAAAAAAATTCATTCATTAAGTATTCACTGAGTCCATGTTTATTATGAGCTGCTAATACTGAATATGGAAGATAGAGAAGTGAAAAAAAAGTAAAAAAAAATCTGCTTCCATATAGCTCACATTCTACTGAATAACATCAAATACTTATTCAACACTTAAGGAGTTTCAGGCACTGTTCTAAATGTAATGTATGTATTTACCTAATGATGGCAACTACATGATGGGGCAGATACAATTGATATTTCTATTACTTTACTCACAGATTCATTAAGTAGCTTGCTTAGATCATACAGGATTAAAAGAACAAATGTAAAGTGTTCAGAGAAGTATCTGTCATAAGGAAACATTAGATAGATTTGTAAGTAAACAGATTATTTAGATAGATATTATTTCCCGTATGCTGTTCATTCATATATTTTTCTTCATCATAAATGTAATAATACTCAAATGCATAAATATGTAAAGTAAAAATAAGAGACTCTTAAATATCTTCTCATACTGCTGAAGAGTTTGGCTTTTATTTTAAATTCTTTCATTTTTTATTGAAGGATAGTTTCTCTACAGGTTTTTGTTGTTTTCTGTCAAACCTCAATATGAATCAGCCATCGGTGTACATATATCCCTCCCTTTTGAACCCCCCTCCGTATCCCTCCCCATCCCACCCCTCTAGGTTGATTCACAGTCCCTGTTTGAGTTTCCTGGGCCAGACAGAAAATTCCCATTGGCTCTCTGTTTTACATACGGTAAGGTAAGTTTCCATGTTACTCTCTCCTTGCGTCTCACCCTCTCCTCCCCTCTCCCCATGTCCGTAAGTCTGTTCTCTATGTCTGTTTCTCCACTGCTGCCCTGTAAATGAATCTTCAGTACCACTCTTCTGGATTCTGTATACAAGTGTTAGAATACGACATTTATCTTCCTCTTTCTGATTCACTTCACTCTGCATAATAGGTTCTAGGTATATCCACCTCATCAGAGCCGAGTCAAAGGTGCTCCTTTTTACAGATGAGCAGTATTCTATTGTGTACATGTACCACGCTTCTTCATCCGTTCATCTGCTGATGGGCATCTAGGCTGCTTCCACGTTCTTCTACCTACTGTAAATAGTGCTGCAATGAACAATGGGACACATGTGTCTCTTTCAATTTTGGTTTCCTCAGGGGATATGCCTAGGAGTGGGATTGCTGGGTTATGTGGTGGTTTTATTCCTAGTTTTTTAAGGAATCTCCACACCATCTTCCATAGTGACTGTATAAATTTTCATTCCCACCAACAATGCAAGAGCGTTCCCCTTTCTCCACACCCTCTCCAGCATTTGTTGTTTGTAGACACTTTGATGAAGGCCATTCTGATCGGTGTGAGGTGATACCTCGTGGTAGTTTTGATTTGCATTTCTCTAATAATGAGTGATGTTGAGCATCTTTTCATGTGTTTTTTTGTTAGCCATCTGTATGTCTTCTTTGGAGAAATGTCTGTTTAGGTCTTTTCCCCACTTTTTGATTGGATTGTTTGTTTTTCTGGTACTGAGTTGTATGAGCGGCTTGTACATTTTGTAAATTAGTCTTTTGTCAGTTGTTTAATTTACTATTATTTTCTCCCATTCTGAGGGTTGTCTTATCACCTTGCTTATAGTTTCCTTTGCTGTGCAAAAGCTTTTAAGTTTGATCAGGTCCCACTTGTTTACCTTTGGTTTCATTTCCATTACTCTAGGAGGTGGGTCACAGAGGATCTTGCTTTGATTTATGTCATCTAGTGTTCTGCCTATGTTTTACCGTAAGAGTTTTCTAGTTTCTGTTCTTACATTTAGGTCTTTAATCTTGAGTTTATCTTTGTGTATAATGTTAGGAAGTGTTCTAAATTCATTCTTTTACAAGTAGCTGTCCAGTTTTCCCAGCACCATTTATTGAAGAGGCTGTCTTTGTCCAATTGTATATTCTTGCCTCCTTTGTCAAAAATAAGGTACCCATAGGTGCATGGGTCTTTTGTGAGCTTTCTATCTTGTTCCATTGGTCTATATTTCTGGTTTTGTGCCAGAACCATACTGTCTTGATGACTGTAACTTTGTAGTATAATCTGAAGTCAGGAAGGTTGATTTCTCCAGCTCCATTCTTCTTTCTCAAGACTGCTTTGGCTATTAAGAGTTTGGCTTATAATTTACTTGATGGGCTTCTTTTCCTAAAGTATATGTGAAATTAAGTTCCAGAATTTAATAAGCCAAAAAATTCTGATCATAATCTGTGGTCATCTTAGAAACATCAAGTAATTTCTGATATCAAAGAAAATCACTAGTAGGTAAGAAGCAAATTGTAGAAGGCCCAATATAAGGAATTTCTAAGCAGTTCCATAGTTTGTATTTTTCATTAACCTTCTCATAAGGTCAATAACACTAAATATCTCTTTTCTCTGTAGTACAGAAAAGAAAGGTCTATTTTTGCCTAATCGGATTGACTGCCGACCAATCACAAACTTTATATATAAGTAGTTATTTAGTGTCACAACATACTTCAGGGCATACGCTCATTTTTATGCATGAAGAATCATAGTCATAACTTTCCTGGAACCAAAAGAAGAATTATTCTTTGCATCTTTTTACACATTTAAACTTAAATTGCTTGAAAACACAGCTTCAATCTTTATTTCCATTCTTTCATTTTGTTTCAGCCCAACTGAAATCTCATTTTGTAGAAAGTATTTTACTGTTGTAATTACCAAGAAAATACTCTCGGCAGTATGATTAACTAATAAAATTTCCTTAAGTCTTTCAAACACTAGAAGTATATCTCTATGTTTTAAGAAAACTAAAGCTTATTGAAGAACCATAAACAAAACTAAAGTATGATCTTTCAAGGTGAGATAATACTTAATAGGTACCATATGGACTTATACAGAACTGTGTACAGATGTGAACTGTTATCTTCCAGATGTTTCCTAATAAAGGAGAGAGTATAATCTTAGGCACGATGGGGTGTATATAGTAAGGAGTGTACAGAGCAATCAGGGCAGAGGGAAAATTGAAGAACTTCTGTTAGTAGATTTTTTTTTTTTAGTCTAAAATTGAGGACATAAAGGGCTTTGCTGACTTACATTAATAAAATGAAGAAATATTCTTATGGCAAAACTTGCATTGAAGATAAGCATAAGCAAAGATAAAATGGAGAAAGGACATGTCTCCTATTTCAGTGTCCTCTTCATCAGTCACATTAAGAGGTAGAACAATAATTACCTGATCATATCTGTCATGAAGCTCTTTAAAAATGAAATTATGATAAAGGCTATTTGAAGTGTGGATTCATATCACATCAGTACTGATGAACTTCACTCTCATAGCCTCTTGTGCTCTGAGGTGTTAATAGTATACGTGATGTAGCGTATGTATCTAATAGTCACATAAACATGCAGGAGGAAGGCTTCTTCATTTTTTTTTTCCTGAACAATAAAAAATGTTTGGGGAACATATATCTTTTAGTATCCTGTGATGACAGTAACCATTTCACCTCTTTATTGAAGGGTGAATTTGTCAGAGGAAAGATACCATATACATTTGCAAACATATTTTCTTTGAGCCAGATCTAGTTCACAGAAATGTTTTGTGCAGCTTATGTGGTGATATTTATTTAGTTAGTCAGTTTTTACCTAGTTTCTGACATTTAAAACATGAGACTTCACATTTTAAAAACACATTTTTTTTTTTCTCTTGTAAATCTCTGCCAATAATGTGCATGCTTTTCTACCTGGGACTCATCTTCCCTCTTCAGTCAAGGCGTATTCTTTCAAATTTCCTACCACTTCCTACACTCTGTGTGTGTTCTCTCCAAACCAGTTCAGCCGTTCACGTTGCCGTTTGCAGTTGAGCCCGTGGACTATGGTGTGCGGGGTAGCTGCAGTGACAGGAGTTCAGAAAGCTCTCTACACCAAAGAGCCCAAAGCGAGGGGTGGGAGCGGCCGTTGGGCAGGAGCTGTTCCCTCATTCCTCGCTCATCTTACTGGGACACCGTGACTCGTCCTCTCAGTGGAAATGGACAGAAGCAACACGTCCCCAAGAGTTCTTTTTACAATGATTGAGAAGACCTTGGTACACAGTGGTTAACACCACCAGATAGGAAAAGTGTGATCCCTGAAATACCACATGGAAAAACATCCTATCAGTTGGCAACATACTTCTACTGTGGTGAGCTAGTAAAATTTGTGGGGCTACTCGCTGCAGCAGCAAGCTGTGCAACGACTCAGTTCAGTTCAGTTCAGTTCAGCTGCTCAGGCTTGTCCGGCTCTTTGCAACCTCACGGACTGCAGCACAGCAGGCCTCCCTGTCCATCACCAACTCCCAGAGTTTACTCAAACCCATGTCCACTGAGTCGGTGATGCCATCCAACCACCTCATCCTCTGTCGTCCCCTTCTCCTCCCACCTTCAATCTTTCCCAGCATCAGGGTCTTTTCAAATGAGTCAGTTCTTCGCATCAGGTGGCCAAAGTATTGAAGCTTCAGCTTCAGCATCAGTCCTTCCAATGGATATTCAGGACTGACTTCCTTTAGGATGGACTGGTTTGATTTCCTTGCAGTCCAAGGGACTCTCAAGAGTCTTCTCCAACACCACAGTTCAAAAGCATCAATTCTTCGGTGCTCAGCTTTCTTTATAGTCCAACTTTCACATCCATACATGACTACTGGGAAAATCATAGCTTTGACTAGATAGACCTTTGTTGGCAAAGTAAAGTCTCTGGTTTTTAATATGCTGTCTAGGTTTGTCATAGCTTTTCTTCCAAGGAGCAAATGTCTTTTAATTTCATGGCTGTGGTCACCATCTGCAGTGATTTGTACAATGGCTAATACACACTAATATTTATGAAATACTTACATATTTCAACCAAATTAGAAAGCACTGTCACATCTGCTGATAAATATCATGGAGAAATCATTAAACTGAAATTAAAGCTGCAGAGAACAGTGTGTCCACATTTTTAAAAATGCTGAATTTGGGGGGAAAGTTTGTTTTAAATCAGTTATTTTTTACTATTAAGATAAAACTAAATGATATTAGTACATAAAAATAATAAACAGTGGCAGGTTAAATTGTGACCCTACTTCTCTCTCACATCAGAGTAAAAGATGAAAAAGATAGAAATGCAAGGCCAAGTTTTAGATTTTGAAAGTGATAGAAAACTTCTATAACTGCAGTGTCAAAATAATTTCAACTTCTCCTACTCTTAGAGTTTACCCTCTTTTTGTTTTAAGCATCCATATTGACTGTACCCTATCAAACATAGAGGAGAAAGAATTTTTTTTTTCCTGACTAAATAAGTTAAAAGCATGTATTTTTCAGGGATAGGGCTTAAGAAAAATTCTAAGCAGGTGATTATTATTGAACATACATTGTTTTAAAATAACATATGTAGTGAAGCTAACACAAACAAAAATCTCCCCATGGGTTGACCTGAAAGGAGAATAGATACATTAATAGAACTCTTCCAACACATACACTATGTCTTGGCTGAGAGAGAGACTAGATCCTACGTAGGGGAGATTTGTGTATTGACTGTTTTCAATGTAGAATGTGATGTGTGTTAATTTCTGTGTATGTGTGTGCATGTGTCTTGGGCTTGAACAGAGGGTTGGCTATGAAGTCAGTCTGTGACTCCAGAGGCCAGAATAGAGTTGGTCAGTTTTGGGAAACAGACAGACCAAAGAGAAAAGTCAGACAAGGAGGAGAGAGAAACCTAGGGTGGGGCATTAAGGCAGCAGTTCTGGACGGGACCTGCTGCCAATCTCATCTCATCACACATTTGCTTATTCGGGGAGAATCCTTTAGACTATGAGGCAATACTAGACCTGCAGGCAGGAGGCATGGAGTTCTGATCTCCCAAATCAATGCATAAAAGGACACATAACTAAAACAACAGTGCCATAAATCAATTCTGTGGCTCCTTTAACTTTCCTCATGGTGCCTCTGAGCCACTGATTTTTGTTTCTTTGAAGCACCAGTGATTTTCTACCCGCAACAAGAACAGAGTAGTTGTGTGGTCTGATATACTATAGAGAACCCCAACAAGGAAAATTTCAGAGGAGCCCAGGGTTAATAGAAAGCCATAGACTGAGACAAAATTTTTATTTAAGCCAATAATCTATGACTTGTTCCATTTTGTCTTTCTGAGCATAAAATTAGAATTTAAAAATTGCAAAATCAGTAGCTCTTAGAGTAGTTTTACAAATTGGAGTGGGTTTCCCTCTGGTTGAGCTGCACTTCAGCTAATCTCTGATATCCTTTGCACTCAGATAAGTCTGTATTTCTACATAGAACTCTAATTTGTTATAGAAACTGGATTAAATTATTTCAGTATTTTACTTGCAGCACACAAATTTGATGCGTTTAGAAGGGAATTTTTTTCAGATTTTAAAGTTTCCAAAACTTCACTCCTTTTTTTCTCTTTTTTATTTGCTAGTTTGTTCACTAATTGAACAGATATTTGTTAACAGATATATATTATTCTAGGTATTGAAGATTCCAAAGATGAGTGATATAATAGCTAACCCCCAAGAACCTACAGGATTAAATCACCTGAGACTTATGAGTTAGGCTGTTTAGAAGAAGCAAAACAGCAATAACAAAACAGTAACAATTGACTTTATGAAGGTATTACTTGGATTTTAATCTGGATAATATTTCTTAAAATTGGGAAGGACTGTTAACAATATCCCCAGACTGAGGCTTAAAAGTGCCTTCCAACTGATGATTTCTTGTTAGCAAATGGTGAGTCATTGATAAAAGTTAGCATCTCAGATTCCATCTTGCGTGTGTGTGTGCTAAGTCGCTTCAGTTGTGGTTTTCCCTAAATCATTAACTCTTCAGTCATATGATTTCAGAACATTTCTAGGAATGATGGAACCCTATTAATCCTGTTATATGGCCACATCGGAATTTCATGTGATTTATTCCACTTGTCTTCAACAGTACTTGAGGAAAGAGTCTACTGAAATGTTTTTGTTTGCTTAAAAATTTGAATATAATCTTAGAAAGAGTAATAAATGTAATCATGACTACTAATTACTTTTTAAGCATAAGGGCAAAGAAGGAGAGGTTGTATATTCATAAAGGAAACATATTTAACATCCATCACAATAATAAGTCAAGGTACTTTGAAGGAGAATGTATTCATATACATCTTAATAAATGGATGGCCATTAATGATACTTTAAGAATAGACTATATTTGAATTAAAGTTAGATTTATGAGAGCATGTAAAACTGTATCACAAAATAATTTATATTAAAGGAAACAGTATAGCATTAAAAATGTTAATCATTTCATACCAAAGTTTTATAGATATTTTTTACCATCAAATTGGTATTATTTTTATAATATCACAAAATAAGATAAGGAGCAGTACATGATTGCTTACACATATTTGTTCTAGTAATGCAAATTTTCCTTAGAAGCTTTGCAGAGTTGTAGTCACGAAGTGAGTAGAGAGAAACAAACTTAGACCAGCAGACTGGTCTAATGAAAACAGAATGTAGTGATTAAGGGACAGGCTCTGACGTTACCCTGCCGGGTTTCAGATACCAGCTCTCCTGCTTTCCAGCTGTGGGACTGTGGGCAGAAGCATATGCTCTCTGTCCCTCAGTTTCTCCCTCTGTATTCCATCATACCCCATTGGTTCATCATAAAATAAAGTGAGTTTGTTACGACTCCACCATTACTACAACTACTCCCACTACCACGTTTGCCATGAGTAGTCCCGTTACGCCCTGAGTAACCAGGAAAGAGCTGAGTTTTGTATGAGTCAGCCAGGGCTGAAGTTGTTGAAGAGATGCTGTATTTCCAAACCAGTAGAGTGCAGACCCTCACGCCGTTAGCGGTTCAGGAATCGAGAAGAGCAGATAAGAATGATCAGCCATTCCAGACGCTGCTATTTGGATGCTCTAGTTGGTATTCTGCCAGGCTACTCAAAACCCAGTGGTGTTTTGGTCGTGGTTGGGGACTGTGTTTAACTACGGTTGTGAAAGAGTAGAAAGACTGAGATCCCTGGATGGTCTGCATCCAATTCTTTATCAGATGAGCGTGTTTACTGCAAAACTTATTCTCTTCAGCTTTAGGATTAAGATGTTTTAAAGGATTCAAAAGCCTGTTTGAGTTTTAATGCTCAGAGTTCTTAAGACATACAAGACTTGTCAAAGTCTATGTCATGTATTAGTGTTAGAACTCAAACCAAATGCAGAAAATATGTTGTAAATATATTTAAACAGTGTTAACCTTAATTCACTTTAATGTGATGAAGTCTAAAACAACAAATAAGGATGTAAACAACAGACACTTGATAGTCATGAGATGACCTAGAGTTTTAATAGCTTGGAGTTTTCCTTAGACTGTGTAGTGTTTCAAAGTTGGGGCACTGGATACAGAAGATTGCCTTGACTTGAAAAAAAAAGGAACATCATTTCTGCTGGGTTCAGTAAACAGCTTTAAAAAGGAAAAACAAAATACCATTTTCATATCTATGTGCCTTACACTCTAGGCTGTGAGAATCCAAAGAAAATTTTTGCAGAACCTTATTATTAAGAAGATGTATGCCAAAAAATGAAGTATGCATTTGGATGGAAATCAGCATATTTCCAGGGAATTTAAGGCTGACGGAGATCAGTTTGGAGTCAGGCTACTAGTCAGGCTACAAGCTTCATAACAGGCATGCCCGTGTAGCTCAGACCTCAACAATTAAGAAACAATTAGGTGGAAAGTACCTTTCGAGCAGATTTTAGTATTGTTTCCACTTAGTTGCTGCCTCTCCTTGTGAGAAGGTTATATTTTCCCCATTCTGTTGACAGGAGATTTGACCACGTGTCTTGCTTCCTTCAATAAATGTGTGAGTAAAGTTATATCATTTTAGAGCAGAAGATTTGAAAGCCCTCACATGGTTCAAGTGTAGCTTTTTTCTTTTCCTCTCCCAGGAGAATAGCATGTCCTTGATAAAGATCCTTCAGTAATGTGGGGCCCAAATGGAGCAAAGCTAAACTGACCAGTAACCTAAATAAACATGATAAGGTGTAAATCTTTTTGTTGCAAGTCATTGAGATTTAGGGATTGTTTGTCATTACTCCATAAGTTAGTATAGACTAGTTAGTAACATTCCTGTTTCCTTCGGCAAAAATAACTTTACCTGGTTGCATTTGATTGTATACTCTTGGTTACTTCATCTTATAGTGGGCAATGTCTGTGCCAATTTGAAGTAGCTATTAAATTTTTCCTAAAATATCTCCATGTTCTCTAAATCTAAACCTTTTGTTGAATAGACAGAATAGGAAATGATATATTTTTTTCACCATAACCGAAAGTTATTAATAGTAACATATAGTAGTAGTAATTTCTTTGGCATAATAAGGGTCTTAGAAGTGGAAAAGCAATTTTATTTTTTTCTGAGAAAATTATTTTAAAAGTTAAAACTTGTTAGATGTTATGGAATTCATAATGATGCTTAGAATGGACTGACATGTAATTTCTGTTCTACCTGCATGTCTCTTCCACCACTTTTTGAGAAGACAGATTGGCATTCTGCATGACCTTTGAACTCAAAGAGGAAACATTTTCAGTATATTGAGTGACAGCTGTAAATGGAATGGCTCAGCAAAAGTAAATTCAATTTCCTTTCTTTAGAGGCACAAATTATATGGATAGCCTCAGTATCTGCAATTATGTTGGCTAATCTATGATTCTGTTATTCTCCCCACATTGCTTCCTCCTTGAGTCTGGGGTGTTATTTCAGAGGGACAGTTCCAGCGAGTAATGGATTATTTCCCAACAAGAAAGGCAACCAGAGACTTTAGAAGGAAAACGAGAGAAATTCAGTACTAGAAAACATGAGAGAACAAAGAGTTTGCTGTCACAGGTGCCTTTGAAGATAATTATATACCTTTCTGGCACCATCAATGGCACCCATTTATATTCTTTTTAGAGGAAGATAAAAAGAAGCAGTGAGCTATTATATCTATAGCTTCAACTTTACAATTTGACCTTTGGGGATTTTTTAGGTCTGTTTCATAGAGAAAGATGAAACGTACTGTTTATTGAAAAAAGAATAAAACTGTGAGCATCCTGGATTACCACTGACACTGTTTCTGATCCCAAAACAATAGGGCATATTAGATTAGATTAGGTTAGGCTTGTGTTGGAATCTCTTATTTCTTATTCATACTATTACTATTGCCTGCAGATCAGCAGAGGCTTCTGTTCCACATAGTCACTCAGGTTCCCAGATTGTTGAGGGCTCTACTATCTACCTTAAAGCTATACCGTCTGGAAGACATGATGCATGTTTCTCAGTTAGCATAGCAAGAGGGGGGAAAAAAAGCTGGAGAGTCTTTCACTAGCAGTTGAAATGCTTTAGTTCAGAAGAGATGACTAACACAAACTATTGGCCAGAACTAGGCACATGGCCTTCCCTAATTTCTGGGCGTTAGGGAAGTAGAATCATCCTCCCAGGTAAAGAATCTGCCTGCCGATGCAAGAGACATGGATTCAGTCCCTGAGTTGGGAACACCCCCTGGAATAGGAAATGGCCAGGGGTTCGCAAAGAGATGGACACAACTGAGCGCCCAACAGAAATTGCCTAGCAGGTTGAGAAAACTAGTTATGAGTGAGCTTAAATACTGATGTGTTCAAGTCTAGAAACAGACACCAATCTTAGAAAACCTACTGGGAAACTTACAATGAAAACAAACAACTATCAGATAAATATAAGCAAGTATCATACTGCTGTAAGTAGAATATCAGAAAATCTGTGAGTCACAATAGAATATTTCCTTTAGAAAATTGTCTTTACACCTGTTTCTTGAAAAATTGTCATCCATTCATTGTTTCATACCTGTTTTGGTCAAAAAATATTTTAAATGTTGTTATCAAACCAGGGAGCAGATTATGATCTTTTGGAAAATAGCACCCTATAAATGTAGTCAACCTTTTTAAATTGGAAGGAATTGTAATAATAACAATAAAAAGAATAGTTTCCCAACATATGGGTTTTGGCAGGTAAAGAATAAGGAGCAAGTTGGTGCCAGAGAAGCTTTTACTGAATGAAAGACAGTCACAGAGGTCGACAGAGACTAGTTGCATCAGACTAAGTGATTTGTGTTTCTCTTCCTGTCATGGTCACCAGATGAGAGCAGAGAGAGGCCCATCTGCAAAAATCTCAGGATCTTCCACCTGATCAAGAATGCTTGGTTCCATAGACTACTAACAATGGGAAATAGTAGCCTAATGAGTTAGTTTAACTCATGTTTGCTGGTAAAAAATTAGATCATGGATCTTGGCATCAGTAAATTTTAAAACCTCCTCAGGGAAGTCCAAGGTGGAACTTTGGGAGTAGAACCATTGCTGTAGCTGAAGCAGAGCTCATGTATTGTTTTAAGTGCCATTCCATCTCCAGAGTCTAGCACTATCTGTAGCATATAGTAGTACCCAGTAAATATTTGCTGACTAAATGAATGTTGAATATATTTTTTAAAAAATATATAAAATGTAAGATACTACATAGATAGTGCTGGGAAAAGCTTACAATGAGGAGTACAATTTTAAAAATGAACACAAATTAAAATAAAAGTTAGTCAACCTCTCTTTCACATTGATTGGAAATACAGGTTTATGGGGGAAATGCCTATTAATTTCCAGTGATAAACACAATTAGGTAATTAAATGGAGGGTTGTTCTCCCTCTTTCGGAAAGGCCCTATGTAGCAGGTGTTAATGCTTAAGAAAGTGTGGCCCGCCATTTATTCAGATGTCTGAGTTTCCACAGAATGCAGGTACATCTGTCTTGAGACAGCTATAATGAAACAACATGTTATAAGAGGGATTAAATATAATGGCTGCTGTGATAACATATTTGGTCCTCCTATGGTTTAGCACTCGTAATTTTTTGCCACTTGCTATTTTGACTCTTTTTAAACATTTCTGACTGATACTTCTACTGTCTTAAAAAGAGAAACAGAGAGAGAGAGAGAAAAAAAACACACGTTGTCTTGGGTATATTCTCTCTTTTCAGGACTCTTAAGAAATCATTTATCTCTACTTTGAAAAATTCAAAATCCAAAATTTACTATTCAAAATTTCCCTCTATATTTCTCATAAAAGGTTTCCTTTTTCTTGTCTTCATTCCTTTTCCTATATTATATTTCCTACAAATAACAGTTCTGTTATTTCTTAAATCAGACTCCAATCTGTCTCAGAGTCTTCATTATCTGTTTCATTTTAGGGTCTATGATTCCATAGGCAGTGAGACAAAGAATTTATTAGCATAATAGAGAAGGCCCCTGAGGTTTTAACTTTAACCTGTATTTTCAGACTTATGCTTCTTTTCATGTTAGGTCCATGACTCAAGATAAATTGGAAGTGGTCAAACAGGAGATGGCAAGAGTGAACATCGACATTTTAGGAATCAGTGAACTAAAATGGACTGAAGTGGGTGAATTTAACTCAGATGACCATTATATCTGCTACTGTGGGCAAGAATCCCTTAGAAGAAATGGAGTAGCCATCATAGTCAACAAGAGTTTGAAATGCAGTACTTGGATGCAATCTCAAAAAAGACAGAATGATCTCTGTTCATTTCCAAGGCAAACCATTCAATATCACAGTAATCCAAGCCTATGCTTGGATCAGATGCTGAAGAAGCTGAAGTTGAATGGTTCTATGAAGACCTACAAGACCTTTTAGAACTAACACCCAAAAAAGATGTTCTTTTCATTATAGGGAACTGGAATGCAAAAGTAGAAAGTCAAGAAATGCCTGATTAATAGGCAAATTTGGCTTTGGAGTACAGAATGAAGCAGGGCAAAGGCTAATAGAATTTTGCCAAGAGAACACACTGGTCATAGCAAACATCCTCTTCCAACAACAAAAGAAAAGACTCTACACATGAACATCACCAGATGGTCAATACCAAAATCAGATTGACTATATTCTTTGCAGCCAAAGATGGAGAAGCTCTACACA
>JADEYB020000010.1:2333429-2346067 GCA_015832495.2 Alces alces | reverse complement strand
TGAAAACCTTTTTGGTTGTTTAGATCTTTAGAAACCAGACTTACCTGGACATGCATATTCAAAGTGTACATTTTTAACACTGCCCTAGGCTCTTGGGACACAAAATAACACAGGTATAGACCCTGTTCTCAGAGAGCCCAAGATCTCCTGGAGCAGATAGCCTTTTATATAAGTAATTACAATTCAGTGTATATTTGGAGAAGTACATATCAACCTAAAGTAGGAACTCTAAGGATGGAAATACTGAGACAAGTTATTCCCTTGGATTACCCCCTTAGATATCCTCTTGGATTACCCCCTGTCCATAGTGGAGGCGATGCCTAACTTTGCTATGAGAGGGTATTAAGAATTTTTCCAGGTGAATCAGGGAAGGAAGGCGTTCCAAAATGATACAGAAGAATATACAATGATACAGAATCATGTAATTATATGCATAATTAGAAAGTGCAGGCAGTTCTACAATCTTAGAAGGTGTGTTTTGAGAAGAACCACACCAGGAGAGGAAACTTTCAGAGAAATAAAAGAGTTTGATATGAATGGTGTTTTCTGTCATGAGAAAGATCTGGAGCTATTCTGAAGGCTTTTACTGGGAGCTGGTTAGCTCATTATTGCAAAGGGAATATGCCCTTCAACTAACAGATGCACTTTGAGCTCTCATTGGCTAGATGGTGGTAAAGTCTTTTATTGGCAAATTAGAGAACCTTAGCAAACTAAATTGATATAAAATGATCCGCTTTCTGTTTTACTTTCAGAATAATAGGAAATTTGAAATGGATCTTCTCCCCATGAGCATTTTTCATCCTCTTATGGTCACCTGGGGGATGTTAATGCTTTTGGACTGCTGCCTACAGCCTTGGCCTTGCCCCCTAAGTGGATATTCGGTGATGGCAATGCACCCTCATAAAGATAGACTGCTGATTACATTTCCATTAAAAACCAGAATCATGTCTGTCTGCTAATTTCCTTGCCAATAAGAGTTAGAGTTTTACTGTGGCAAGTTTGCTGTGGAGAACCACTTTTCTCGTCAGAGTGCAAAGAGAGAGCATAAGAAATTTAAGACTATAGCCTTCATCAACAAATATCCTAAATAGCATCTCTAAATGTATATCTTTGCATGTGTGTGTGTCATGTGACATTCTTTGTGACAAGTTATATTATTGTCTGCCCTTTCAGATTCTATTTTTTCACTGAAGTTACAATGGATGTATAGAGTGTGATTCCAGATACCCATTCATCAAGCATCTATGAAACACTGATTATGTGCCATATATTGTGCTAGATGTCATGACTTAAAAATGAATATGGCATAACTGTTGCCCTCAAGAAGCTTTATAGTTCAATCCTACCTATCCTTGGGTATAAGGTGTTTTCATAGTAAATAAAAAAATAAAATTCTTATGAAAGAAAGAAAAGCTATTATAGCACTGTGATTTGCCAAAATAGATGGCAAGTACAATTTTAAGATCCAGCATTTGTAGTATATTTAATTATAATAAAGTCTCTGTAAAAATAATTTTTCCATCATGTTTTTTCTCTTTTTGATCACCATTTCTTATGGCCTAATTGTTTATTTCCCCATAAAATTTACATGTTGGAACCATAACTCCCAATGTGATGTTATTTTGAATTTGGGACTTTGGGAGGTAATTAGGGTTTAACGAGGAAGTGAGATTGTGGCCTTCATGGTAGAATTAGCATGCTCAACGGAAGAGACACCGGAGAGCTGACTTTCCCACCTGCCTTCTATTGCTGTCATTGTCTCCAAGTGTATGCCCTGAAGAAAGGTCTGTGAGCACATCTCAAGCAGGCAGCAGCTGACATGCCAGGGCGATAGCTCTTACTGGAACAAACCCTGCTGGCCACTGATTTAGGATTTCTAGTCTCCAGAACCATGAGAAAGTCCTTTTCCATTGTTTAAACCATTCAGTCTAAGGTGGATATTATGGCAGCCTAAGTTAATGTCTACCATACTGTGTTAGACACCATGCCTGCTACTTTTATTTTTCCATAATGCTCACCATGACCCCAAGGCAGTGATTATTGTCTTATTTTGTTGCTATACAAAGTGAGGCCAGGGGCTTAAATAATTTTCTGGGGATGACAAAACTAGTAAGTGGCAAGGCAAGATTTGAGTTCATATCCATGTTATGTCCATTACCAAATGACATCACTTCATAGCACAGTTTCACTAATCTCTGTTCCTGTATAGTGAAAATATAGTACGCTACTCAGATATTTGTATTCTCACCTCCTAAATCTCTACTTTTTCCCCCCTCATAATTTAGAAATAATCACACAAGCTCATGAGTTTTTGTTGCTAAACATTCACAATGCGTGACGCAGTCTTCGCTGGTGGTCCGGTGGTTAAGAACCCGCTTTGCAGTGGAGGTGATGCTGGCTCGATCCCTGGTCCAGGAAGATCCCGTAAGCTACAGGGGCGGCTAAGCTCGTGAGCCGCAACTCCTGAGCCCCTGTGCCCCGAGCCTCTGCTCCACAACAAGAGAAGCAGCCTCAACGAGGAACGCATGCACCGCAGCTAGAGAGTAGCCCCACTCCCCGCAGCTGGAGAGAAGCCTGCCTGCAAGAAGGAAGGCTCAACACAGCCATACACACAGAAAGAAGAATTTTAAAAAACACTTAACAATAGTGTACCATCTATGTACTGATTTCAGGAGACATAGAAGAAGAATTTTTTCCCCTGAGATCCAAGTATCATCTTCTTCAGTAACTATTTAATTTTGTAATGATGAAGAGAAGCAATATAACAGTTGTCTGACACAATATGATAGCACATTCATAATGTGATTTCTGAGATTCTTTGCCTCTGTTTTTATTTGCTTTGGAAATCATGTGTTGATGTGAATCAGTGGCAGGTGGGACTGTCAGATAAATCATTTAGCAAATCATACAGGCATTCTTCTGCTTTGGGTAGTTTATTTCCTTGTCAGTTCTAGCCTACCTTTGAAAACATGGGATATGTATAAATTTGGTAGTATTTTCTCTTTCCAGTATGTTTGAACTCGTGTATTTCTTTCACTGACTGAAATAATGTACAGTAATCCCTGAACCAGTATCTTTTGAGGGAACTCTGAACGTGTTCATGTTCCTGTTTCACTGTTCTCTTTTTCCTTTGTAGGAAAACTTCTAAAAGAGTGGTTTGTACTCACTGATTCTAATTTCTCTCCTCTCAAGCTTTTAAAACCTAACTTAAATCAAATTTGCTGCAAACTGCTCTTACCAAGATACCTTGTGACCTTTATATTGCTAAATCTAATGCTAATTCTCATTCATCTTGACCTGTCAGCAGCATTTTACACGATTGATCATTCCTCTCTCGAAGCACTTTTTTTCTTGATTTCCAGGATTTTACATTCACCCGGTTTTCTCTTTCTCTAGCCACTGCTTTGCATGTACTTTGCTGATTTACCTTCGTCCATGGGATCCCTATGTGTCGAAGTGTCTTTGGGATCTGTCTTTGGACCTCTTCCTTTTCTGTATATTTTTCAACACTTAATGATTACACATAGTCCCAGGCCTATTTAAATAATCTATTTTATGTATCTCTTCCTATGTAACAAATCACCCCAACATTTAATGGTTAAAAATATTAATAATTGCTATCTCTCACAGTTTCTCAGTTGAGTGGTTCTGGTTTGGGCTGTCTTATGAGATTACAGTTAGATGCCATTTTGAAGGCTTTATTGGGCTGGGGGATTCACTTATGGGGTGGCTCCTTTGCCTGTCTGGTGAGTTGGCCCTACTATTGGACAGAGGCCTCAATTGCTCTCCATTGATCTCTGTAGAGAGAAAGTCATATGCTTTGGTTTCCATTGCCTGTCATATTGAGCCAGTCCTGCTTCAATGTGGAAATGGATGCCATAAAGACATAACTACCAGGAGATGAGGATCATTAGCAGTCCTCTTTGAAGCTAAATACCATAGTCTACCTGTGCCCCCACCGGTGAGCCCACTCACATACAAAATACATTCACTCTTCCCCAAATATACCCTCTGCTTGCATCTTTTTGCCTCAAGTGCAGGCTGCCATCAAGTATCTCCTCTTCTAAATCAAGTCCAGATGTGAATGAGGTGACAGGTTAAGTTCATGGAGTGAAATTTCATCTTGAGTGAAATTTCTCTTGATCTAAAGACCTGTAAACTAAAGAGACAAGTTATCTGCACCCAACACACCCAATATACATTGGTGGGAAAGACATAAGATATGTGTCCCAAATGTTCCATTTCATAAAAGAAATAAATAGGACGCCCTCAGGAGCAACTTCCCTCAGGTAATTGGAAATCCTGCTCTTGTTAAAGTGCATGTCTGTTGTCTGGAGAGTATTCATTTTGATGCTTAGCTCTGCCATTTGAGATGTTGGTTCCATATTCTGAGTCATTCTTTTCCATAATAAATGGTTTGTGTTTGAGTAGTTTTTCAGCCTGCTTCCAGCCCACAATATTTCAGAGTTCAAGATAATTTTTCATTGTCTCTGCTCCTGTTAGTCTGAGCTAGCCGTGTTTTCACAAATGTAGTTCACTTAGAAAACTGTTTGGGTTTCCTGCAAATCATATTGAGGGTTCATTCAATTAGCAAACATCTGCATTGGTCAACCAATCTTGTTACAGTAGATCCTTCTTTACCTCGGCCTTCTTATAATGCTGTTGTAGGAAAACACACCTTTGATTTCACAGAAGTCCCACTGTTTAATGAAGTGGGTCTGTGAGGCTTGCCTCTAAGATCCTTCAAGGCCTTATCTTTTTGTTGTTGTTGTTTTAAGATACCACTTTGAATATTTCTGAGGTCTTGATGAAGGATTTTGTAGTCATACCCTTCATTTTCCACCAAAGTTTTCCTGACAGTGCTTTCTTTTCCTAGAAGCTATGTTCTTATTTTTATCATTGTTTGCCACCAGAAGAAACAGGATTTAGATACAGTTTTATTTTGAACACAGAAAGCCCTGGATAGTTTATATATTTAATCATTATTATTATTATTATTTTTTGCTTAACTTCTTAATCTTCATTTTAACATAGGGAGAAAGAAGAAGCCAAGTGATACCACCAGTACTCTACCTAGAAATATCTTTATCTAAATAAAGCTATTAAGTATATTTTGTATTTCCTATGTCATTAGAGGTGATATGTTGCTAAATTTTCTGTCTATATAACAGCAGTCCCTCTTTATCAAGCTTCCAATAATAGTTCATCACTTTTCTTTGAGCCCTAGTTCACAATCTTTTTAGAACTGTGGGGTTTTGCTGATATTTTCTAGGCCCCTTAGAATTTCACTAATATTCCCCTGAGATTCTTCCAGCTTTGGTCTGTTTCTCAATCACAAACCAACATTTTTAGGTTTTATTAGTGTGGCACCCTAACTCTAGTCCCAAAATTCGTATTTCCACTTTAACTTTATAAAACAAATCAATCCAAAACTAAATTTCTGTAATCTACAAAAATAATTTTTTATATTTTATATATAAAATTATTTTGGCACTTTATATTTTGGGGGGAGGTGATTAATCAAGAGTGCTTCAGTGCATAGTTCTAGCTCAGGATCTCTCCTGAGATTCCTATCAGATACAGGCTGGAGCTGAAAGTCTAACGTTAAGGTGGCTTCTTCAAATGGCTAGTGAGTTGATGCTGGCTATTTTGCAGAGGTCTTACTTTCCCTTTACATGAGCCCCCAGGGAAGGCTGGTTGAATGTCTCCATGGAGGATGGCTTACCGTAGCGCAGCTAATTCAAGATACCAAGACAGAAGCTGTAGTGCTGTTTTATGACATAACCAGAGGAACCACATACTCTCATGCCTACCGTGCTCTGTTAGTCACACAGGGTTAGCTCTGATTCGGTGTGGGAGTGTGCACATAAGGGCCCCCACACCGGAGCACTTGGCGCCGCAGGCCGTCCGCGTGGCTGGCTACCCGAGGGTCACCATACAGCGCCGTCCAAGTGTGTTTCTCCAGTCTGGACTTGCACCTAATCCAGCGGGCCCATCAACGCCTCCGCCTGCACGTCTGACAGGCACCTCAACGTACCACACAGCAGACCGAGCATTTCGTGTCTTCATTCTCGCCCTTCAATTCTGTGTCTCTCATCATCACCCAATTTCAGAAATGATAACTGCATTCTTCCAGTTGCTCAGGCCAAGGTTACTGAAGTTTATATCAAGTATCAAGCTATCCTTGATTCATCTTTTTTTTTCTTTATTCACACTCTATATCATAATTCTATATAGATAATATGTGTACAGAAAACACTCTTTCAACACATTTATGGGCATGCATTTCCTTAGAGAAAAAGACTTTTTAGGAATCCTAATGTACTTGTCCCAGAGCATACTGACTCTTAGCACAAGAGAGAGATGGTATAGCTCAAAGAAATTTGTAGAGGTGGTGGTCTTCTAATGGAATGAAATGTAACTTGTTACAAAATATGCTCAAATTAAAAAAAAATGAAATTATTACAACTTGGATTGAAAGAGACAGATCCTCAACATGGAAAAAGGTGGAGAGCTGGTTCAGAATGAAAAGATATTCATTCATTGGTTATTTACTTTATTTTGGGGAAATTGAAGGGATTTTTCACATATTCTCACTGGATTTCAGTCATGTGAAGTAGATAGTACTATTGTCTTGAATTTAGAAGCGAGAAAATAGAGGCTTAGGGAAATCAAATAATTCACCAATTTTTGAAATCATCGGCAAGTAGCAGAATTAAGAGTTAAAGCCACGTGTTCTGAAGCAAGTTTGGTATTTTTTTTTATGATGTGTCAGTGAGTTCACAGTTTGAAATCTGTGAATAAAAACATGATAAAACAAACTTAGTTTGTCCTATTGAAACACAGTTTACCATAAGGTCAAAACATGTCCTCAAGCTGCGGACATGCAGCAAAAATTATATCAGGAAAATGGTGAGGAGGGCTTGGAAAGCGCAAGAGTGATGGGGGTGTGACATCAATGAAGAAAGACGAATGTGGTACAGTCAGGTCCAGGGCTGGTAGGCAGGGGAGACAAGAGTGCAGTACAGACAGGAGTGAGGATGAGAAGCGGAGTGACAAATCTCTCACAGGCTGTTGTTCTGGCTTCAAGTGGTGGGATGCAGGAGAACTTTCAGTTCTTGCTTGAAAGCTGAAAAAGGAACATTAGGAAAAGAAAGGGAGGGTATTTTGACATTTGGTAGATTCTTTAGATTTTAGCATTTCTAAAAAAAAATTCTATGAATAAAGTGTAAAATGCAAAAGACAGCTCTTCCACATGTCACACTGAATAGACTGTGTTTTTTGTCCCTGTTGGTAGGAGTATGCAGTAGACAAAGATGCACACAGGATTGAAAGTGACGGCTTCATTGGACAGGTCTGTTTCCTTATAGTAGAGTGGCTTCCTTAATTGAGTGTACCTCAGGATCCCTTCCAAAAAGTAGTAGAGAAGAGTGCATTTCAGCAACAGTCATAAGAAAATCTTCTATCCTTCCTACCCAACATAAACAAGGGGAAAAAAAAAAAGATAACAGCAAAAAGTTGAGGAGCCAAGTGTAGTTAACTATAGATACTTTCATTGTCTGTACAAGCTAAGTACAATGTTTGAGGAGGAGAGTTTCCTTGGGGAGCCAGGGAATTGACTTTGAGTGCTGGCACATTAATCCTACTTAGGAACACTTATCATTGTAAATAATTTAAAAAGTTTGATTTCGGGAGACAGTCTGTGCTAAAAGAAGTTCCAGGAAGAGAAACCAAACAAGATAATGGTCTCTATGGAATAATCTGAGGATGGAGAAGTAGAGAAATCATTCTGATATTATTGCTGTTAAAAAGAAAGCATCCCAGTCTCTAATTTAGAGCTTCAGAAAAATGAATGAGGATATGTTCTTCAACAGACTCTCATTGAACTGAACAGGGTGGGACTTCAATGGATACTGAATTATATAGCAAGGAGGTAGAGGGGAGCATGAATGTAGTTGCAAATGAGCCTCAAGGATAAGTGACCAATAAGCACAGAGGCTATAATACAACAGAGAATGATAGAAAATTAGGATGTATTTAATTGTGCACATCCTTTAGCACATCTACCACAAGTCCCTCAAGTAATAATTGGAAAAACCAGTTTATATAGCTAGGAGTAAACATGTACATTATTCTCACTATAAATGTAAAAGTTAAAATTGAGAAATAACTCAGTTTTTTTAATAAGGGAAATGCTGGATTATATTTTCCCCTGGAGTGTAGTCTTTTACCTAGAGCCAGGTCGCTAGTGGAAAAGATTTGTGTATAGTTGGTGCATGTGGTCAGAAAAGGAATTGAGTTATAATAAAGGAATTATTGGATGAGAAAATTAAGGAAAAGTCAATGTAGTTTTGAAGAGCTCACCTTTTTATGTATTCATGGCATTTCTAAAGCCCAACCTTTTTATATAGGAAACTACCTCCGTTAATTGTATGCTTGACAATATGACCTCTTACTTGTAAGATTGTCAGCACCTGAAAAATTAACTGTGAAAGTTAACTCTCCTTGATCCCTTGTGCCATTATGGTGAAAGAGACAGTCTGATAGAATCCTGGGTCCCAGGCTGTTAAAAGAGAGCAACAGTAAAAAAAAGTCAGGATCTCTTGTCACGCAACAGCTAATTCTTCACGGATTTAGGAACACTCAGGTGATAATGTTAGGTCCTCTTCTGACTTTTATATTCTCTAACATCTGATCTATGATGAATAATTGTTTCTAAACCTCTAGTTTTGTTTGAATGAATGGTACTATCATCTAAAATCTGAATTTAATTTTTTTAAACGTTTTCTCAACAAAGGGATTGCTACTGTTTGTGATGCCTTGAATTGTATTTAGGCTTAGTAATAACAATGAACATGTTCACATTAAGTTTTCTTTTCATTTGCTCATTCTAAACCCTAAAAAAGAATTATGTGAGATCCTAGATAGGAAGATAATTATTTTCAACTTGTAACACAACTTTGAGCAGTTGCAGTTATTGTCTGTATTTACAAAACAAAAACAAAAACTGAATTGGGAGCAATGTTATCGTGAACAGTTTCCTTAATCCAGATACTTCAGGTCAGGAGGTAAAGTAAGAATTCAAACTCATGGGTGTTTGACTTCAAATTGTTCTTTCCTTTAAAAAATGCCGCCTCCTATGAGGACAGGAACATTCACATATTCAATGGATGAAGATCTTTTTTTTAGCAGTTGGGACTACTGTGAAATATACACCCTGATGAGGCCTGTCATTCCCTCTGCATGACATTCAGTAGGTAGACGGGGAGGTGGAGTGTATCATGGATTATATTTAGTGTCTGTGGCTAAAGCTACAGTGACTCAGCAAGTAAAGAATCTGCCTGCAATGCAGGAGACACAGGAGACTCGGGTTCAGTCCCTGGGTCGGGAAGATCCCCTGGAGGAGGAAATGGCAACCCTCTCCAGTATTTTTGACTGGGAAATCCCATGTACACAGGAGCCTGGTGGGTTATAGTCCCTGGTATCGCAAAGAGCTGGACATGACTGAGTGGCTAACACTGTGGCTAAAGGGAGAGACCACTGACAGCAGCTCAGAGTAAGCTATTGCGTGGGGACCACTGGCCTCATCTGGGCTTTTTCAGCCTCTTTGTCCGGCCAAAGATCATAGTTTCTGGCTTTACTAAGTACCTATCTTCTGGGCCTGGTCTGTGCATGAGTGTTCAGTTGCTCGGTCATGTCTGATTCTTTGTGACCCTTTGAACTGTAGCCTGCCAAGCTCCTCTGTCCATGAAATTTTCCAGGCAAGAATACTGGAGTGGGTTACTACTGTTTCCCCTCCAAGGGATCTTTTTGACCCAGGCATTGAACTCGTGTCTCTGTGTCTCCTACAATGGCAGTACAGATCATACTGCAATGAAGAAAAGAAAGAAGACAGCATCTAGACTTCTATAATGCTACTGATGTTTGACCCTTGGATATTACATGGTTTTATTTAATAGCTATCACTCAAAACATTAGTGATCTTAAAGGGATTTCTGAGACTATGGCTTTCTTAATATTTGAGTAAAATTATACCACATTTTAAAATTATTCACAATATTCAGGGGTAATATTTATTTTAACATGTTTCTTATACAACTTTTTAAATTTTTTAATTTATTTTAATTGGAGGCTAATTACTTTACAATATTGTGATGGTTTTTGCCATACATCGACATGAATCAGCCATGGGTGTACATGTGTTCCCCATCCTGACCCTCCCTCCTACCTCCCTCCCCATCCCATCCCTCAGGGTCATCCCAGTCAGCACCAGCCCTGAGCACCCTGTCTCATGTATTGAACCTGGGCTGGTGATCTATTTCACATATGATAATATACATGTTTCAATGCTATTCTCTCAAAGCATCCCACCCTTGCCTTCTCTCACAGAGTCCAAAAGTCTGTTCTTTATATCTGTGTCTCTTTTGCTGTCTCGCATATAAGGTCATGATTAGCATCTTTCTAAATTCCATATATATGTGTTAATATACTGTATTGGTGTTTTTTTTTTTTTCTGACTTTGCTCTGTATAATAGGCTCCAATTTCATCCACCTCATTAGAACTGATTCAAATGCATTCTTTTTAATCGCTGAGTAATATTCCACTGTGTAAATGTACCACAGCTTTCTTATCCATTCATCTGCTGATGGGCATCTAGGTTGCTTCCATGTCCTGATCATTGTAAACAGTGCTGCAATGAACATTGGGGTGCACGTGTCTCTTTCAATTCTGGTTTCCTCATTGTATATGCCCAGTAGTGGGATTGCTGGATCATATGGCAGTTCTATTTCCAGTTTTCTATTTCCACACTTTTCTCCATAGTGGCTGTACTAGTTTACATTCCCATCAACAGTGTAAGAGGGTTTCTTTTTCTCCACACCCTCTCCAGCATTTATTATTTATAGACTTTTTTTTTTTTAGTTCTACCACTTTATTGCTACCAACCCATCTCCCTCCACCCTTCTGCACACATGCTCAGTCATGTAACCCCATGGACTGCAGCCCGCCAGGCTCCTATGTCCATGGACTTTTCCAGGCAAGAATACTGGAGTGGGTTGCCATTTCCTTTTCCTTATAGACTTTTTGATAGCAGCCAATCTGACTTGTGTGAGATGGTACCTCCTTCTGGTTTTGATTTGCATTTCTCTGATAATGAGTGATGTCGAACATCTTTTGATGTGTTTATTAGTCATCTGTATGTCTTCTTTGGAGAAATGTCTGTTTAGTTCTTTGGCCCATTTTTAGATTGGGTCATTTATTTTTCTGGAATTGAGCTTCAGGAGTTGCTTGCATATTTTTGAGATTAATTCTTTGTCTGTTGCTTCATTTGGTATTACTTTCTCCCAATCTGAAGGCTGTCTTTTCACCTTGCTTATAGTTTCCTTTGTTGTGCAAAAGCTTTTAAGTTTAATTAAGTCCCATTTGTTTATTTTTGCTTTTATTTCCATTACTCTGGGAAGTGGGTCACAGGGGATCCTGCTATGTTTTCCTTTAGGAGTTTTATAGGTTCTGGTCTTACATTTATATCTTTAATCCATTTTAAGTTTATTTTTATGTATGGTGTTAGAAAGTGTTCTAGTTTGATTCTTTTACAAGTGGTTGACCAATTTTCCCAGCACCACTTGTTAAAGAGATTGGCTTTTCTCCATTGTATATTTTTGCCTCCTTTGTCAAAGATAAGATGCCCATAGGTGTGTGGATTTACCTCTGGGCTTTCTATTCTGTTCCATTGATCTATATTTCTGTCTTTGTGCCAGTACCATACTGTCTCGATGACTGTAGCTTTGTAGTGGAGTCTGAAGTCAGGTAGGTTGATTCCTCCAGTTCCATTCTTCTTTCTCAAGGTTGTTTTGGCTATTCGAGGTTTTTTGTATTTCCATACAAATTATGAAATCATTTGTTCTAGTTCTGTGAAAAATACCGTTGGTAACTTGATAGGGATTGCATTGAATCTATAGATTGCTTTGGGTAGTATACTCATTTTCACTATATGGATTCTTCCAGTCCATGAGCATGGTATATTTCACCATCTATTTGTGTCATCTTTGATTTCTTTCATCAGTGTTTTCTAGTTTTCTATATATAGGTCTTTTGCCTCTGTAGGTAGATTTATTCCTAAGTATTTTATTCTTTTTGTTGCAATGGTGAATGGAATTATTTCCTTAATTTCTGTTTTCTCATTGTTAGTATATAGGAATGCAAGGGATTTCTGTATGTTAGTTTTATATCCTGCGACATTACTATATTCATCGATTAGCTCTAATAATTTTCTGGTAGAGTCTTTAGGGTTTTCTATGTAGCGGATCATGTCATCTGCAAACAGTGAGAGTTTTACTTCTTCTTTTACAATATGGGTTCCTTTCATTTATTTATTTTTCTTCTCTGATTGCTGTGGCTAAAACTTCCAAAACTATGTTGAATAGTAGTGGTGAGAGTGGGCCTCCTTGTCTTGTTCCTGACTTTAGGGGAAATGCTTTCAATTTTTCACCATTAAGGATTATGTTTGCTGTGGGCTTATCATATATGGCTTTTATTATGTTGAGGTATGTTTCTTCTATGCCTGCCTTCTGGAGGGTTTTGATAATAAATGGATGTTGAATTTTGTCAAAGGCTTTCTCTGCATCTATTGAGATAATCA
>JADEYB020000010.1:2291361-2322393 GCA_015832495.2 Alces alces | reverse complement strand
AATCTGTTGCACCTGTCACTTCCAAAGCGATTCCCTCGTCTTTGTTTATTTTGGCTGTTTGCATGTCTCTTCAGTATCTAACTTCCGCCCTGACACACGGGGGCAAAGATGGTCACTTATTTAGGCTCACTTGTTCAGTTGTGCTGGCGGGAGCAAGAACACTGGAAACAAACATCACCGGCGTGTGTGGGGAGTGCTTGCAGTGTCTGGGTCTCACTGGGTTTGCCCCCGCTCACAGCATGTGTTATTTCCCGGTTGCTCAGGCTCCAGATTGCTCTGCAGGGGCACTGTCTAAAGTGGGCCCTGGGTTGCTGCACTTCCCAGGTCTAAGCCGCTCAGGCTCAGGTTCTCGGGTACTCCACAGAGGCGCAGACTCGGTTGGGCCTGCGTTTTGTGCCCTGCCGAGGTCCGAGCAGCTCAGGCTACCAGGTGCTTGGCGAGCGCAGTCTCCCCAGGTGGGCGGTGCGTCTAATCACCTCCCCGGCCCGGCTGCTCAGAATCCCGGGTGCGCAGCAGGAGCGCTGTCTCAGGTGGGCCGTGTGTCTCCTCTGGGGAGCTGATCTCCGGCTGCCACCCTCCTGGTGGATGTCAACCGTCCAGGATCCCAGGAAGATTTGGTTAGCAACTGGGAGCCTGCTCCCAGTTTGGTAGAGGATGCCATCTCTGGGGCCGAGCTTGCCCCTTGCCTTCGGGCTCTGGCTGTTGCCCGCCTGCCTCTCTGCCTCAGGCAGGGAATGGGCCAGTCCGTTGCCGGCTAGCTCTCCTCTGGTATTCGCTCAGTCCTTCGTTCTGTGGGCAGGCGGGCAGTGCCTTAGGTTAGAGCTTTTCACGGAAAAGTTCTCTCTCTCTCTTTATTTCTCTTTTTCCTCTCTCTCTGGCTATTCCACAGTTTGGGGATGTTAGCTCCCTCGAGTTAGCTCCCTCGGATTTCCCTCAGGGCATTCAGGCCGGTCCTTACCCTGAGCAACGCAGCCCGCGCCTCCCTGTCCAGCCCCCGCTTGCTGGTGGCAGACGCGAGGATCTGGGCTGCTTCTCCACTGGGAGTCGCGTTAGGCGCCTAATCTGTGGGTTTTGTTTAGTTATTTTTTTCCTCCCAGTATGGTGCCCTCTGAGATTCCAAAACTCCTCACAGATCCACCGGTGAGAGGGTTTCCTGGTGTTTGGGAGCCTCTCCTCTTTCACGACTCCCTCCCTGGGACGGGTCTCCATCCCTAACTCTTCTGTCTCTCTTTGTCTTTGACACTCTGTCCTGCCTCCTTCCAAAGACAATGGGCTGCCTTGCTGGGTGCCTGGTGTCCTCCACCAGCACTCAGAAGTTATTTTGTGGTATTTGCTCAGCGTTCAGATGATCTTTCGATGAATTTGTAAGGGAAAAAGTGGTCTCCTTGTCCTGTTCCTCCTCCATCTTCAACCTTCCCCTCCCTTATAAAACTTTTGATTGGCTAAACAATCACACTATATATTGAATTAAATAATACAAAATCTAAAATCTAGTTGGCATATTCCTTCCCAGTGTTCATCCCTAGCCAGTTTCATTGTCTGAAGGGAACTACTCAAATTTTTTTTTCTTTTAATTGCCCCTCAAATTTCAAATAAAAAATTCATTTGGTATATGATTTACTGACTTGTCAAATTAATATCGTGTCTAATGCATCTCAGTCCATGGGGTTGCAAAGAGTTGGACATGACTGAATGACTGAGCTGAATGCATCTCCACCATAGAAATAAAAACTTCTGCATACTCAACTTTCTTTCATATGCAACTCAACTTTCTTTCAATTCTTCATTTACCTTCAATTTTTGCTTGATATTATTACCATTTTTATGTTGTCAAACTTTAGAGCATTTCATTCTGTTCTTTAACTATTAAGTCTTCATGCTGTGTTTAGTTTGATTCCAAATAATCAAAGGCTGAGGGGCAACATTTACATATCTTTCTAAATATTTTATGCTGCAAAGTCAAGAATGTGAATTGACCCATAAGGAAGAAAATATGGTCCTAAGAAATTAAATTTACATTTTAAAAAGACCCTTCCAAATGTTAATGTCAAATAAACTTTTTTAAAATTTTCTGTCTGCAAGCCTTCCTGCAAGCCTTCTGGGTCAAATGTGGTGCATGGATTGTAAATTTTCTGAGTTCTGGCATTATAAAACTAGAGTCTAAAACTGTATTGTTCTCACATTTTCCTGTTAGTTTGGCAGGGTAGAGAGTGTGCTATTCCACTATTTCTTAACAACAATTTGAAGACATTCTCTCAGAATGTTTCATTATAAGAAAATCTGTGTTAGTGGTATATGATTGTCACTTAAATGATACAGAAGTATTTAGTGCACACCTCCACTTAGGTAGATGAATTTTATTCCTCTGTTAGAAGTTTTCAAATGTTTTCTTTAGCCTTAAAATTAGCAGTTTTGTGTCTGGAAGTTGGACTTTTTTCTAACAAATTCTTCAGGTCTTTTCAATCTGAAACTTCTTTAAAGGAGGGGGATAGTCTATTGTATTCTGTTTGGACCCTGTATCCATTGCTTGTGCTTTCTCCTTTGAAAATATTTTTGGAAGACTGTCAGACTTTCTGGAGCCTTCATAATTTCATTCTCAATTTCTGTGTATCTGTTTTTACTTTATCATCTAACAGTTGGTCTTTAAAATCACTAACTTGATTTTCAACTATATTTCCTTTTCTGTCATTCACTCCAGATTTATGAACGATCACAATGATTGTCTTTTTTTCTGATTGTTCTTTTCTTCATCACCTGTTACAGTAATTTAAGATATTATTCAAAGTAATTAAACTTTGTCTACTGGGATCCTTTATTTTACATGTCTTATTTTACACTATTGATACTCTTTTAATATCTTGTGATGCAAATATATTATGATTCTTTATTATATGTGTATATACGTTTGAATAAATTTTTGAATTAAAAAGTATAATAGTTAGAATAAGTAGATGTTTCCTCTGACTTTGGGTAAGCATTTTCTAAACAGATCTTTCCCTTGAATAGACTTGGGATATAGTAGCCTGTGTGAGTCAGGAGAGCATGTGGGCAAAACAGCATCTGCATAAGATGTGTGAAGGGAATTTATCTGAAGATAATTCAGATCACTGTAATGTCAAAGGAGAAAAATGACCCAAGATAAGTTATTTATTAGTGAGCCCATTGGGAACACATAGTATAGTGACACTTGGGTTTTCCATATTCTTAAATAGAATCATTTCCTAGTAACTTTACTTAACTTTTAAGTCCTTGTGTCTCTTCTCTGAACTTTTCCCCCATATTCATTTAAAATGAAACTCTGTTAATTAACCTTTATCAAGAAGGCTGTTCATTTTGCTGCTCCTTGTTAATAGAAGTGTTATTTTATATACTACATGAAGTTCTTATTGATATTTCAAAACTTCCCTATGGGAAACAAGAAGGATCAAGCATAAAATAGAAATGATAGAGTATGACTGACAGTGATACATTCCCCGGAAAAAGAGTACCATCTCACAGTGAAATGTTTCAGAGCTTGTTGGAAAGCATTTAAGAAAACTGAAGGAAGTTTAGAAACATATGAAATATAGATGAGGCCGAGTAATGCTTCCTGGATGGATAGACTGAAAAAAGTTCTTAATGGCAAATGAGAAAGCATGTTTAAAGGTTCGTAACACTTGTTTTTGTTCTTTCTAAATCTCTTGTAATGAATGAATGCTATACAAATAAATGAGACAAGGTGATGTTTATACTTCATAGAGAATGTCTGATGAGAAATCCTGATGAACTCTTTGGAAACATACTTCATAGCTATCTAGGTGACTGATTTAAAGGCCAGTCTTCTGTTTAGTTCAGTGTCAGAATGTCAATGCATGCTTGAATAGAAGGGGATTTTTATTTCTTTTCATTTTATTCTTTTTCCAAAAACAAATCATGTACTTTCCCAGCTTATATTAAGTTATGATTAGGGTAAGTGATTTTCAGGTTAAAAAAGAAATAAAATCTGAATCTTAATATGTGGGGTGGGGTGAAAGTTACCTATTTTCTAAATTAGTGCAAATATTATTTTATTACTATTGTATCATTTTCCATTTTTATAGCCATGCTCTACTACAGAAGCAGCTATTGACCAAATAAAAAATTCACTATTAGAAAAACCAGCTGACACATCCCAAGAGCTCATGTTGTTAATAACAAATAGAAGTTACAACCTAAGGTAAGAATGTTAAACTATTGAGCTGATGTGAATTCACTTTGTATTCAAAGATCTATCATGTTGTTATGATGTTCTGTAGCTCCTGATTCCCAAAGGGGTAGACTTTCATTTTATTTAAGGTCAATTATTTTTCATAGACTGGAGTTAAAGAAAAATACAGAAAACTGCTGACAGTTTACAATGAATGTGAGTATGTGCATGTGTGTATATTTGTGTTTTTATGGGAAATATTTTGGGAGAGACCCGTCAGCCCTTGCTAGGGAGGTTCACTTTGTCATTGACATTTTATCTTGAAAGACGCATACTGGCATGTAAGGATGCAAAATTTAGTCAATAGAGACTTGGATCTTTGACAGGCCTTATTACCACTATTGTGACTGACTGACTATACTATAGAACTAAATCCATGACTACAATGTTTTTGCTATTATTGTTGAACTGTGATCTACCTATACCAGATTATAGATTATTCCAACTTTGGTCTAAGAGTCCAGTTATTTTATGATATTTATTAAAAGAAAAACAGGATGAAAAGTGTCATTAAAAGTAAAAATAAGAGAAATTTCATGCTCTTCCCTTGGCTGAATGCTTTTCACTGTGGCTCAGATGGTAAAAGCCTCTGTCCACATTGTGGGAGACCTGGGTTTGATCCCTGGGTTGGGAGGGTCCCCTGGAGAAGGAAATGGCAACCCACTCCAGTACTCTTGCCTGGAAAATCCCATGGACAGAGGAGCCTGATAGGCTACAGTCCACGAGGTTGCAAAGAGCCAACACGCCTGAGCGACCTCACTCACCCACTCACTCTCTTGGCTGGTGTCAGACTGTGCCTGGAGAGGATGCTATTTGCATTGTGCACATCCTCAAAATTCAATATTAACAACTGCAATGGCCCTGAGGAGCCAAACAATTCACATATTGTTGATCCTTTTTGTTAACTGATCAGAGTTTTGAATCAAAATTTTAAAACTTCAGTAATCCCTATTATTCTTAGTGGTCCTGTCTCCTGGAATATATCACATGCTATAGCAGTAGTTACCACATGTGCAATACAGAAACTCAAGTTGACTGTGGCTAACTGGCCTTTTGCTTATACTGATAGTCTCTGTGTGGATCTAGAGACTCTCTGTGGTGCCCGATGAAGCTTCTAAAGCTAACTTTTATTTAAAGATATAATAAATGTTAACGAATTTTGAGTTGTTTTATTTGTCTTATGTAAACTGAGTCCCTGTCTTTGAAATGTTCACATTTTATATTTGCACTGGCATACCTGAAACATATTATTTAGGATAACTTCAAATACAAATTGCAATAGACCATTAGCTCCAGAAGATCTTGGGAAGTATGGGTCATTCTTGCATGGATTACCGCAAACTTCCATTAAAATATGGCACACAGACTTGGCTTGTGTCTGCTCTCCAATCTGTAAGTTTATCTGTACAATTCTAATTAGGACTCCAGGGCCTAGTCTTGGATTTTTTAATGTTCTTGCTCAGTACCAGTGACTGTAATCATGACTGGGAAGTTAATGCATAATTATAAAAGTATTTTCTATTAAGTAATAGTAATTAGAAATGGCCACTATGTGCAGTTTGAACCAAATATGTATGGAATGTAAGGGGCTTCCCAGGCGGCTCAGTGGTAAAGTATCTGTCTGCCAATGCAGGAGCTGCAAGAGATGTGAGTTTTTGATCCCTGGGTTGGGAAAATCTCTTGGAGGAGGAAATGGCAACCCACTCCAGTATTCTTGTTTGGGAAATCCAGTAGACAGAGGAAACTGGCGGGCTACAGTCCATGGGATTGCAGAGACAGACATGACTGAAGTGACTGCACACACACGCATGTATGGAAGATATTGATGTATAGTATGTATGTGCAACATTACAAAATTCACTGAGCTCATTTCAGTGTGGGAATATAGAGGACTGTATCTCTCCTAGTGTCAGCAGGGACACAGATTCATGACAACATCTTGCATCAAAAGTGTAGTTTTCAATCCCGTGTAAAAAACCTTTTCATAAATTCTATTCATACTGTATTTACCAATGTCCTTAATTCACATGCACTTGAGTTTTAATACCTTTAAGGAAGTTCATGCAGCTGCCCTGAAATTGAAAAAAGACGCCTACACATAAACATCATTAATATAGAAATTTAAATGAAACTTTTCAAAGAGAGTGAGAGAGATTGAAGAATAGAAAGGCATACAGCCTTCTACTAAGTATGTTATTTTCAAGGTATTTTACTTCCTTGATATGTATAGCTACTGAAGGTTACACAACAGTTCATATAGAGAGACAAAAGAATATTCCTGGTGTGATATGCATGATATCAACAAGGTTAGCTATGAAACAAAGAGGTATTTTTGAAAAGCATATTGTATTTTTGAATACATATCACATATATTGTGATACACTTTCAAAATCGACAGAATAAACCAAATTGATAACATGTTTCCTTTCAATAAAACACAGCATGTGTATATGCTGCTATATTTGAAACATTAAAAAAAAGAAAAGATGATTTGTCTGTTGCATAGAAGGAAAAATCATGACCACTACTTTGAATATCTTTATAGGAAAGCAATGAATTTCATAAAAATAATTTCATATTTTAAGTTTGAGAAGTCTTATTCAAGAAAATACTAAAATTTGCACTCTCTTTACCTGGTACTGCATCTATAGAGCAGGAAAAAAATAAGATCTCATGAAGGGAATGAAAGAAAAGAAATCCAATGTGCTTTGCAACTGAAAGACAGGAGGTTTAACAAATGATATGACAAGAGACAAGAGACCCTTGACGTATTATGGGTACAGTTTCTAAAACATTATGTAGAAAAGTTTTATTCTATGAGTCAAAGAAAAACACTGAAATAGAAGGAAATGTGAAAGCTGAAAAGGAGTAATAAAATTATTTAGCATGTGTTTAGAGAAAAAACAGAAACTAAAAATATTAATTAGATTTTCTCTTTTGCCCAGAAATATGACCAGATAAGTCAAAGACTTAAGAGGAAAAAGAATGACTCAAAGGATGATTATTTTACACAATGTAGCAAAATAAAACACATTATGTAACTAAAGGACATGCATTTGTACCCTTGGCATATTTATATAATGAAAAATATGTTTAATGTTTGCATGGCTGTTTAATTTGTTTTGGAGGAAGAGACAATCAGCTCCTAGTGGATACATTCTAAGTTCCAGGAACTTTGCCTGGTGCTTCCAGTATTTAACATTATGCATCATGAAACTTGAAGAGTAAGCTATTTAATTTCCCTTTTTATGAAGGAGGCTTACATGATTTGGAAACTTGCTCAGTTTTAGTCCCATACCCCTCTACAGGGTCAGAATGTCATCACAAACCCTGGTCACTCTGACTTGAAGATTGTTGTTCCTCCTATTCTACTATACTGACACCTTACATTTTCAAGCCTTATTTTTTTATGCTATCTCATTTGATTCTTATGAGAACTCTGTAAACTTGGTTGAAAATAAACAGACATCCTCATTTTAGAAATGAGAGGAAGTGAAAATCACAATAGAAGAACTGACAACCTGTTTCTGTTTTGTGATGGAGGTGATTTTTTTTTTTTTTTTGGATCTAAGTTTCAAATACCAGATGAATGTCTTTTTCCTTTTATGTTATGTTTCTAATGACACCGAAATGGATGATAAGATGCATATAGGACAGTGATAAATGCCTCCTTTGGTGGAATGTCAGTGCTAGTACTTCTATATAAGGCTCCCTTCCCCAGCACCCAGACCATACTGATTTGCTGTGTGCATGCTTATCTGTCTTTTTTGAAGGGCTGAGGAACTTTGAAGGGATGTACCTGTCATGTTTGACATTCTTTGTTCTGACAAGATACAACTGTGTGGACATGAGATTAACGATTAGACCCCAAGACTTTACCTTCTTGAAAGGCATATCTGTCACATGGATGTAGGAACAGAGGTTGTGTTCTCTATGTCTACCACAGCCCTTCAAAGCAAGATGTTCCAGCAATTGTCTGTTGTCTGTTATTCCAAGTAAGAAAATTGTAGCCGGTAAACATCTTATCGTTTAAGTGTTCATTTGTGGTTTATCTCTTTTGTACATTTGGAATCTCCAACTTGGCAACCCACTTCTCTTTTCTTAAATTAATCTTAAAGTAATGATTATTAAAAACAATGATTTGGCTTCTGTATTTCAAAAGAATGATTTGTATGAAAAAGAAAAGTATTAAATTGCAGATTGTTGGGTCTTTTCACTAAGGAGCATTAAATTAAAAGTACCTCTCCTTGTTACTCTCTCCCCTCCCAAAAAAAGACTGTGCTGAAAACCATGCTTCTTTGGAATAGTTCATTAGAGCTATCCTAGAGACTGTCCCCTGGGCTATAATCTTCAGTTTGGCTTGAATACAACTCTCTTCTGTTCTTATTATAGATTGGTTATTGATTATTTCTGTCAGCACATGTATTGCTTAATTTCATTCTTATAAAACCTTTATCAGGCATCATTATTATTTTTGCTTTACAGGTGAAAAAAAGTGGGGACATAAAGAAGCTAAATGATTAGTCAAAAATCAAACAGCCATTAGATGGTAGCTCCTGGTTTAAACCCAGACAGTCTCTCTAGAGGCCACATGCTTAACACCATGTGTTACTTCCTTTCCAGTCAGGCCTTTTATCAGAGATTAATTTTTTATTAGTATATCAAAGGTCATTAGAAAAAAAATACCTGACTTTAAAAAAATTAGCAAATATTGAAATATTAAAAGATTATTTCCAATTTAAGCTCTAAAATATCCAAAGTCTGAATTTTGAGAAGGTATGGAAATGATGAACAATCTATTAGCAGTTTTAAAGATTTTTTGGTATTTCAAGTGAAATAAATAAAACAGTTATTCTGGGTGCCTAGGTCAAAACTAAGGTTTGGACTTAGATTAGCTTAATTGATTCTGTTTCAAAAGCTAGTATCTCTCACATGTTTCCCGAAGTCTAACTTTAATTCCAGTCGCCCCTAAATGTTCATCCATTATTCTTGTACTCTGTCTATCATCAGTTATTAAGTGCCTACTAAGTCACCGACTCGATGGACATGAGTTTGAGTAAACTCCGGGAGTTGGTGATGGACAGGGAGGCCTGGCGTGCTGCAGTCCATGGGGTCGCAAAGAGTCGGACACGACTGAGCGACTGAACTGAACCGAATTGAACTGAAGAGCCTTAAGTCTGTATTGATTCCCAGACGTGCAAAAGGTGAAAATCTACAGTCCCTGTGCTTAAGTAGCTAAATAACTTAATGAGAAAAATGAAAACTAGTTAAGTTCTGTGATGCAGGGGAGAGACCTCTGAGAGGAGCGGAAGCCGAGTTCAGGGATGCTGAGAAGGTAGGCCAAAGTACCAGAGATGCTGGTTCTTTGCCAGGTTAGGAAGGACTAGCATTCCAGGTGGTGGAAATAACAGTGACGAGGTTTGTCCTCCAAGGTTTTCATAACGGGCTTGCATTTAGTTAAAACACGCTTAAAAAAAAAAAAAACAAAAAAACAACTTGATCTTCACTGAAAGGTTTCTAGACATCATGGTATCCTTTATTTTCAGACTCCCAAGGTTCCTTCTAGACCTGTTCCTTGACCAGGTTTCAAATATTGTGCTTTGTTATACTTTGTTTTTCTTCTTGTTTTTAGGCTCTACCTTGCTAATTTAGACTTCCATTGCTTATTTAAGTTGCATCAAATTGTAAGTGATTTTTGCCTACCAGAACTGAAGTTATTGACAAATGTAAGGACACACGAACTTAAGCTGCATAACTATTCCGTATAGCTACATCTCAAAATTTTTTATTTAGCTTGATCATTAAAATAGAGTACCCAATCACACAAATGTTCTTCATTATATTATTCCTTGCACAGTGGTCAAAGTAACCTTGGTGAAGAATTTTCATATCAAGCAGTAAACAGTTTCTACTATTCCTTTGCTGCACACACATTTCTCTTTAATTTTACTGATATCTAAGTTTCTTCTGATATTTGAAACTTAGCATCTCTACAATTTCTCTTCATTGTATTAATTTTCAGTTTTCCAAGCTGAATTACATTTTAAAGTCCTCTTTAGACTCTCTGTTAGAGCCTTCTAGTCTTTTTTTAATTTGTCTCATTTTCTCATTTTGTATCATTTCAAACCTTATTATATTTATTTAAAAACTGATGTAAAGAGAATTGAATTCCCAGAGTAAGGGGCAGTCTGATTCCCATACACCTCAAGAGATTCTGGCAAGTCAAAATTTGGGAGCCATCAGCTCGGGTGTTGAGTTAAAGCCTAAGTGAAGAAGAGACAGGCTAAGAGGAAAGCAGTAGCCTCCGTGCACGCGTCTCCACGCCCCTCACACCCAGGCCAGACCTAAACAGGAAGGTAGAAATGCGTCCTCTTCCACGGTGGTTGCCGGACACAAGCCCCCGTTTCCAGAGACTAGCTTTATCGAGCCTAGTAGTTTGGGAGTGAGTCCCTTAGAGCTTCCTTCCAGTTACAACATCAGGAAGGTTATCTTTATTATTCTGTCAGACCATACAGTCTTATTGAACCCTTCCTCAATTAGATTCTTCAAAACACTGTTCTGGGAAATGTCAATAGGGTATCATAAAAAGTTAACAAGCATTTAAGTAAATTTTTTAAATGCTGTATATCCCTTTGAATATTCACTGTAACTTTTTCCCATGGTGAAGAATGAGAAAAATTCCAGACCAGTGGTAGCTGTTAACACTTTGAAGTTAAGGTTTCCAAGATGTATGTGATTAAGGAATCTTTCTGATATGGTAGAACTACCACCTTCTTGTGCGAAAGCATTCAGAAGCCTGGATCTAAGTGAGTCACTAGTTTCTTGGACCCACCTCACGGAGTCTCACTACCTTTCACCTACTATAGGTGTGGTGTTGAGTATGAACAGCTCTATACTTAGATGACCCTAAGGAAAAGCTGATTTTCCCCATCTACCCAAACCTGTCTTTGGCACAGCCCTGACACTGGCTGTGGCCCTGTAGACGGTTCATTTGTGCGCTGCCCACACTGCGTTCCGAGCTCCTGCCTGCCTTCTCCACGTCCTGCCTCAGGACGCTTTGTGAAGTCTGGTAGGTCGCCCGCCCCAAACACAGGGCGTTCTGAAAGTACCGAGGTAGAGAGCCTGGAAGGAGGCAGTAAACTCTGAGCAGAAAATCTCAGTCAGTAACGTGAAAGATGAACTCCCCAGACTCTCTCTTTTGGAGGGATAATCCTGGGAGCAGACCACACCATTCCGCAGAGGTTCTTCACTGGGACTGAGTTCATCTGCATACGGTAGAACCCGCTCAGCAACTTACATTTTATTAGGTTACTTCCCATTCCTTTCTCACCTTCTGCTTCCTGAGGTCATCTCCCCAATAAGCTGAATCCTCATCTCAGAGTCCTCTCTTTGGGGAAACGAAATTAAGACAAGCTTTTTTTCCCCCTAAGTGGCAGAAGTAGGAAAGGGTTAAGTTGCCACCTGGAAGCATATGTCTTCCTGCTCCCCTGATTCTCACCAGTCCATGTCATATGCTTCGAGCTGATACTTTCCTGTGGGACAGGGTTATTTGAAGGGCATATAGTCAGGTGACCTCTTAGTTCTGTCATTTTGGCCTAAATCTTATCATTCAGTTTTTGCTTTGTTCTTAAAGGCATCTCCAACTTATAAAACAACAGTAACAATATCAGTTATTATTTCTAATGCAATTTTGGCAAATAATGTACAGTATGCTTAAAAATTATTCCACCCTCACAACTTATATAAATATTATTGTCCTCATTTCACAGGTACACAAAACCTTGAGAACTAGAAAAGTTAAATAATTTGCAGAAGATCATAGCCCTGGAACCAGGGTCAGAGCTCACATCTGTGTGCTTCTGTGGTTCAGGCTCCAAGCCACAGTGGAGTAGTGTGCTCCACAGCTTATATTCTGCACCTAGAAACTATCTACCAGACATGTCACAGAGATAACTTCATCTGTAAAATGAGGATAATGATGCTATGTTCCTCATAATGCCATCAGACGTATCAGATAAAGCAATGCCTTACAGTAGCTATGAAAATGTTTATTATCATCATTGTTATTATGCCCATTAATACCAAAATTATATGGGGTCCACTCCTTTTCTTAGAGTCTTTGAGGCAGTCCTCTGCAGCCTCTGGTAGATGAGGAAAGAGAGCCTGCACATGGAAGAGTAAGAACCGTTTTCAGAGCTAAGGCTAGAAGTGCTGTATATCAGCTGATTCTTCAGCCCATTGACCAGCATCCACTCACTTGGACCCATGCGACTGCAGGAAGAATTGGGAAGTACAGTTTAGCTGTGTGCTCAGGATGAAAAATAAGTGAAGTATGGTGATTGTATAGCAGTATCTCATATGGCATCATCATCATCTTAATTTCATCCAAATTTGACATGTTCAGAAGTGAACTCCATCCCCGAGATATATCCAGAATCCGGTCATGTCTCACCATAGCTCCATCACCACCTTTCCAGTTCAAGCCATTATGTGTCTCCCTGATTTCTGCAGGAACCATCTAGTTGGTTTCCCTCCTCCACTCTTGCCTTTCTAAAAATGCATTCCTCATTCAGAACACAGATCAATTTCATTGTGATCAATCGGTGTCCCCTTCAAAACGCTCTAGTGGACTTCCATCCTTCTTAGAATAAATGACAGATGCTCCATACTCTGCCTTTGCTGTCCTCTCCTACCAGACTCCTTCCTGCCTGTCCAGGACTGTCTACATCCTCTTTTCCCTTCACGGAATTCTCTCCCCCTGCATCTTTGCATAAATCCATCCCTCGTTTCATTCAAATCTATCCCTAGTCTCATCTCATCAAAGAGGCCTTTTTAATGGTTTCACTTAAAATCTGCCTCAGTTCTTCTTCAGTTCCTTGGTATATCTGTTTTTCTTTGTAACACTTAAAATGCCTAAGATGTGTATTGTATATCTATTTATTTACCAGTTGCATTGGGCTTACTCCTTTAGATTAAATTTCTGGGGACAATGACTTTGTATAGTTCACTGTTGAATTCGTAACATTAGGATGGCCTCTGGCATGCAGGAAGTATTTAATACATATCTGTTAAAAGGCTGAATGACTGCTGGACTCCCTGTGATGACAGTTTTAACTTTTGCTGGTCCTCATAGGGCTCTTTTTTAATTCTCATTGATTACAGTGCTTTCTCTGTACCCCACACTTCTTTTCATTTCTTTAGTTCTTTTTAATTTCTGAAGCTCTATAAACTGATGACAATTTCCATGTCACTCACGGTCCAACTGTCTGGATATCTGAATATGTTTGTTTTTCCCATACTAAATATAAAAAGAAATGCTATCTAGGGTTCCTGTTCTGATTTCTTCATAATAATACAATTCTGCCCGTTTGTATTACCAGTTCAAAGCATCGATGCAATCTTACAGGGCTGGTTCACACCTTCCCTCCCTCTTTTTCTTCTTCCTTCCTTCTTCCCTTCCTTCCTCATGGAATAGCCATTCAATCAGAAAATGCAGTTTGGAATGATCTGCATGTGTAGCTAGTAAATGGACAATCATCATATTTGATTTTTTAAAATGTGTTTCCATTATTAGTTTCACATAAGAAAGAAGCACAGTGGGTGATATTGCTCATGTGGGCATTACCATTGCTGTTGCTATAAGCCATAGCAGCTGTTGTCTATAAGAATTTGTCACTATGTCCCTGGATTCCAGAGTACTATAAAGAATCAGCTCTTGACATACAGTAGAAGAAATAGAAACAGGAATCAGAAACTAATTACAGTTCTAGATATGCTTCAATTCATAAGAGCCAATACTCCGTCCCCAATTCAGAAAAATTCCTCCACATATTCCCCAATTTTTTCCTGCAATACCTCATAAGAAACTTATTGATTTTAGCTGTACTGTTTCAATAAACATCAACAGAGATTTTATAAGCTTAAAAAGTCTATGCCAATGTGAAAAATAAGATTTTGATAACTTTTCAGAAGTAATACCAAATAAGGTTATTTGCTTTCTGCTCTCTCTCTCTCTCTTTCTATTATTTAGTTTCTAAAGCAAATATATGTAGGCTAAAAATAAAGGTAATGCTAAGGTTTCCCTAAATACCATTATGAAGTGTTTCAATTTTATATCTTTAACAAAAACATTATTTGCAACATAGTCAATGACAGCTAAATGTTTACCAGGTCTGACCTAGATACATCTTTCTATTTTAGAGCTGGAACTTAAACCAGAGCTGACTCTTAACTTCTCAAAAAAAGCAAAATAATTTTCATCTGCAAAGAAACTTTGATAGGAAAAATATATATAAATTATGAGTAGGTATTTAAGACCAGTATTTCATTATTTTGCTTTGTATTACGTCCAACTGTTACAAGCCAGAAAGAGATTAGTATATATTTAAAAAAAAATCTTTAGTAAGTGAAAAAATGTATTTTGAATGTTAAGTAGCAATCAGACCTAAGAAATATCTATTAAAGATGGCATGAGGACTAATTTTCAATAGCATTGGGCGCTCTTTATCATCACCTCTGAGAAAGCTCACCTAGCGCTCCCTTCCTTAATGCCTCTACCAGCTCATGAGAGTTGACAGTCTCTCTATTCCCCTCTCTAATCTTTTCTACCCTATCATGAAATACCAGAACAAAAAAACAGCAATAGTATCGTACCTGCTCTACTAAAATATGACCTGCTGTCCATCAACTGCAAATTCTCTTAAGAATTGCTATCACTTAAAGAATATTTATGAAGTCTTTATGTAAGAATACAAAGTCAGAATATGAAAATTGATAGGGTAGAGACGCTTGGATGAATAAGGATGTTGATGAACGAAGACAGTTAGACAGACAGATGGAAATTTTTTCACAGAGATTAGGAGAAAATAAAACCAATATTCCCTTTCCTTGAATACAGTTGGTTCAGGCTATTGGTTGTTCAATTGCTCGATTGTGTCTGACTCTTTGTGACCCCATGGACTGCAGCATGCCCGGCTTCTCTGCCCTTTACCATTTCCTGGAGCTTGCTCAAACTCATGTCCATTGAGTCAGTGATGCCACTCAACCATCTCATCCTCAGTTGTCCCGTTCTCCTGCCTTCAATCTTTGCCAGCATCAGAGTCTTTCCTAATGAATTGGCTCTTTGCATCAGGTGGCCAAAGTACTGGAGCTTCAGCTTCAGCATCGGTCCTTCCAATGAACACCCAGGACTGATCTCCTTTAGGATGGACTGGTTGGATCTCCTTGCAGTCCAAGGGACTCTCAAGGACCTTGTGTGTTAGCTGCTCAATCCTGTCTAACTCTTTGTGACCCCATGGACTGAAGCCTGCTATGCTCCTCTATCCATGGAATTCTCCAGGAAAGAATACTGGAGTGGGTAGCCATTCCCTTCTCCAGGGGATCTTCCCAAATCAGGGATTGAATCCAAGTTTCCTGCATTGCAGGCAGATTCTTTACCATCTGAGCCACCAAGAAAGCCACTTAACATATAGTTAAGAACTTAAACAACAGTGGAAGAACCATCTGCAGACTTTACATGATGACTATAATGTCTGAGAAAGATATTGAGTTCCTTAGAGGGAAAGCTACAAAAAGAAAATCACAAAATTTATGCTATTAAAGAACTGCTATTGGATTCATCATGGAGAAATGCCATAGGAATCAGCACAAATTAACCATTACATCATTTAACTTTTATTTTCTAGAGTTTGTTATACTGTGTTGGCCAAAAAGTTTGTTCAGATTTTTCCATAGCATCTTATCTTTTGCCTCTTTCATCCTAATAAAATACCAACAAACCTGCTTCTTCTGAATTCTTTATTTCAGCTAATCACCTAGACATGTAAATAATGATTCAGCCTGAAAGTCTGTAGCCATTCTTAGCTTCTCCTTCAAATTTCCTTCAACATTAAGAAGTCAGTTCAGTCAATTTAGTCACCCAGTTTTGTCTGACTCTTTGCAACCCCATGGACTGCAGCACGCCAGGCCTCCCTGTCCATCACGAATTCCCGGAGTTTACTCAAACTCATGCCCATTAAGTCAGTGATGCCATCTAACCATCTCATCCTCTGTCATCTCCTTCTCCTCCCGCCTTCAGTGTTTCCCAGCATCAGGGTCTTTTCAAATGAGTCAGCTCTCTGGGTCAGGTGGCCAAAGTACTGGAGTTTCAGCTTCAGCATCAGTCCTTCCAATGGACACCCAGGACTGATCTCCTTTAGGATGGACTGGTTGGATCTCCTTGCAGTCCGGAACTCTCAAGAGTCTTCTCCAACACCACAGTTCAAAAGCATCAATTCTTTGGTGCTCAGCTTTCTTCACAGTCGAACTCTCACAACCATACATGACCACTGGGAAAACCGTAGCTTTGACTAGATGGACCTTTGTTGACAAAGTAATGTCTCTGCTTTTTAATATACTCTCTATGTTGGTTATAATTTTTCTTCCAAGGAGTAAGCGTCTTTTAATTTCATGGCTGCAGTCACCATCTGCAGTAGCTTCATAGATTTTGTTCCTGAACACATCGCTGCCCTATATCCCCACTGCCATTGTCACAGTTTTCCTTTGGGCCTTAATCTCTTCCTGTTTTCCTTGCTCTTATCTTTACCGGTCTAGTTCAGCCTGTACCACAGCTGAAGTGATACATCTATTGATACAGCTTTCTCAACAGGCCATATGAACCCCTTGATGATTTAGTCCAATATTTCACATATGCTTCCACTTCCTGACTCAGAGCTTTAGGACTACTGAATTGCTTGCAATCCTCCTTGCTTTATGCATCTACCCTCCCCTACACAAATATTAATACTTGATGTTTTATACTTTGGTGTTTTTTTTTTTTTTAACCTTGTTTCCTCTTCCTGGGCAGCACGGTCCTCATCCATTCTGAAACTTAACTCCCCTTATTTGGGGCTCTTACTCCGTCCTTAGAACTCGCTTTTTGCATTCACTTCCCCCAGGAAGCTTTCCTGACCTTCTCCTGCTATCCTTGCTCTTGTGCTTCAGGGGTTCCAGAGCAATGCTGTTTCTCCTTTGTCATCCTCACCATGCTGGAAACTCTTTGAAAACTGGAACTATTCATTTTTTCACCAGTGTTTTCCCAGTACTCCACAGAATCTGGAAAATAACAGATCAGCAAATGTTTGAACAGTGAGCACCAAAAAGCAGGAGGGTCCCTAGCCTCCAGGATTTCATGCCTATTGATCTGCGGTGGGGCTGATGTAATAATAATAGAAATAAAATGCGCAGGAAAGGTAAGTGCTCGGGTCATCCCCAAATTACACCTCCCACCCTGGTCCCTGGAAAAATTATCTCCTACTAAACTGGTTCCTGGTACCAGAAAGGTTTGGGACCACGGCCAATGAGGATAAATGTCAGTGACCAAGAAATGAATTGACAAAGCTAGTTAATTGTAAAAGCAACCCTTAAGTCACTGCTATACTCTTTACATTTACCCCCGTAATGAGTATAGTTTCTCACATCTCTCCTGGTGAGTCCCAGTTTTATAAATACAGCTTTAATCTTTTTCCACAGTCTGCTTGGGCTCTGGACATCTTCCACTTGGATGGGGGTGCTTATCTTCCTTGTAGTAGCATCACTATTCTTCCACATTGATCCTTTGCTCGGACTCCAATATACTTTTCTTATTTTTTTTTAGCTTTTCCAATAAATAAACTTTCTTTCCCTAGAAAAAATGGTAGTTCACTAACTGTCTTTCTCCAAATGTCTTTCACTAAATAATGGATACTGTATAATTCATTTCTTTCCCTCATCTTCCTGCCATCCCCTTCTCCCTCTCTGTCAGGAGCTCATATTTGAATTTTACACACAGTTGTAAAAGTAATATGAAGGTAAATAATCATTAATTAATGAATGGAAAAACTGGCACTGAAGTTTGGTTCTCTTTTGGGGTCAGTATCTCTGGATCTCTGATGTACATCATATTTATTCCTGTTCTTTTTCTTCTGTTTCGTGAGCATACCTTTAGCACATCACAATAATTGATAATTAGCAAAAGGTTAATTTCAGCTTTATTACACTTAATTTAAGGAGTCAAGTAAATATGAGAAGGCTGCTTTTGAGGGCTTCCTTTCACTTGTGAGGGCTTCCCTGGTGGTTCAGACAGTGAAGAATCCCCTTGCAATGCAGGAGACTTGGGTTTGGTCCCTGGGTTGGGAAGATCTCCTGGAGGAGGGCATGGCAGTCCACTTCATTAATTTTGCCTGGAGAATCCCATGGACAGAGGAGTCTGGTGGACTGTGGGTCACAGGGTTGTATAGAGTCGGACATGACTGAGTGTCCAAGCACACACACTTTCAAGGAAGTTGAAAAATTTTCAGAAATCTCATAAATAATAGGGTCTTGAAAATTTACTGTTTGGAATAATACTGATATCTTTCTGTATAATAACGTATAACTATCCCATCTGTACTCTTTTGTACACATTGATTCCTATTAAATACTAGGGAAAAAGTTTCACCTTGCTTTAGTAGACAGATTTATTGTAACTCTTTTGAAAATGACTTAAAGACCACCAGGTTAAAATAGTAGTGATTGGGATAGCTCCACAAGGGAGAGAAAATTCATGTTTTAAAGTATTAAAACTTTTCAAAGAGCTTTAGTTAAATTCAAGACTAAGCCAGAGATACAAAATAGAAATTCTCTCAGCCCAGCTATTACCTTTGGCTGATGCTTTCTCGGTGGTCATGTTGTGTATGCGAGAAGATTCTAAAGCTGGAAAGACTGTTTGTTTTTTAATAGCTAGTTGGCCAGACCACCGATTGCTTTACGATGCTGTGTCACTGAATATAGTGCAGAGTATTAGATTAATGGCTTTTGCTTTGACCAGCTAGAACAGGGGAGTTAGGGAATAAAAAGCAGGACCCCTGTTTTTCCCATTGCAGCATTCTTTGTTCCCTGAACCACAGGGAGGATTAGTTCAAATAGTGGTGTGTAAAATGGATTCAGTCTTACAGATCCTATCACTTTTATCACTCTGGTAAGGAAGGGATGAATTTAATAAGACATGGTATTAACTGTATTTGCTTTGTTTAGGACTTTTGTATAGATTAGCAACCCTAGACTATTTTACTGGTTTTCTTTATTCTTGGACTCATGATAGTGTGATTAGCACTCAAAGCAGGTGATGTCAGCGGGGGTGGACGGGGTTTTGAAGGTGCAGCTTTGATAAATATCAGGGATTTGGGACTCACAGGAAGACACTGTGTCCCACGTCCTTTGTTCGGGAATCTCCGTGATCAGAATCTGCCGGGGAAGCCTCAGTGGTTTTTAGTTTCTGCCTAATGGAAAACAGGCAGAAAAGATCTCTTTCTGGTTGCAGACTGCTGTTATGTTGTCTATCAGTCAATCTGCAGACTTAAACAGAAATTGAATGAACACAAAAGCTGTCTTCCTAGTTGGGATTCTGGCCCCCACCATCAGCTGCCTTTCCCCTCCATACTATCTCAATGTCTGGTCAGTATTTAATTTCCTTTCAGCAAACATTTATTGGGTGCCAGACATTGTGTTAGGTGTTGAAGGGAGATAGGAGATGAATATAAAACCTGACCTCTGCTCTTGTTTTCATCACCTTGAAAACACAATTGTATCTCTCACAGTGATTTGTTTAGTCATATAGATTAGAAATTAGCCACACAAAATACACCTGGAGATATAACTAAATAAAGACACTAAAAATAGGAAGTCTTGGGATTCAGGGTCGCGTTACAGCATAAGGTAGGTAGACAGGGTCCTGAGCAACACCTGGGAAACAGAGAACTCTAGTGAAGGCGCTATCGGGCGGATCTTCCCAGGTGACCGGTTCTTTGTGCCACTCAGCATTAACACACATTCGAGTGCGCACACGCGTACATGCGCGCGCACACTCACACACACACACACACACACACACACACACACACGCTTCTGCTTCTCTTTGCAACCAGACGTACTGCGCAAAAGATATCCAAATGACTTGATCAGCACCTGACATTTAGTAATGAACAGTTTTGGAACTTCTTTTCTTGTTAATTTAAATTTAGATAAGCTGTGAATATCAAAATCGGAATGAAATTTATTCTTCTGTCTAGTAATAATGGTGATGATGATGACGAATTGCATAAAGCATCCCTTGCTTTTAAAGAGATTTAGAGAATGTATTATCCAGATGTTTTCTTCTCTAGTCCTGTGTAACTTATAGAACACACAAATACTACTGTCTTTATTTTAGAGAGAGAGAGAAACTGAAACATTGAACAGTGTAATGGCTTCAAAAAGCCAGGAAACCAAGATTAGAATTTCTAATTTTAGGCCCAGTATCTACATTGGAGGCAGAAATAGATTGTCCGGAAGATATATTTGCTACATCTCTTCGATCTTAATCAGCTTACTTGCTTTCTAGCCGTATTTAATGCCCTCAGCAAATCCCTGCTGGCTCAGTAGTAAACAACCCACCCGCAATGCAGGAGACACTGGTTTGATCCCTGGGTTGGGAAGATCCCTTGGAGAAGGAAATGGCGACCCCCTCCAATATTCTCGTCTGGGAAATCCCATGGACAGAGGAGCCTGGTGGGCTGCAGTCCATGGGGTCGCAGAGTCAGACGTGACTTAGCGACTAAACAGCAATGAGAAATCACAGGAGCCCAGTGACTGTCCTAGGCCAGGGAGGAGGGGGAAATGCCTTCCCCATTTGCTTTGGTTTTTGTTTGACAGAGCTACTTTGATAAAAAAGGAGTAAGAGAAAATCTTTTTTAATACAAACTTTTGCATGTTGCTTGCTTTTCTGTGGGTCAAACCAAAAACAAATTGTTCTGAGAAAGAGAAGTTTACAAATGGCAGACTTCATGGCCATTGTCCTGCTTCCTTCCCCAGTTCATTGCAATGGGAAGGCAACATAAACTAGTTTCCCCTGGCTACCAACTCCAGGTTTAGTCTTCTGATGATCTGGAGTCTGGTTATTTTAAATTTAACATTTCCTTGTACCTTAATGTTAAAAGACACACAAGGTTTTAAATAGCTTTTCCAGGATGCTGAAATGGTTTTGTAAATTTCATGAATTGTTTATACTTTTCCTTTTCATACTTCCAAACAGTTTGCAAATAGCTCAAAAATTCACTGTGACAGTTTAAGCAGCTTGCTGTTGATGCGGTATCTAACATGTTTTGACAGACATGGGAACTTTCCAACACATAAATTGCTATTGTGTCTCAGCACTCCTCAAATTTCAACCACCTGCATTAGAATGCAAGATATGTTCTGGCAACTGCTACTGCTTTTGGCTTTTTTAAGAGGAACTTGGGTTTCCCTGGTGGCTCAGATGGTAAAGAATCCACGTGCAGTGTAGGAGACCCGGGCTCGACCCCTGGATCAGAAGGATCCCTTGGAGAAGAGAATGGCTACCCACTCCAATATTCTTGTCTGGACAATCCCATGGACAGAGGAGCCTGGCAGACTATAGTCCATAGGTCCCAAAGAGTTGGACATGACTAAGTGACTAACACTTTTGCTTTTTGCAGGTCTCCCCAGGAGTTGAGAGTAAGAGTGGTTATGTCTAAATACACACACACACGTACATTCTTAGGTTTGAAAGGGATTTCAAATAATATTCAGTCATAACCTCCTTCCCCAGTTCTCAAACATAATTATACCTACTCCTGAGAAACATTTATTTGCAAGTCATGGCAATAGCCATTTCATTCCAGAGCCTCGTGTCTTGGATTATGTTTTGTTTGTAAAAATAGTCTACTAAAATCTAAATAGCTGTGAGATAAGGTAAAATTTAATGGAAAGAGAAAAGGATCTGGAATCAGAAAAACTTTGTTTAATTTCTCAGCTCCATCTCTGACCCTGTGTACCATCTGTATAATATATTTTTTAATCATTATGAATCACACTTTCCTCATCTGGGGAATGGGAATAATAATAACTTTATAAGTTATTATAAGAATTAGTGATGTAGCCTATGCAAAGTTTCTAGCCAGATATGGATGCTCCGTTTTATTTCATTCTTATATAAACAATATGAAAAAGATATCTGTGTTTCATAAAAGAAGAATCTGAAGTTCAGAGTAGTGATATGATTTCTCCACATTCCTGTGTTAAGTTAAAAAAAAAAAAGAATAATGAAGATGGCCAAATAGGCTTTTACTTATCAAAGCAAATATACTTCCGAATCTTCAAATCTTTTCCAACACTTCAAATCCATAGCTCAGTCACCTCTGAGGTAGATATGGTGTCCATTTTTTCATAGTATGTCAGAAGTAAAAGAAATAAATAAGACTTGAACTAAGATTGACACTTTGATAAATACCTGTTTATCATCATTAAACAGACATTAGTGGCAAGCATTGAGTTTTAAATTTTTATTAATGTTTTTCATGATTATGTAGTAAATGCCTCTCTTTCTCACTAGACTAAAAGTTTCAGGAAATCAGGGAACACATATGTATTCTGTATCCTCAGCGCCTAACACACAGTAGTTTTCTAGAAATATTTAAATGAATTCTTTTGAATAACCGTGCATTTAAAAATCACATAATTTTCAATTTTTTTCAGCTTGTTTCTATATCTGAATTTTTCTTTACAATCTACATTTTTTTCTTTCATAAGTAAAATAAATCTCATTGTTAAGAAAGATTTAGAAAATACAAGCAAGATAAAAAAACAAACAAAAAAATCATTCCACCATGTCTTAGTTTTCTGTTTGCTTTATTAAAAAGGAGATGAAAATCAATTTTAGTTGGACTTTAGAAAGTGTAGATATTTCCCTTGGGATTTCTTGTTCTAACCACAGAGCTCTTGCCATTACAAGAAATAAAGCTTAATAAAACTTTCTGCTTTTAAGTTTCAGCCAGATGTCCCAGGGAAGGGTGGCAAAATCCCCTCCACATTTTTTTCAGTTTTGGGATCATTTCTGGAAAGATTGTTTAGGGAGCCACTCCCTTCAGGAATCTTATAATTAATTTTCATTCTGTCTATTGATTTTCCCACAGTGAAGCAAGAATATTGTTTTTTAATACATAGCACCTCTATTCTGTTCAGATTAATTTTGGGTCATTTTTGGATCATCTGAAAACTTTGTGCAACTTTTTTCTAAAATGCTATGTAGGTAGTTAATATTTTAGTTCTGAAAACTTTAAAGTTTGACTGAAAATGTCCTTAGTTTGCTTTCATACATAACACAAGAATTTCTTTCAATAGTATTGAATTATAGCCTTTATCTTCAAAGTTGTATAATATTATATATATAATATATATATTTTAGCTTGGGACTTAAGATTTTTTTTAAACTTGTTAATTAAAATATTCTTCCATACTGTATTTAAGGATGAATTTATTTGAAATAATTTTGCCTTATTCCCTATACCTATTTTTTTAATCATAGAACTTTTTGCAGTTATGTTTTGATTATATCTTTTGATTCATTTCAGTTTTCCTCATTTCTTTCTTTGAACATCTAAACATCTTTTTATAATTTTTTTTTTAAAGTAGAGTGATGCAAGTATACAATTAAAAAGTCAAATGGATCTAAAGGGCTTACATTGAAAGTCAGCAGTTCCTTGCCTGTCAACCCTTACCTTCCCCTTCTATATGCAACTCTACTCACATTTAACTCTACCAGCTATAGATTCTGTTTTACACTTCTGCACGTTAAAGTAATATTTTTATTCTGCTTTCTCTTGATGCATCCATTTTAAATATGGCCTATTGACTAGTTGAGTTTTAGGCTATTACCACCATCCTTCTTCTAGCTCTGTCTTCCAAAAATTATTTTATCACAACTTTCATTAAATCAATAGTCCATGTTTACATTATTATGATTATGTAAGTATTATTACTGAGCTTAAGAATGCACTATTATTTCAACAGTGTGCTACATTTAGCTTGCCCTGGAGTTGGTACTTGCTTTTGTTTGGCTTAGTTTTCTGCGTGTCTGTCAATAACCCCTTACTAAATGTTCCAACAGATCTGGGTAATGCCTTGTAATAATTTTCGCCAAACACTCAAAGCTATCAAATAATCTATAGTTCTGCTTATCATTCTTCCTGGAAACTGCCCACTTCCAAGCCATTAGCTTCACATTCTGACATGAATTGTTGCTCTCCAGGCCTGTTGCACATCTGCTGCCCTGGGGCCTCTTGGTAAATTCCCTGCACTGAACCCTCAGTTTTCTACACATCATGTCCTCTCTCTTCCATTTATTTTGCTGAATTGTGTTCTCCAGTAACCTGTCACGAAGAGGAATGTGGGTAGTTATCTTTACAATTACCAGGTGTCTGAAAATAACTTTACTTTTACCTTCCATCTTGAATGGTAGTTTAGGTAGGGTAAAAATCATTTTCCCTGACAATTGTGTCAACTGGAAAAAGTAATGCCGCTGCTGCCGAGTCGCTTCAGTCGTGTCCAACTCTGTGACAGGAGGCTGCAAATGTAAAAAATAATTGATTTGAGGGTTTAAGAATGGCAATTTAGGGGACACAGATTTGAGTGAGCTCGAAAGAGTGTTCAGAGGAAGAGGCTTATACATACAAAAAGTCCCACAGTTGCTAAAAGTTATTTGGAAAGAATTGCGATTGATGAGAGTCAGAAAATAACTGTGGTTAAGATCTGAGTTATCCTAAGGTGGGGTCTGAGGAGCAGACAGACCGCCGTGAGTTATTTTAGAGCCAGGGGCCGATAGGCTTGAGTTTGAGTTTCTGGCAGGTGCTCCAGACGGCTTCCTCAGGCCAGCAGTCAGCCTCCATCCAGGCTGAGACATGGCTTCAGTCACACTTTCCAAAGGGCTTCCCGGCTCTGCTTCAGCAAGCTGTCTTAGCAATATCAACCCATTTTCATTTTTCTCTCACTGTTGCAAGGCATCATTCCTCAGTCTTCTGGCATCCAGCGTGACTGATAAAAATCCCAAATGCTATTGTGATTCCTTTTCCTTTGATTGTGTTTGGGTACTTGTTTTTGCATTATATTCTGGAAGCTTTTAGAGTTTCCTTCAAGCTTATTGTTCTGAAACTTTTATTTCAGACATTAGCCTGGTGATTCTGAGAAATTTTCATATGCATAATTTGTTTCTCTCTAATTTTTCAATTCTTTATTTTGGAGGTGGTGTAGGGGTGAAATTAAAAAAAAAAAAACTGTTGGATTTTGTACCTTCCAGATTGATTCTCAAGAATTATCATAGTTTACTTTACCTCTCTTATGTTCTTTTCTGAGAGGTTTACTTGGCTTTATGTAGTAGCACTTCTGATTTTTTATTATATTTCATATTTACTATTTATATTTAATTTAGATACTTATTTATTATTCTTTCTTAATAACAGTTAGGTTTCCATCTTTTCTTCTCTGCACTTATTTAGTTCCTTCCTTCCTTCCTTGTTTGTGTTTTGCTTTGCATTTCCTTGACTTCTTTGTTTGACACTGAAAACACTTTTTATATAACAGCTGATCTTGATTTGTCCATTCATATTCCAGAGATATCAAACAGCTCACTGAAGCTGAGTGTCTTCATGGAAGAGTAGATTCTTAGTTGGAAGAATAGTTAACCATACATGAGCTGAAAGCAAGCCACGTTTTTGATCTAGGGACCACAAAAATGCCACAATAAGGATTTTCTTGGGTTGCAGAGTTACACCCAGGATTCTCCCTTTTCCAGCTTCTTGTGGTAGAAAGTGGAGAGAGAATCTTTACGTATAGTTTCTAGGCGAGAGAAGCAGAGGGTGTGTAGCATGTAGACGTCATTGTATTTCGTTTTCACTCCTATGCACCCTCCTCTCCACGGTGCTCCTGTTATAAAATCTAGAGTCTTTCAGAAAATAGGCAACTGTCATCCTGTCAGTGTGTGTGGGGGGAGAGGATGTGGGGAATAATGCTCTTACTACAAGAATGGAGAAAAAGACCTGCAATGTTCCAGCTACCCTGTATAAAGTTTTTCAATTAGTGTCTATCAGTTCTCATCCACCAATGCAGACTTTTAAAGAAAGGTAGAAGTAATCCTTTCATGAATGTCTAAATTGTCTTCTACCTAAAGAATAAGGGGAACATTCTAATCCATAAATTGCACAGATAATTTATCTCTATCTGTAACCTTCATCTGTATGTAATATTGAACAGGGAAGTTTGGAGAAACCTGATACTCCTTAAGCAGTATACAGATATTCTACAGGTTAACCTTAAGTGGTTCTAATCAGTAAAGAAGGGCTGGTTTAATTTTTGGTATTAATTAATTCAACAATATTTATTATGGAAGCATAATAAATATTTATTTATTTGTAAATATTTCATTTATTTTGGAAACACAATATTCCGAGAATTAGGTATATAAAGCTTGTTGCTGCCTAGTCAAATCAACATCATGTCCTTTGTTAGCTCCAGTGAGCAGGTAGGAACAAGTAGTCCACTGGCTAACCAACCTGATGAAAGGGAGGCACATTTATTAGATTCATACATCCAAATTTGTGAAAAGAAAAATTCTCAACATATTAATCTATAGAATTTAGTTTTTGCCAAAACACACCCCTATTTTAAAAGTATTTATTATGCACCAAGCACAATATTTTGTGCACTTTGAAAAGGAGAAAATTGAGCATGAGACATCTTAAATAACTTGCCCAATATTAACACTAAGGTGTTGTTTACTTTTAGCTCCAGTATCATAATGTTGGTACTATTACTCCAACACTGTCACTGGAAATAACTGTCAGAGGTATTGTCTGCTAAATCTTTCCTATTAGGTATTTCTTCTTTATATCTTCATGAGGCATAATTGGTCTCTATTTTAATTTTCTTTTGGCCTATTATAGCAGTGACAACCTTAACTAGCTAAAAAGTATATTCAAATAGGCCCCGGTAGAACTTAAAAATAAAACTTTAATGTGTTTTCTTTATACCTATTCCTCTTTTCCTTCTGACCACCTAATTTCGCAGATTCTGTGTTTTCTTTTTATAAAGCCTTGAAACTGATATTTTGCTTGAGAAGTTTTGTATGACATTAAGACTTTGGAAGGAAAAATGTCAGAAAGTATTGCTTTATTCTTCTTAAAACATAGCCAGCAATGGCCACCCAATTATTTTTTTGTTATATTAGGAATGATCTCCAAAATGTTTTAGTTAAGGTGAATTGAGAAGAGGAGAGAGAACATAATTGAGGATACAGGAATAGGCCTTGTACATTCAAAGTTATTGAAGTTACTGAAAATCTGTTTTAGGTTGAAAAGGAACCTTTCGCCCCCTTTTTTGAAGCTGAAAGTCCAAGATCAGGGCCTCAGTTTCCGGTGAGTGCCCTTTTTCTGGTTTGCAGGTAGCCACCTTCCTGCTGTGTCCTCACCTGTCCTTTCCTCAGGACTTGAATGTGGGGAGAGATGCCCCTTCTTATAAGAAGACTAATGCTCTCAAACTAGGACCCCACCCTTATGACCTCATTTACACTTAATTACTTCTGTGGGAGCTAAAGCTCTAATACTGTGGCCACCTGATGTGAAGAACGGACTCACTGGAAAAGACCTTGATGCTGGGAAAGACTGAGGACAGATGGAGAAGGGGGTCACAGAGGATGAGATGGTTGGCTGGCATCATTGGCTCAATGGACATGAATTTGAGCAACCTCTGGGAGATGGTGAAGGATGCAGAAGCCTGGTGTACTGCCGTTCTGAGCAACTGAACAATGACAGCTTCCCTAGGAGGAACCCCAACTCCAGGGATAGCCACATTGGGGAACAGAGTTTCAATATATAAACTTGAGGAGGGGTTGGAGATGAGGCACACAAACATATATAGCAGGATCAGTTAATTTCACATACATTTCTTTACAAAACTGGAGAAATAGAGATTATAACTTATTTTTGTTTCCCTGAATTAGTGGTTTCTTTCTTTTCTTTTTCTTTTTTTTGTCTCAGCCTGTTGGTACTGGCATGGGGACACCTCAGGCCAAGCATGTAGCCAGGCAGACATGTAACTGCATGCATTGCAGGTCAGCCGCCTTAGAATCCCCCGAGCCCCAGGTGCCCTGGGACCTGTCCACACCCACCAGGACCACTGGGGCCTCACAGTCTGCAGTCTCAGGAACGGACTTATCCAACAGCAAGCTGGCTCTAGCCCAAAGAATTTCTGTGCCCTAGCCCTACTCATCAGGTTGGCAACACCAGCTCTGAGATACTTTGACCATCTCAGCCAGTCATCCCAGGATATGATACCACCCTCCAGTGGGCCAACACCAGCTTTGGAACCCCATGGACGACAAGCTAGTCATGTGAGGAACTGACTCTCCCACAAGTGGGCTGACTCCAGCTCTGAGATCCCCAGGGCCCTGCAGTCAGAGACTACAGTGCCTACCAGTGAGTCAGCACTAGCCCTAGAACCCTCTAGGCCTAGATCCCACCCAGCAGCAGGCTGAAACCTCCTCCAGGACACCTTGGGCCATTCAGCCAGCTGGCTGGAATCTGACCCCATTCACCAGCAGGCTGACACCAGCTTTGGGACACAGGGGACCCTGCAGCAAGCCATGTCAGGAACCAGTTCCACTACGCAGGAGGCTCTCTCTAGTCTGGGATCACTGGCCCCACGGTCAGCAGCCCTGGGACTGACCACCCACCAGTGGGCCAGCGCTAGCTCTGGGATCCCCGAAAGCTTCAGAGTCAGCGACCTCATGACCTGACCAGGCTCACTAACAGATGGCAGCCTCTAAACCAGGCAAGGCCTGGCAGCCAGATGGGCCAGAGGCCAGCCGTGCCTACTAGACCAACCATAGTAGTCATTCCGCCACAACAGGAGGAGGGCCTTTGCAGCCCACCTAGAGCATATGGCCTGGGGACCACAGCGTGGTGCGTTGCTGGGACATATGACAAGTCTCCTACCCAAGGCCACTTCTCCAAGATCAGAAAACAACCAACCTGCCAAATACATATAAATAAAACAAGAAACTAAGTGAAATGAGGCAACAGAGGAATACGTTCTAAATGAAGGAAAAAGATAAATCCCCAGAAGAAGAGCTAAGTGAAATGGAGATAAGCAGATTATCCAGTGAAGAGTTCAAGGTAATGATCATAAAGATGCTCAGAGAACTTGGGAGAAGAATGAACAGACACTGTGAGAAGTTTAACAAAAGGTTAGAAAATATAAGGAAGAATGAAACAGCATTTAAGAATACAGTAACTGAAATAACATATGTTGAAAGGAATCAATGGCATATTAGATAAAACAGAGGAATGAATCAGTGAACTGTAAATAGAGTAGTGGAAAAGTCACTGGAGTAGACACATAAAAGAAAAAAGAATTAAAAAAGAGAAGTGCGCAAGAGATCTGTAGGCAACCTTAACCATACTAACATTCATGTTATAGGGGTCCCTGATGGAGAAGAGAGAAACTATGGGGCAGAGAACATATTTAAAGGCATAATAGGTAAAACTTCCCTAATTTGGGAAAGGACAGAAACATCCAGGTCCAGGAATCAAAGAGAGTTCCAAACAGGATCAACCCAAAGATCAAACCAAGATACACTGTAATTAAAGTGAAAAGAAAAAGATAAAGAGAGAATATTAAAAGCCGCAACACATCACACGTCAGGAAACTTCCAGAACATAATCAGTTGACTTAAGTAGATGCTTTGCTGTTCAGAAGATATATTTAAAGTGATGAAAGAAAAAAAAAAAAACATACAACCAAGAATACCAAGGGTATCACTTAAATATGAAGGGAAATGTAAAATTTTACAGACCAGCAAAACTAAAAGCTCAGCACCACAAATCAGCTTTATAAGAAATGTTAAAGGGACTTCTGTAAATGAAAAAGGCCAGAACTATAAATATGAAAATTATGAAAGGTAAAATCTCATTGGTAAAGACAAATACAAAATAAAGGTAGTAATTACTTATAAAGCTAGTAGGAAGGTTAAAAGACAAATCTATACAGAACGAAAGGATATAAACATGGTGTCACAAATAGTAAACACTGGGATAGGTAATAAAAATACAGGGTTGTGAAAACGTGTTCATACATAGATCATCAACTTAAACTAATTACACACACACACACACACACACACACACACACACCCCCCTATATATAGCAAGGTATACCAGAAACCAAATATCTATGACGGAAACACAAAAAAGACAAAAGAATCCAAGCATAACAATAAAGATAGTCATTAAATCACAAGAGAAAAAAAGTAAAAGAAAGGAACGAGTAACTACAGAAACAGTCAGAAAACAGTTAACAAAATGACAATAAGTACATACCTACCAACAATTACGTTAAATGTAAATGGACTAAGCACTGCAGGCAAAATATATAGTGACTGAGAGAGTACTAAAAGAAGACCCATATATATATGCTGCCTTTAAGAGACTCACTTCAGATCTAAATGCACAAGAGACTGAAGTGAGTAGGTGGAAGAAATTATTCTTTGCAAGTAGAAACAAAAAAAGGTGAGTAACGATACTTATATTAGACAAAATAAACTTTAAAGCAAAGACTTTAACAAGAGACAAAGAAAGACATTACATAATGATCAAGGGAATTAATCCAGGAAGAAGATATAACAATTGTAAATATACATTCACTCATCATAGAAGCACCTAAAATATTAACAGACATAAAGAGAGAAATTGACAGTAACACAATGATAATAGGGGACTTTAATACCCCATTTACAACAAAGGACAGATTATCCAGACAGAACATCAACAAAAAACACTGGCCTTAAAGTTAAAATCAGTATACTGTATTGGTCTTTATCTTTCTGGCTTACTTCACTCTGTATAATGGGCTCCAGTTTCATCCATCTCATTAGAACTGATTCAAATGAATTCTTTTTAATGGCCGAGTAATATTCCATGGTGTATATG
>JADEYB020000010.1:2237388-2264153 GCA_015832495.2 Alces alces | reverse complement strand
GCCATTTCAAATCCTGAAAGATGATGCTGTGAAAGTGCCTCACTCAATATGTCAGCAAATTTGGAAAACTCAGCAGTGGCCACAGGACAGGAAAAGGTCAGTTTTCATTTCAATCCCAAAGAAAGACAATGCCAAAGAATGTTCAGCCTACCACACAATTGCACTCATCTCACATGCTAGTAAAGTAATGCTCAGAATTGTCCAAGCCAGGCTTCAACAATATGTGAACCATGAACTTCCAGATTTTCAAGCTGGTTTTAGAAAAGGCAGAGGATCCAGAGATCAATTGCCCACATCTGTTGGATCATTAAAAAAGTAAGGGAGTTCCAGAAAAACATCTATTTCTGCTTTATTGACTTTGCCAAAGCCTTTGACTGTGTGAATCACTATAAACTGTGGAAAATTCTTCAAGATATGGGAATCCCAGACCACCTGACCTGCCTCTTGAGAAACCTGTATGCAGGTCAGGAAGCATCAGTTAGAACTGGACATGGAACAACAGACTGGCTCCAAATAGGAAACAGAGAATGTCAAAGCTGTATATTGTCATCCTGCTTATTTAACTTATATCCAGAGTACATCATGAGAAACGCTGGGCTCGATAAAACACAAGCTGTAATCAATTGCCTGGAGAAATATCAGTAACCTCAGATATGCAGATGACACCACCCTTATAAGCAGAAAGTGAAGAACTAAAGAGCCTCCTGATGAAAGAGAAGAGAGAAGAGTGAAAAAGCTGACTTAAAGCTCAACATTCAGAAAAGTAACATCATGCCATCTGGTCCCATTGCTTCAAGGCAAATAGATGGGGAAACAGGAAACAGAGGCTGACGTTATTTTTGGGGGCTCCAGAATCACTGAAGATGGTGATTGCAGCCATGAAATTAAAAGATGCTTACTCTGTGGAAGGAAAATTATGACCAATCTAGACAGCATATTAAAAAGTAGAGACATTACTTTGCCATCAAAGGCCCATCTAGTCAAGGCTATGGTTTTTCTAGCAGTCATGTATGTGTGTGAGAGTTGGCCTATAAAGAAAGCTGAGCGCCGAAGATCAGATGCTTTTGAACTGTGGTGTTGGACTCTTGAGAGTCCCTTGGACTGCAAGGAGATCCAACCAGTCCATCCTAAGGGAAATCAGTCCTGAATATCCATTGGACGGACAGATGTTGAAGCTGAAACTCAAATACTTTAGCCACTTGATGTGAAGAGCTAACCCATTTGAGAAGACCCTGATGCTGGGAAAGATTGAAGGTGGGAGGAGAAGGGGACAACAGAAGATGAGATGGTTGGATGGCATCACCGACTTGATGGACTTGAGTTTGAGTAAGCTCCGGGATTTTGTGGTGGACAGGGAGGCCTGGCGTGCTGAGGTCTGTGGGGTGGTAATGAGTCAGTCACGACTGAGCGACTGAAGGGAACTGAACCAAAGCTAACAAAATATCCCCCTCTCTCAGTCTCTGTCTCTGTCTCTCTCTCCTCCTCCTTGTTCTACTTATTATTGCCATTTTTTTATTCCTAAAATCCATCACAGGCAGAATATTCTTACTCGAGTTGATAACTGAGATACTGGATTCTTTCTCCTTTTTCTGTGTAGAAATATGTAAGTACTGTTTACAAGAAAATGTAACAGGAAAGTGGGTTTCCCTGATGGCTTAGTGGTAAAGAACCCACCTGCCAATGCAGAGGACAGGAGTTTGACCCCTGGGTCAGGAAGATCCCCTGGAGAGGGAAATGGCAGCCCACTCAAATATTCTTGCCTGGGTAATCCCATGGACAGAAGGAGCCTGGCAGGCTACAGTTGATGGGATCTCATAATGGTCAGGAATTTAGTGACTAAACAAGAACAGCAACATAAAAACAGGAAAACATATAATTGATATTAGAGAGGCGAAGCTTGGAAGACTATTTGTAAACAGGAATTAACTCAGAAAATGCATTGATTCGGATCATCCTGGAGTCTCTGTTGTGATGGATAATGAAGGATGGCCATTTAACTTTGTTCTGACCATGTATCTTAAGACTGTTATTAACAGAGTGATTGATAAACTGTGATTCCAGGAAATTTGCAATTGGTTTTTATTTTTTGTTTTTTTCCAAGAATATTGTATCAGATAAGTAGTAATTGCTGGAATAAAGAGATACTTTATCACAAGAAACTAGATAATATTGTTGATAATGGGAAAATGATCGCAATTAATGAATACTCTAAACTCTAAATACTGCATCTTTTCCAAATCTAAAACTCAGCTTCTGTCATGTTTTCTAACATTCCCATGCTGAAAATGTTACTAATTTTACTGTATACAAATAAATGTGTACATTATAAAATGTCTAAATACAAAAACATGGCTCCTATGGAATGAGTCTGAATTCTGTTGGGAATATTCTGGATCATGCTGAATCAGGCAAGGAAAAGGAGAAGGAAGAAGTGGTAAGGAAGCCGCAGAGCATAGGTTTTAACATTCACATATTAACACATATTTGCATATGAGTAAAGATGAATCTGTAGAAGGCAAAATATTTAAAATCATGACTATTATTGAAAATCTGAAATTAAATTACATAGTTTTTCTTTTTTGCCTTTATAATTTTTTGTAGCAAATATGAGACACTTAAGTGTAAAAAACATGGCAGAAGTCTCTTTTTGCTAAAATGACTATTTTATGAACAAGCATCCCTTCAGTAATGAAAATGCTGCACGTGCTGGCGAGAAGGCACTTGCACGCCAGCTGGCAGAGAGGACTAGTGCTCCGTTCTATGCCTTCTTGTTTATTCGATAATTGCTAAATTTCAAATACGTTTTGGAATGAGGTGGGGCATACAAGTAATGTATAGCTCAGGCCATATATCAGGCCTGCTTCCCTGGTGGTTCAGCGGTAAGGAATCCACTCGCAGCGCAGGAGTGAAGTGAAGTGAAAGTGGCTCAGTCCTGTACGAATCTTTCAGACCCCACGGCCTCTACAGTCCCTCGAATTTTCCAGGCCAGAACACAGGAGTGGGTAACGTTTCCCTTCTCCACGGGATCTTCCCAACCCACGGATTGAACCCAGGTTTCCCGCATTGCAGGTGGATTCTTTACCAGCTGAGCCACAAGGGAAGCCCAAGAATACTGGAGTGGGTAGCCTATCCCTTCTCCAGCGGATCTTCTCGGCCCAGGAATCTAACCGCAGTCTCCGGCATCGCAGGCAGATTCTTTACCAACTGAACTATCAGCGAAGCAATGCGGGAGAAATGAGTTCAGTCCCAGGGCTGGGAAGACCCCTGGTGAAGGAAATGGCAATCCACTCCAGTATTCTTGCCTGGGAAATCCAATGGACAGAGGAGCCTGGCGTGCTGCAGTCCATGAGGTCTCAAAGAAAAGGACACAACTCAGCGAGTAAACAACAATACACCAGGCTACTGGCGACAGTTAGACAGATTAATAGAGAGGGTCTTTGTCACAAGGAGCAGCGGTTCCTCATGACTTTGAGTGAATTTTGTAGTGATAGGTACGTAAAGCCTTGTTTTTCATTTAAATTATCCCTACCAGTTTGTTCTATTAAGATAAAGGCAAAATGTAGACGATAGTGACACTAAATAGTCCTAAGGGATGGTAGGAAAAAGGCGTTTGGGTATCAGATGGATTCCGTGGTCTTGAATAGTGTTGAAGAACGCTTTCTTTAATAATCGGTCTGGTGTCCAGCAAACAGTGATCAATCAGTTAATGTCAAATAAAAGAGTGGCTGTGTGAAGAGCTGGCAGAACGAGGAAACAGGTTGAAGCGAGTCATGGGGAGCAGTGCTTGCCGTTAGAGAGAAATGCTACAGTTCCTCACGGATGGTTGTAGACCTGCTTTGTCTCTCAGTTTCTGAATTGTTGCAAAGAACTGTAAAGACTCAACCACATTAATTTCTGCCTTTATCCACTTTGTATATAATAGCTGGTATATTTAGAAAATGGGGGATGAAAATAAACACCTCTGAATCTGTCACTGGACCTAAAGAACCTCAGGGCCAGAACTTGATTTCTAATGTTGGAAGCTATTTTTGTTCATTGTTAGTTAATCCATTCTTGTGACAGTCCCATATGGGTAAGAATTATGTCTTTTCACCACATATTATAAACCACATATTGATAATTTTGTCACATGTTAATGTTTTCAAATATTTGTTTTATCCTAATTTTTTTGAACTTTGTAAAAATTCTGTCATACTACAAGTAATATTTTTGAGTTAAATTGTTGCCTATAGCTAAGTATATTTACTTTTACCACTGTTTAATGTTAATTCAGTGATTATCCTTTCTTCTTTGTATGGACACTTGATTTGACTATGGTTGGTTTCTTTTCTTTATTTTTTTGTATTACCATGTTGCTATAAATATGCTTCTGAAGTATAAATTGCACCTGGACAGTGATACTTGTGTATTGTTTTTTTTTTTTTTTGAGCCCAGAAAGTTACCCGATGTAATGAGTGCTCAATAAATATTTGTCACTGTTGAGAGGAAAAAAGAACAAAAAATATTGTATGTGATTCCTAAATGTACCTATGTAAAAGGTTTCCTCTTATATATATATATATTTGTATATTGTATATTATGGGGCTTCCCTGCTGGCTCAGATGGTAAAGAATCTGCCTACAATGCAGGAGACCTGGATTTGATCCCTGGATCAAGAAGATCTATATACATATAAATATATATTTATATATAGTCAAAATTTTGTTCATAAGATATACCTACAACAGAATTTTGAAAACTTGTGTGACTGCATACATTTTTAACTTGGCATCTAATTTTTTAAAAACAACAGTTTAAGTGATGTAATTTCTGGTATATTTTCAATTTTACATTTTAAACTGACACTGCAATATTCTTTTTAAAAATAGAGCCAATGGAATACAAATACCATTGTGCTTTTTAAACTCATTATCATTTATATAAAAATGCAGATGAAAAGGTTTTTTTTAAAAGTCAAAATTTTAATGTTCTTTCCTCCTGGAGTCATAATTTCACTTCACTACTCCCATATAATTTTATCCTAATGCAATATATATTTGCAGTTACATTGTTTTTATTAGCCACCCTGCTATACTTTAAAATAAAAGTTATGTATATAAACTTGATTTTTTAAAAATTTCTTTTGCCTTTAAGACCATTAAGTGTTAATTATTTTCTGTATGGATTTAGCTGTAACAATTGTTATTAGTACACAGTTGGTTAAAGCCATTTTGGAAAACAACTATTGAACTTAAAGTAAAACTTTATTTGAAAATGTATTTAGATGTATTTAAGTTAATACAAATTAAATACTATTAATTTGCATTTGTTTCTGGTTCTAGGGTGACTGTCACTGACTACTGAAATGACACAAATTCAATGGAAATTCATGATAAGAGCAAATTCTAGTCCACCAGTAAGTGCAGAGCTTATACCAAGTATTGGAGTAATCATTGCTAAGTGTGCGTGTGCATAGTAGAATTTTCTGTTCCCATAGGAAGGACTCAGCAAGCAGAACAGTGGTTGATAAGTGCCAGAAAGGATATTTATTACTGAGTCAAAAGAAAATATGTTTTTAAAGTGTCTGATAATTTTTTTCTTGGTAAAATGCTGGGAAATGTTTCTCCTATGAATAATAAATGTTCAAGATGATACAAAACATTTTTAACCTCTAATATATGTTCCATTTTCTCAAAGATGTGATGCTTAGATGTCAGAAATAGCATAAACATTTTCATTTAAAAATTTTGAAATCGTGTAAAATATCCAATCCAGAAAGAGTTCCAGACAAAGTCAGGGCATGCAATCTGAAGCACACTGGTTTAATTCTAGGGTGCATTTTCAAATGTTCTGAATATTTTAGTTATGTGTTAAATAGAGTTATAAGACATGGAAACTTGTCTTGTGTTGTTGTCTTTGAAATTTCTTACCCTCACCCTTTTTTGCTCTCCTCTCATGAACAAGGGTCTTTTCCTCAGGTACAGTAACTTTTCCCACAGTCATAGGGCGTGGGAAGGTGAGGCTGTTGAGTGAAAGGATTCGTTAGACACCCTATTCTCACTCTGACATATATATATATATATATATATATAGATATATATAGATATAGATATATATATACACACACATAGATATTTATATATTAATTGCCACCTGATACTGTGTGTGTGTGTGTGTGTGTGTGTGTGTGTGTGGTGGCAGGTGGGTGTTATTTCTAATATCCACTTTGTCCTTGATAGAAACACATTTATATACAAGACTGGGAAAAATGGAAAGCCATACAATCAAAAAGTCATTGTGAATGCTCCCATCATTAAAAGATTCTCTGTCACCAGTAATTTTAATGGTTCCAATAATTTGGCTTCCTTGGAATTTATACTGTTTAGGATAATGCATTATGATATCAAAGATGAGTGAGAGTTATTTTTTAAAAAATAAAGTGTAAGAAAGGATGATTTTGTGAAAAGAGGTGAAAAATAATTCTCATGGAATATCTAGGCTCTAATATAGGCATGTTCTCAGATCGCTTCAAAATATATACATTTCCCATGGAAGATGGGAATCTAACAGTTTATTCCTTTAAATGTATCTGTGTCTGTAAGGAACTCCTTATGTACCCAGGGTTACATATGCACAATTTGAAGACTTCTGGCCTACACTAATACCCGTGAATAGATTGCTCAGTCATGGGATATGCTTCCTTTTGTATTTACAAAATAACTGCTAAATTGTTTATCCAAATAATTGTTCAAATTGACACTACAACTAGAGGTTATGGGAATTTTCATTTTCTCTACATCTTTGCTAGATTTACTTATTTCCAGATTTACTAACTTTAGGAAATCTAGTAGATGTAAAATTAAATGACACTTTGGTGTTTAATAGCACTGCAGTGAGTACTAACTTACTAGTGAAACTGTACATCTATCTTTATCTATGTGTGCTAAATTGCTTCAGTCGTGTCTGACTCTCTGCAACCCCATGGATTATAGCCCGCCAGACTACTCTGTCCGTGGGATTCTCCAGGCAAGAGTACTGGAATGGGTCGCCATGCCCTCCTCCAGGTGATCTTTGCCCTCCTCTGGGGAATCTTCCCCACCCAGGGATCAAACCTGTGCCTCTTAAATCTTCTACATTGGCAGGCCGGTTCTTTACCACTAGATTCACCTTGGAAGCCCATCTTTCCTTCTGTTTACTTGCAACTCATGATTCCTCTTCTGTGCAATGCTAATGCATACCTTTTTGCCCATTTTCTTCTGGATTGTTTGCCTTTATTATTATTTTGTAGAGATTTAAAAATATATTCTGAATTTTGATGATTTATTTGTTGAACATGTTGCAAACATCTTTTAGTTTTTGGCTAATCTTTTCACATTCTTTATGAAATATTTTGATGAACACAAGTTCTCAGGTAAATGCAGTCTAATTGATTTTTTTTTCTTCTACAATTAGAGCTTTGTGTTTGCCTACTGAGAAATCTGTATGCAGGTCAAGAAGCAACAGTTAGAACTGGACATGGAACAACAGACTGGTTCCAAATTGGGAAAGGAGTACGTCAAGGCTGAATATTGTCACCCTGCTTATTTAACTTATATGCAGAGTACATCATGCAAAATGCCGGGCTGGATGAAGCAAAAGCTGGAATCAAGATTGCTGGGAGAAATATCAATAACCTCAGATACGCAAATGACACCACCCTTATGGCAGAAAGTAAAGAAGAACTAAAGAGCCTCTTGATGAAAGTAAAAGAGGAGGGTAAAAATGTTGGCTTTAAACTCAACATTCAGAAAATGAAGATCATGGCATCTGGTCCCATCACTTCATGGCAAATAGTTGGGGAAATAATGAAACAGTGAAAGAATTTTTTTTTCTGGCTTCAAAATTGCTGAAGATGGTGATTGCAGTCGTGAAATTAAAAGATGCTTAGACCTTGGAAGGAAAGTTATGAGCAACCTAGACAGCAGAAAGTTCTAGATAATAGAAAGCAGAGGCATTACTTTGGCAACAAAGTTCCGCTAGTCAAAGCTAGGTTTTTCCAGTAGTCACATATGGATGTGAGAGTTGTACCATAAAGAAGGCCGAGGGCCAAAGAATTGATGCTTTTGAACTGTCGTGTTGGAGAAGACTCTTCAGGGTCTCTTGGACTGCAAGGAGATCCAACCAGTCCATCCTAAAGGAAATCAGTCATGAATATTCATTGGAAGGACTGATGTTGAAGCTGAAACTCCAATATTTTGGCCACCTGATGCAAAGAGCTGATTCATTGGAAAAGATCCTGATGTTGGGAAAAATTGAAGACGGGAGGAGAAGGGGACAACAGAGGATGAGATGGCTGGATGTCATTACTGACTCAATGGACATGAGTTTGAGTAAACTCTGGGAGTTGGTGATGGACAGGGAGGCCTGGCATGCTGCAGTCCATGTGGTCACAAAGAGTTGGACACGACTGAATGGCTGAACTGAACTGACTGATTTCGGTGAAAAATTCTTTTTTACCCAAAGTTTATAAAAATATCTTCCTCTTATACTTGTTCTAAAAGTTTGAAAGTTTTTTGTTTCACCTTTAAGTCTTCAACCCAAGTGGAATTGATTCTTCTGTGTGGTTTGAAGTAGAGATTCAGTCTCAGTTTTTCACATCATTACCCAGAGCTGCTTATTGTTTAGTGTACCTCTTGTCTAACCATCTTCCACGCCATGTACTTTATTTCAAAATTGATGTCCATGCAAGTCTGTTTCTGGCCTTTTTCTTTTCCTTTACTCATTTTCTGTCCATATGCAAATATCACATTCTCTTTACTACTATTGTTTTAAAACGTCTGGATGTTTGGGGATAATTAAAAATGGCAGAAAAGTTTTGACACATTTCCCATCAGACAGTAGAATCTACTCCCCTCCACTGGAAGTTGTCCTGCCCTGTGATTGCTTTGACCGGTGGAGCATGCCTCCAGATCTGGGGTTTTTAGTATCTGGCAGTTTCCAGTCAGGCTGTAGGAATCTCTGTGCCACCGAGTAAGATGTCTGCTTGTCTGCTGGAGATGCCACATGGTGAGACCTTTAAGACTGCATTGAGAGGGAGAGGGGTTGGCTTAATTCACTCTACTGGCTATTCCTGCCAAGGTCCCAGGCATTCCAGTGAAGTCATCTTGGGCACTCCAGACCAAGTAGCATCGAGCGAACCCAACAGACACCACATGGAATCAAGAATGAAAACCTAGCTGTGATGCCATCTTGATATGTCAACTTTATGTTCTTTTTTAGGTCAAGTACTCTTCTAGGGGCTGCTGTGGAAGGCTTTGGCAGATGCAGCAAAGCCCCTAATCAGCTGACTTTAAATGAGGTTAGGTATTTCCGGTTATTTTGCTGGACCTTATTAAATTGGTTGTGTGTGTTAGTCACTCAGTCATGTCTGACTCTTTTCAATGCCATGGACTAGAGCTCACCTGGCTCCTCTGTATGGAATTCTCCCTTCAAGAATACTGCAGTGGGTTGCCATTCCCATCTCCCAGGGATCTTCCCAACCCACGGATTGAACCCAGGTCTCCCACATTGCAGACAGATTCCTTACTGTATGAGCCACTAGGGAAGCCTTTTGGATGGCCTTAAAAGCAGGCTTGAATGTTTTTTAAGGAAGAGAAGAAATTCTACCTTTGGACAGCAGCTCTGCCTATTTCCATGGAATTTAGACCTCAATATGACCTTCCGTTCCTGATATCCTGCCATTCAGACTTACTTAGATAGCCCCCACAATTGTAGGGGGCCAGTTACTTGAAATAAATAAATCTTTGCAATAAACCCTACTGGTTTTGCTTCTTTGACTGAACTTTTACTGATACACTAGCTATGCCCTGTCCAAATTCCTAATTCATGGAATCAAGAGATTAATATTAATAGATAAATGTTGTTTTAAGCCGCCAAAATTTGGGATAGTTTTCTACAAGGCAGTTAATAACTAAAACAATATTTAATAGGGCAGTTTGTTGCATCTTTAATTTTTTTAAAGAATTTTAGTATTTTAACTATTTCTAGTCTTTGCTTTCCCACACAAGTTTTAAAAGAAACTTTTACAGATACGTTTCAAACTCTACTGGTATCTTGGTGGGAATCAAATTATCTCTGTGGGCCAATGTTACGTGAATGATTTTGAATATTCTTACCCATCTACTTTTTGTTTATTTAATTCTTTAATTTATTTAATGTTACTCAATAATGTTTAAAAATCTCCTCCAAAAGGTCTTATAAATTTTTTCCATATTTTTCCAGTGACTTTATATTTTAATGTCATTTTATATATACATATATATATATATATGGAATTTATTAAAATGAAAATTCTCTTTGTTTCTATGGGTGGGGAATGATTTTTTATATTGAGCTTATTTTTCTGCAATAGTAGTTTTATTATGTATCCATTTATTGGCCATGTCACATGTGGAATTATAGTTCCCCAGCCAGGGAGTGCATTCTAAGCCCAGAGTCTTAACCACTGGACATCTAGATGTGTCCCTCTCTTCCTAGATTTAATACTTTGCCTGAAGAGTTTTTAGGTTTTCATTTTCTGTCTTGTGTTTATTTCATCCTCTTTTCTTCAGAAAATTTAAGTGGAAGTTGGATAGAGACAAAAACCTGAGCTCAAGTTTACTCATGGCCAAATTTATAGATACTGGAGTTTATGGCATGTGTGTTTTTAGGATACGGATGTATGTTCTTCTATTGGGTCTTTACAACTTAACCGTGTGCATAAGAAAAACTAGAGTTAAAAAGGAAACATGTAAAGTGGAATAGTTACAGTATACTTAAAGGTCAAGATCCCAGCCTTGAATCAACAAGCTGTGTGAGCTTGGAGAAATCACTCAAACTTTTTACGCTTGCTTTTCTCACCCATAATATGGGGATTAAAATAAGCCTATATCATAGAGTCTTAAGCACAAAATATAACGAGTGCATTTCATGCAAAATTCTCATCACTTTGAAAGCTTAATAATCACTCAGTAAATGACAGTTATTATGATCGAAAGTGACTGTATTTAAATGAAAGTGTTTAATAAATATATGTAATTTTTCTATATTGAAATTGCACTTTATTTTGAGATGTTAACATTTTAACGGTGTATTCTCACCTACATGCTTTCGGAGGGCTGGCCGAAAGTGAGTGAAGGTGGTTTTTCATTTACCTGTTCTTTAGATGCCCTGTACTTCCTTTCAGTTCTTTTCCTTACATGTGTTTAATGTAGAGATTGCTTCGTAAAATTTATACTAGGAAATTTGTGATTTACGTGATGTCCGTGGAAGACTGTTTCTTCAAATAAGTGTGTGTGTATGTATCTCATCCAATATGCTTTTCTCAGGGCTTCCTATGTGGTGATAGTGGTAAAGAGCCTGCCTACCAATGCAGGAGACCTAAGAGACATGGATTCGATCCCTGGGTCAGGAAGACACCCTACAGAAGGGCATGGCAACCCACTCCAGTGTTCTTACCTGGAGAATCCCGTGGACAGAGGAGCCTGGAGGCTACCGTCCATGGGGCCTCAAAGAGTCAGGCACAACTGAAGTGACTTAGCACACACAGACGCTTTTCTCCAAATTCAAGATTGACATGCCTTCATGTCAATGCCTTGATGCCTTCATCAAGGGATTCAGTTCAGTTCAGTTCAGTCGCTCAGTCGTGTCTGAGTCTTTGTGACCTCAAGAACTGCAGCACATGGGCTTCCCTGGACATCACCAAGTGGTGGAGGGCTTTATTACGTACCTTTGAAACTGGATGACTGTAGATGTCTTGATTAGTAGAATATGGTGAGGCGATGCAACTGACTTCTGCAGCTAAATCATTCATTATATGCATATGATTTCTGCTTGGATCGTCCTTGGACACTTGACCTTGGAACCAGCCACCATGTTGTGAGGAAGCCCAGACTGCATAGAAAATGTTAAATAGTTTCTTTGAGTCTTCATTTTATTATGAAGTTTCTTATTATGTAAAACTTAAATAAATGTGTTTGCTTTTTCTTGCTTATCTGCCTTTTGTTACAGGGATCTCATTTGAGAACTTGAAAGTGTGAAGGAAAGAGCTATCTTTTCTTCCTCTATACCTGTTTATTTCTTGATGGTGCTTTTTTTTTATTAGCAGAATCTTTCAAATTTGATTAATACCAACTTGTCATTCAGTCTTATATTGACAGTAAGCAGTAGAAGGAAGGGAGATGGGGTGAATTCGTCAACCTAATCTGTAAAGATGTCATTGTATGAAAAACAAAGACTAGACCTTCGTGATTGCCAGGAGAAATATCAATAACCTCTGATATGCAGATGACACAAGCCTTACAGCAGAAAACGAAGAGAAGCTAAAAAGTCTCTTGATGAAAGTGAAAGAGGAGAGTGAAAAAGTTGGCTTAAAACTCAACACTCAAGAAACTAAGATCATGGCATCTGGTCCCATCACTTCATGGCAAATAGATGGGGAAACAGTGGAAACACTGAGAGACTTTATTTTGGGGGGCTCCAAAATCACTGCAGATGGTGACTGCAGCCATGAAATTAAAAGACATTTGCTCCTTGGAAGAAAAACTATGGCAAACCTAGACAGCATATTAAAAAGGAGAGACATTACTTTGCCGACAAAGGTCCATCTAGTCAAAGCTACGGTTTTTCCTTTAGTCATGTATGAATGTGAGAGTTGGATCATAAAGAAGGCTGAGGGCAAAGAGTTGATGCTTTTGAACTGTGGTGTTGGAGAAGACTCTTGAGAGTCCTTTGGACTGCAAGGGATCAATCCAGTCAATCCTAAAGGAAATCAGTCCTGAATATTCATTGGAAGGACTGATGCTAAAGCTGAAGCTCCAATACTTTGACCACCTGTTGTGAAGAACTGAGTAATTGGAAAAGACCCTGATGCTGGGAAAAATTTAAGGCAGAAGGAGAAGGGGACAACAAAGCATGAGATGGTTGGATGGCATCACCGACTGGGTGGACGTGAGTTTGAGCAAGCTCTGGAAACTGGTGATGGACCCGGGAGCCTGGCCTGCTGCATGCCGTGAGGTCACAAAGAGTCAGACACTACCGAGTGACTGAGCTGAACTGAGGCCTTCATGTTTGCCTTCTATTATGTAATATTTCTAAGAATATATGTATGATATAATCATTCTTGAAAAATATGTTTGGAATATCAACATGATTCAGTTCTTCTACTTAACTTCGATGAAAATGTTTTGTAAATAAAACTAGTATTTACTTTCCAATGTGGATTTCTAAAACTATACCCTTAGTGACTTTTCAAAAATAGGGGTATGGCCAGCTAAGAGAAGAACAGAAAACAAAAAACACTACAAGGAAAACAACATATTGGAATTGAACTAAATATATGTGTATAAGGTAAAATTAAAGTGAAAAATCAAATATTTTAATAATTGTTCTCCAGGGAAGTGTGAGTGTGTATATGTTTTCATGTGTGTGCATGTGTGTGTGTGTGTGTGTTTGCACTTGAACAGAAATCATCCTGAGACTGTTTTTCCTTCCAAATTGTCCTGGCTTTCAGACAGCAGAGAACCAGTAAAATATGCTGGTGTGACTCTTTCTAAAGGCAACTCTTAAAAGGAGACATTAAAGAAAAAAATATTAGTCTTAATTTGGATTTGTTTCTTTCCATGATCATACAGTTGTCTTAATCAGGCCAATGCCTCCCATGTTTTCGTTTCATAATTAAGAATGTACAAGTTATCATATGTGGACTTCGTATTAAAGAAAGTCATCTTGGAGCAAAACTCTATTGGCCTGACTCTAATAATGTCAGTCAGGCTAAGCTTACAATTCAAAAATGATGATTTGAATGATGTTCTAGTTTTCTCTCTTGACTGCTTTGCAGTGTTTAAAGTCTGAAACCAGCATTTCTGTTCTAATAATAAGGTTATGCCAAAGGTGAGGAAGACAACAAGACCCAAACAAGGAGCTAATAGCAGATACTAGTGGCGTCTTTAGTGGGAATATTCAAATTTGGTCTTACTTACCCAAGCATTAAATGGTTCATCTGCATTTTCTATTGAGTGTCAGAGCAGCATATAATTAAGCGAAATTGTTTGTAATTGCAGAGTACCCCATCATAGCTTAATAATCTTCATATGCTTTGTTTAATGTTATTTAAAGTCTTTCATTCTGTGGAAAGGGTCATACTCCCTTTCAAAGAGGGCTAGCTATGCCTAAGGACAGGTTTCAAAATTATAGGGGATTGTTTTTATACAAATATTATAAATTAGTAAATAATTATTTGTTGGTTATCTAATGAAAGGAGAGTAATTATAATAATTTATGCAGTTGGAAAAAGGGAAACCTACAGAGAAAAAAAACAAAATATTTTTTTTCATTTTTTATCTGTACCACTGGTGTCTGCTGCTATAAGTACCTTTCCATCTGTATTTGAACTGAAAAGTTAAAGAGAAAGCATCAAGCAGTAATAAAGGAGATTTAAACCAAAAGACAGGAAGATGTCTCTTAGGGACTGAATTGTGTTCCTTCAAAATCCATATGTTTAAGTTCTAATACCCAATGTAACTGAATTGGAGATAGAGTCTTTGAATAGTTAATTGAGATCATAGGGGTGGGGCCCTAATCAAATAGGACCAGTGCCCTTATAAGGAGTAAGGAGTAGAAGAGATACCACAAGTACACCTACAAAGAGGAAAGGTCATGTGATGACATGGTGAAAAGGCAACCTTCTACAAGTCAAGAAGTATCACAGAAACCAACTTTGCTGGAATGTTGATCCTAGCCTAGCTGTCTCTAGAGTCGGGAGAAAATAAATTTCTTCTGTTTAAACCACATAGTCTGCGGCATTCTGTTATGGCAGCCCCAGCCTACTGATTCAGGACTGAGCAGTATCTAGACCCAGAAGTTTTAACGTCAGCTCTGTAAATTAGTATAAATTAAATCCGTTATCAGCTGGACACAGACAAACTTGCTTTACCTTTACATTTATGCAAATAATTATTGTTACTCAAATATGTATCAGCATTTAAAACAAACCAATACATACATAAATATGTACATAAGAAAGACATACAGTACCATCTAACATACTACCCTCATCCAAAATGTTAGAACGTCAGTGATGCTGAATTTATTATGTTCTATTTAAAGATACCCCTGTTGCTTTAGCATGGACCTCTGACCCTGTGCCAGCTTGTTGAGTGAGTGCTGGTTTTCCCCAGTGGGATGGATAGAGCATCTCGTGACTGCTTGTCTGGATCTCTTAATACTGATGCTCTACTGCTTTATAATACACTTGGCTTATTGATCAGTGGTGTCTGTCTAGCTACTGGATTGCTTGTCTGTTGTTATCAAGTATCAAACTTCAGGTATCTCAGTAACAAAATCTGTCTCTGTTTATAGAGATGTTCAAAATCTAATTGCTCTTAGCTTTATGAAGACAGAGATGTAAAATCTGAGATTTTAAATTCATTTTAAATTCATAAGAGTTCTAAATTATAAAATGCAATTTGGACATTTGTTTTTCCTTTATCCTAGGATGTCCGAGGTGTTATCTAAATGTTGTTACCTCTAAGTGTTTTCTTTGCGATATATTTACATGCAGTTACAGGCTACTAGTATGACATATAAACTTCTCAGTGGAGGAGGTGTTATCTCAAAAGGACACATACATTCTAACATTTATGCAGCTATTCTGGCTTGTCCTCAGAAAAGGTCTTTTAACCCATTGAAAGCAAGAGTAATTTGTAAGGACTCTAGAATTTTAGAAATGTTAGGAAATAATGACAGTCTATGACACTTGTTAACTTACATAATTAATCGAGTGCTGGACCTAACGCCTTGGAAAAGAGAGAGTTAAGCACTGCAGTTTACACATGGTTACTCTGTTATTGCTGCTGCCTTCCTCTTGTGCCTGGAAGGGGCTCCGGAATTCATGTCATTGAAATAAGTCTTTGAAAAGGACATTTAATAAGACAGAGAAACTTGATTTTGAATCTCAGCTCTGCCTTGGACTATTTCTCCTGGACATTACATAAACCTCTTAAAACTCAATTTCCTCCTCTAATCCCAGCCGCCACGCAGTTTATTATTAAGGATGAAAGGGAACAATCCAGGTTTAGGACACAGCAAGTGCAAAAAGTGCTCCACAAGGGTTCATGGCCTTTGTATTTCTGTAGAAGCTGCAGGACGGCCTCTGGCTTCGCTTTGTCCTTGGCAGTCACAAAGGCAGTGACGGAGCAGGATTTCACCCTTGCTGCAGGAAAGAAGGCCTGAGCCGTGTCTTCAAGGCCAAGGTGCAGGCTGTGCTGGGAGAGCACCCCTTCTCCGCCCCTCGCAGCAGCCACTTCTTCTGACTCCTCTAAGGAGCGTTCCAGCTGAGTTACGGTGAGCTGTTTTTCTGATCAGGCTTGAACAAATATTTGTATTGGGGCTAGAAGGACGGATGACTGACATACTAGGTTCTAAAACATTCTAGCTAACAAAGTACACATTTTTGTTATTTCCCTCATTTTCTGTCTCTTCTTTCCCCTAAGGTTTCTGGCAAGATAATGTGTGCATGTACATAATGATATACACATGCACACACACACTGTGTGTCATTTTATTTTAATTAAGCGTTTATACAAGCTGATGTGAACTGCACTAAATTACTGTGATTATGTGCACCTTTTTGTCTCCAGCAGAAGCTGACTTATAACCAGCTTAGAGTTTTCTCTGTCCTTTAGTTCTATTGCTGACAAGTACCTTGGGTACTTCCCTGGTAGCTCAGTGGTAAAGAATCTGCCTGCCAATGCAGGAGATGTGTGTTTGATCCCTGGGTTGGGAAGATCCCCTGGAGAAGGAAATGGCAGTATTCTTGCCTGGAGAATCCCATAGATGGAGGAGCCTGGGGGCTACAGTCCATGGGGTCGCAAAGAGTCAGACACGTTTGAGCTACTGAGCACGCAAGCACAATTCTCCACTGCCATATTCCTGCTTCTTTTTTGGTGATTATTCCACAGTCCCCTGAAAAACTAAACTTTAGCCCTCCTTTTCTCTGACATCACTGTAAAACTTGCTGGATCTTTCTTCTCCTGGCTCATGACTGTGGACATCCCAAAGTTTTAGCATAGTCTTATTCTCAAAAGGCCTACCTTTTAAATCTCTCATGACCTGCCGACTTATTTGTTTTGAGTCTTAAGTTAACCCATATTCCTAATTGCTTGTAGAGCATCTCAAATTCTTCAGATATAAATCCAAACCCATCTTATTGCAAAGCCCTATTCATTTTTAGTGTCTATTTCCTATAACATACAAAAATATCTCTGGCCTTTTAAATTTTTAATTTATCTTTTCTCTTCTTCTCGTTTTTAAACAGCACTTCTGTTGGAGATTTATGTTAGAGTGATTCCATCTGTCATATTCAGTTTTTGATTCTTATTTAAATACCTTCCTAGGGTTAAAGTTCAATATCTCAGCTTTTAAGACTAAATTACTATATTTACCTCTTCATGGGTTCTCTATTCATTCAAATCTGCTTTGCAATTATCTACACAACTTGTTGGGTTACTTAAGGTACACTGTCTCTTCTTATATATTAGACAGCATACCTTAAGAACACTGTTATATACCCATTCTCCACAACTGGGTGCTGAACTCTTCAGTGACATTGTTTATGACCTAATGCAGCAAAGTTACTCAAATCCAGTGATTCCCTATCTTCAAAGAAGGGCATTTTTTGCTGCTTCTCTCACATAAAAGATAACAATGCCACGTTTCTTTGTATTTTTGAGTTGGGCGGGTCTCAAATTATAATTAATTAAATAATAAATCCCATCGGTGCTCTGTGATCTAGTGACTAAATTCAGTATGTGGCTACTTTAGTCAGATCTTTTATGTGTTTTATATCCAAGTCATTTTACATATTTTTATTTTCTCATATTTCATATTTCTTACATGCTAATTAATAAAACATCATACCTAGTTTACTTATTATATCTAGTTTATCCTTTTAACATGTCTCACATAGAAATGAGCTTGTAACTTGAGATCGAAATGTCGAAGCAGTATTCCGCTGGCTAGACTGGTAAGTTGAGTTTTTACTCAATGCCTAAATGAAAAATTAAAACAACCTGCTTCTTTTTCTTTATCATTGGCATTCTTGAAGCCAGGTATATAAAAGACTCAATCAAAATCTGTTGAATAAATGTGTAAACAAATGAAGATACTCAAATTCAAATCAAATATTCAACATAACTAGTCTTATTCAACAAATTAACAGCAAGGTAATTTTCCCACTTGTGGATGAGTTTCTGAAGTTAAATTCAATCACAAGGAGAAATTATATTTACTTGAGACTGAATGAACCTTTCTCATACTTGTTAAGATGTATTTTCACTGCCATTAGTTTCACAAAAACGTCCATGAGCAGCTTTAGCATCCTTGATGCTCTCTGCCTAGTGCTGGCCATCAGGTTCAGCTATAAAGCCTGTAAATGGTAGGCTTCGTGCTGGCGTTTAAGGCTACAGTAGTCACTGTTTGTGCAGGAATCATCCTCTGCTGTGATGGTGTTCCTCAGTATTAATCCCAATGCTGAGAATTACACCAGGCTTAATCACTAGCCACTGGCTGTACTATCAACTGAATAGCAAATTACATCTTAATCAAGATGGCTGTTTACTTGTGATACTTCTGTCTGCAGGTTTTACTTTGCATTTGTCCCAAGTACTTTACATATATCAGTCGGCTGAACTCTTATATCTACATTAGTCCTACCCATTTTTTGCTTCAGAGTATTAAATGACTATCTTAAAATATAAAACACAGGTGAGAAGAAATGAGATACAATTTTACATGTATCTATAGAACCAGTTTAATGACCTTAACATAAGGAACCGATATATGAGGTAAACTTTTGGAAATTATGTCAAACATCTCTTTATGTTTAGGAAATTAACTTCGACTGATGTTATCTTCCAGTTGTTTGGGGACAATAACACTCCAAATTTTATTTCCTCTTATCTCTAAGTTTTATTTGCCTCATCCCCTACATTAGAGATTTGTGTCATTTTTATTTTCATTTCATCTAATATATGCTTATAATCTCTCCCCATAAGACTTTTTCCTTTTCAACTTTTTTTGGAGAGAGTATTTTTCTTCATTAATCATCACAGACAGGCTTCCAAGTTTAAGATTTTCTAATACTTTCTTATTCTCTCTCATCCACTCTTAAGAAACTAAATTCTTTATCTTTGTTGTCAGTTAAGTTACTGACAAAGGCCTAGTATTTGACCCCTAATTTATATGCATTATCTCGTTTATTTTTCTCATTTAGTCCTATGTATTATTATCTAATTTTATAAATGAGTAAAAGCAGAACTCAGAAAAGTTGTATAACTTGTCTTAAGTAAATCAATCAGATTCTCTCCAGTTATGATGCCAAAATTCCCTGCTTTTTAAATTATTTCATAGATGCCTATAGGAATAGGCAGATTCTAGTATTTCACAGATGCCTGTAGTTCTTAGATATTTGACAAGATTCTTTGCCAAGTTTAATAAATTTGACTCGCTGCTGCCATGTGTTAACCTTGTAAAAGATGAAGATTTTTTTAAAAAATATTGATTTTCTTTAGTAGTTTCAATCTTTTGATGTATTTTACTAAGTAGCTGAATTATGGTGGCCACTATTGCTGATTGGTTAGTTAGGCAAGTCTGGGAAAATAATATAATCAACTACCGCAATAACATCCATTAATCCAATTCTTAGGAAATGGCACTACTGTTATGTAAAATAATGCCAAAATTCATTAATCATTGTTACTTATAAATAACTTTGGCATGAGTTAACCAATGAAAGATACCTTGTTAGTGGGTTCCCATGAAGGATAGCATTGATAGGATCTTTGGAAATATAATCTTAGAGAATTATAGGTGTTCCATAGACTTACTACGCTGAAAAAGATCCTCAAAGCCATCTGTGTTCTGAATGGACGTACTTTACCTCGGAGGTAAAATGGAAATTTTATTTGTGCTCTAAAAGGTAATCAGCACATTGCCTAGGAGGGAAACATTCTGGCAGATAAGTAAGGAAATCTTTGGTATTATGTTCTAGTTAGGAGCATCCAAGTACTATTTAGTATTTTTGACCAAAAGCAGTATGAAAGTCAAATGTAATTGTCATAGTACAAGTGAAGATTCTCGTTATTTATAGTATGTTTTGGCCCATCAGGATTCTTGAAAATTTTATTGCAAATGAGAAGGTATGTGAACTGATTCTGTGCTGATTGACTCAGTGAGTAATTTGAAGCAATTTTTTTTAATTCAAAATGAGGTTGACTTGTACTATATGAATATGTCATGAATGAATTCATATGTCATGAATCTTTCTCCAAAAATAAAATGAGAATCCTACCAACCCTCACACTTTTGTCTAGTATCTCCATTTGAACTCTTGAGATTCCTTTTAAGATTTAGCAAACTAGTAAGTTCTTGTGCTTCTACGAACGAACATGACAATACTGGTGTTTTAAAGAAGATTGTCATAGCATAAAGATACATGTGTGTCTGTCACATGTGTGTGTGTGTGTGTGTGTGTGTGTGTAGATATAGATGTGTGTGTGAGTGTGTATGTGTTCTCTCTTCTTTAAAAATGGTCAGGAAATATTAGTTATTTTTGAGCACATGCCCAAAGCAAAAATTCTAGCTAACAAGAGTAGTTTTCTTTTTTCCAGACAGTTAAAAGAAGTGTCTGAAAATAAAAACTGTAATAGAACTGCTTTCTCCAGCAGAATTATAACATAATTACTGAGGGACCATAATATATTTTATACTACTCTGTTAGAGTTTTCTACTATTTTTTGTCCTTTAGAAGATTTTACTACACTGAACTCAGAACAGAGGTCACAGTCCACATATCTGACAAATAAGTAAAAAAGTAATAATCCTAAATAGAAAGTGCTTATAGTGACATTCTGCAGAGTTAATGTACTACCACCTTTAACCCTTGCTTAAGTTGTGTTAATTCATCACCGAACCCATTCAACATTTAATAAAGTATTCAGTAATGTACAGTGTGAAGCTACCTCTCTGCATAAAACAGTGTTAAACAGTGTTTATATGTAGTTACAGGTTCATAGACTCTCTGGTTCTTTATATTTCTTAGTCTTCTCAGTGGAAGCAAAGTGAATAAATATACCTATTCAGTCTAAGTATTTGTCGCTGAATAATATTAAATATAATTAAATCAATTAAATACAATTGATTATATATCTCAAGCAAAATTGCACTTTAAAGAGCCTTTTGCCTTACACTGAAAAGAGAAAAATGCCATTATAAAGAATTGATTATATCTTTATTTTATATCTGCAAGTAAATGCTTTCAGAAAAAATTAAAAATACTAATTATTAAAAACTTAAATATTTGTACTTCAGCATTTGATTTCTTTTCTGAAGAGTCATTTCTATATGCACCATCTTATATATCTAAATTGGAGTAGTTTAGTTTGTTCTATCTTTAGTAGGAATTTAAAACTTAAGTGTGGGTAAAAGGCTATATGGATGTTTTTTAAACTAGAAAATTTACAACACAAGCTTGTGGGAATCACTCAACTTTGGGCTTTTATTTTATGCTTTGGAAGCCCTTCATCTCCTTTAACTTCTGGTTTCCCTATTGTGTGGCATAAATTTCAATTTCCAAGCAAGTTAATGGCAGAAGGTATACTTATGCTCTAAAAGCTCTCTGTTCATTAACTATTTAATAATAGATATGTCACTCACCTCTATTCTCATATCTAGTATTAAACTTATATTTCATAATTTGTGTTGAGTAAGAAGGTGGTTGAAAATATTTTCAAGAATATGACAAAAGTTGTACCTTTCTAACACAACTCAGAAACTATTACACAAACCTTGAAATTTGTTTAACTGTGCATTATATTATGATGCTAATTTTATGAAATGTATATAAAATGAGTATATTTAGCTAACATATACATTCAATTTATAAAGGATAATAAAACCAGAGGCATCACTGTTTATCTTCAAATGCCAGTGGAAACACTGCTGCCGCCTGCCTTTCATTCTAGAACTAGTCACTGTGCTGATGTTTCTGGTTACCTTTCCCTCAGAATTCTTTATAATTTTATTCACAAGGATGTATTAGGTACTTAACACATTTAGAAATGTCATTTCTTTACTTAGTGACACTATTTCTAGTTGCACATTTTTGTCTTGAAGCCCATCTGTAAAGCTTTTGTGTAGCTATACCAGCTTGGACTTCCCAGATAGCGCTAGTGGTAAAAAACCCGCCTGCCAATGCAACAGACTGGAGGAGACGCGGGTTCGATCCCTGGGTCGGGAAGAACCCCTGGAGGAGGGCATGGCAACCCACTCCAGTATGCTTGCCTGGAGAAGCCCATGGACAGAGGAGCCTGGCGGGCTACAGTCCATGGGATTGCTCAGAATCGGACACGACTGAAGCAACTTAGTGCATGCACACACACGCGCACACACACACACACACACACATGCACACACACACACGTATGGACTAGAGCTCCTCTTGGCATTTTCCATTGTGCCTGTATCTTTTTTCTTATCTCTCTTTGCCTTTTTGCCACTATACTTCTTGGGTGTGGTGTGTAACTGGATTTTGTTCTAATAAGACTTTTCTGACATTAATTCATAAATTTTAATTTATTCACTTTGATTACATATGTATTTGTTCTGACATCCTATTTTGTTCTTTCTTCGTTTAGACTTTTCTGTATTCATTTTTCCCCTGTATTTCATTTGCCTTCTTTTGAGTTGACTTTTGAATTATATTTCATTTTTCTTTAATGTTCCTTTAGTGCTTTGGAAGTTAAGTACTTGATCGATATTCTTTGAATAGTTACTTTAGAAACTTTGAATGGTTACTTTAGAAATTGCCACAGGCTTATTTAACTTAGCATTAAGATCTATATTTATAGACTATGTTCCCCAAATCGTGATTCTAGAATAAGAGATCTGAGTGATTTTATGATTAAAAAAATACTGCTAAATTGTCATAAAAAATTATGAATGTGTACTGCCACCAGCAATGCATAAATGTTTATTTTTCACATTCTTGCAAATGTTGAATATTGTGGTTATTTATTTGTTTTTATGCAAATTTAATTGTGGAGAGTTTTTCTTTATTGTTCTGCACATTGCCTAACTAATATTTTCATGTGTGAATTAATTTTTTCCAAGTTATCTCTTTAATTACCAACTTTTATGTGCTCATTATAAAATGAATCAGCTATTTGAGACTGGCAAATTTCAGTGTCTATGTAGCAATCTTAAGTTTGTTGGTTAATTTATCTTATAAATCTTCTGTATCAGCATAATCACACTTTTACTATAGAATATACTATTTAAAGAGATATTTATGTGTCTTTCTCTCCCCTAGATTGGAGCAATATTATATTCATATCTCTACTTACATTACCTAACAGGATGTTCATGAGGGTAATCTTAAATGCCAGATACAGAGATCAATTTTTTCTGAATTGGCAATGCTCTCTTAAAGTGTATAAAGCATGCCAAACTGTTATTATATTTCAAGGACAGCCTCCAAAGGGAACAGAAGGGAATATGTTTTTCCCAGTCAATTTGTCATACTTAACTAAAAGTTGACTGCTTCATTTTAACTTTTTTGTGCCATTACATGTTGCTTTATTGAATGAATTTGAGGATGGAGGAAGATTGCACATGTTCCTTCTATCCCCTGAATATTTCTACAATTTGATAGTTGCTACTTAATGTTCCTTAAATTCAATCATACATGTAAGAAGTTTATATCAAGTAGCAGCTCCTATAATAAGTATTAGGAAGTAAAATTTAATTAAGATCGTATTCTATATCCCTTTCTATTTATTTGTAGTCAATTCTGGAAACATTTCTATTTAGTCATTTCATTATTTATTGAAATATGACAACAGAACAGTATTGGGGTGAACCTACTTTTGACATTTTAAAAATGTATATATGTGTTTATGTATGTATATTTTTAAATTGTATCTTTTTTGCGTGCTTTCTATTTATTTTATTTTTAATTTCAGTTTACTGAGGATTAATTTGTGCATAAAATTATAAGAAATTTAAAGCGTGCGTCATAGTGATCTGATGTATGGGCTCCCCAGGAATCCACCTGCTGATGCAGGAGACACAAGAGACACGGGTTCGAACCGTGGGTCGGGAAGGTGCCTGCGGTAGGAAGTAGCAACCCACTCCAGCATTCTTATCTGGAAAGTTCCACGGATGGAGGAGCCTTGTGCTCTACAGTTTCTGGGGTTGCAGAGTCAGATGTGACTAAGCGCGCACACAGACGCTGTGAAAGGATCCCCCTCATCTAGATAATTGACATGTTCATCATCTGTTTGTATTAGAACTTTTAAATGTGACTCTCTTAGAAAATCATCAGCCACGCTGTACAGTATTGTGAACTATAATCACTATGTTTTACATTACATCTTCAGATCTTATTCCTTGTTACTGAAAGTTTGTGCCCGTATACCACCCTCCCCGTCTTTCACCCCACCTCCAGCCCCTGAAAAAAACACTTTTCTAGTATATGAATTTGACTTTTAAACTTCTAAATTACACGTATTATGTTATGAAACATTCGACTTTCATGTCTGGTCTAGTCTTTCACTTAGCATGATGTCCACGATGTCCTCCATGTTGTTGAAAATGTCAGAATTTTCTTCTTTCTCATGGCTGAATAATGCTCCACTATATACATATATATGTATGTATATGTATATATATATATTTATGTGTGAGTATGTTTATCATATCTTTTTTATCCATTCATCTGTTGATGGACACTTGAGTCATTTCCATATCTTGGTTGTTTGTGAATAATGCTACAATGAACATGGAAGAACAGATATTTCTTCAAGTTCCTGTTTTCATTTTCTTCACCTATATATCTAGAAGTGGGATTGCAGGGTCAGATGGTAGTTCCTTTTTTAAGTTTTTGAAGAACTTCTGTCCTGTTTTCCATACTGACTGCACCAATTTACATTTTCACTAAAGTGCATAAGGTTTCCTTTTTCTCCACATCCTCACCAATACTTACCTCTTACCTTTTTGATGATAACCAATCTAACAGCCATGCTGTAATATCTCACTGTGATTGTAACTTAATAGTTATTTTTAGTAATGCCATAAGCACCCATGGAATCACTAATTCAGATGAAAACTAAGATATTGACTATAATCAATTAACCATCTGATTTTGTCCTTTTATCAACCCATCCTGTTTCACCCTTACTGATGGTAACCATCATCCTGAATCCTCTGTTCTTTATTACCTGTTTCAATTTTGTAGTTATATTTCATCTCTATTTGTGAGTAAGATATTTGTGTGTGTGTGGTGTGTGTGTTTGTGTGTTAAAAGGGCTTTGGGAAAAATAAAGGAACAAATTGTCAAAACTCAGACAAATCTGATATTGTATTAAGAGAAAAATTTACTAACAATGTAAAAAAATACAAGCAAGTAGGTGGTTTAAGAAATATATGGGATTGGTTCAGTTCAGTTCAGTCACATAGTCATGTCCAACTCTTTGTGACCCCATGGACTGCAGCACACCAGGCTTTCCTGTCCATAAGCAACCCCCGGAGCTTACTCAAGCTCGTGTCCATCGAGTTGGTGGTGCCATCCAACCATCTCATCCTCTGACGTTCCCTTCGCATCATGCCTTCAATCTTTCCCAGCATCAGGGTCTTTTCCAAGGAGTCAATTCTTCGCATCAGGTGGCCAAAGTATAGGAGTTTCAGCTTCAGGATCAGTCCTTCCAATGAGTATTCAGGACTGATTTCTTTTAGGATGGACTGGTTGGATCTCCTTGCAGTCCAAGGGACTCTTAAGAGTCTTGTCCAACACCACAGTTCAAAAGCATCAATTCTTCAGTGCTCAGCTTTCATTATAGTCCAACTCTCACATCCATACATAACCACTGGAAAAACCATAACTTTGACCAGACAGACCTTTGTCAGCAAAGTAATGTCTCCGCTTTTTAATAGGTTGTCTAGGTTGGTCATAGCTTTCCTTCCAAGGAGTAAGCATCTTTTAGTTTCATGCCTCAGTCATCATTTGCAGTGATATTGGAGCCCAAGAAATTAAAGTCCGCCACGGTTTTCACTGTTTCCCCATCTATTTACCATGAAGTGATGGGACTGGATGCCATGATCTTAGTTTTCTGAATGTTGAGCGTTAAGCCAACTTTTTCACTTTCCTCTTTCACTTTCATCTAGAGGCTCTTTAGTTCTTCTTCACTTTCTACCATAAGGGTGGCGTCATCTGCATATCTGAGGGTATTGATATTTTTTCCAGCAATCTTGATTCCAGCCAGGCATTTCGCATGATGTACTCTTCATAGACGTTAAACAAGCAAGGTGATGATATACAGCCTTGATGTACTCCTTTTCCTATTTGGAACCAATCCATTGTTCCATGTATGGTTCTAACTGTTGATTCTTGACCTGCATACAGATTTCACAGGACGCAAGTAAGGTGGTCTGGTATTTCCATCTCTGTAAGAATTTTCCAGTTTATTGTGATCCACAGAGTCAAAGGCTTTAGTGTAGCCAATGAAGAAGAAGTAGATGGTTTTTCTGAAATTCTGTAGCTTTTTTATGACACAACAGGTACTGGCAGTTTGATCTCTGGTTCCTTTGCCTTCCTTAAATCCAGCTGGACCGTCTCAAACTTCTCAGTTCATGTGTTGTTGAAGGTGCACTTGGTGAATTTTGAGCATTATTTTGCTAGCGTGTATGTTGATTGCAGTTGTGTGGTAGGTTGAAGA
>JADEYB020000010.1:2225017-2236798 GCA_015832495.2 Alces alces | reverse complement strand
AGCTTCTCTTCTTTTCTCAGCTATTTGTAAGGTCTCCTCAGACAACCATTTTGCCTTTTTGCATTTCTTCTTCTTCAGGATGATTTTGATCACTGCCTCTTGTACAATATTACGAACCTCTACCCATAGTTTTTCAAGCACCACTCCATCTATCATATCTAATCCCTTGAATCTATTTGTCACTTGCACTATATAATCATAAGGGATTTGACTTATGTCATACCTGAATGGCCTAGTGGTTTTCCCTATTTTCTTCAATTTAAGACAGAATTTACAATAAGGAATTTATGATCTGAGCCACACTCAGATCCTGTTATTGTTTTTGCTGACTGTATAGAGCTTCTCTATCTTCGGCTGCAAAGAATATAATCAATCTGATTTTGGTATTGACCATCTGGTCATGTCCATGTGTAGAGTCATATCTTGTGTTGTTGGAAGAGGGTATTTGCTATGACCAGTGAATTTTCTTGGCAAAACTCTATTAGCCTTTGCCCTGCTTCATTTTGTACTCCAAGGCCAAGTTTACCTGTTACTGCAGGTATTTCTCAACTTCCTTCTTTTGCATTCCAGTCCCCTATGATGAAAAGGGCATCTTTTTTGGCTGTTAGTTCTAGAAGGTCTTGTAAGTCTTCCTAGAACTGTTCAACTTCAGCTTCTTCAACATTAGTGGTTGGGGCATAGAGTTGGATTCCTGCGATATTGAACGGTTTGCCTTGGAAATGAACAGAGATCATTCTGTCATTTTTGAGACTGTACCCAAGTACTGCATTTCAGACTTGTTTGTTGATTGTTAGGGCTACTCCATTTCTTCTAAAGGATTCTTGCTCACAGTAGCAAATACAATGGTCATCTGAATTAAATTCGTTCATTCTGGTCCATTTTAGTTCACTGATTCCTAAAATGTCAATGTTCACTCTTCCACCTCCTTTTTGAACACTTCCAATTTACCTTGAATCATGGCCCTAACATTCAAGGTTCCTATGCAATATTGTTCTTTACTGGGCACCTACCAGCCTTTCAGTGTCATATCTTTTTGCCTTTTCAAACTGTTCATGGGGTTCTCAAAGCAAGAACACTGAAGTGGTCTGCCATTCCCTTCGCCAGTGGACCACGTTTTATCAGAACTCTCCACTGTGACCCGTCCGTCTTGGGTGGCCCTACGCCACAGTGAGACAAGACTGTGATCCATGGGATCAGCTTGGTTAGTTTTCTCCCATCTGGACATACTCTATGTTCCTTTCTGTATACTGTTTAATTCAGTTTGCTAGTATTCTGTGAGGATTTCTGCATCCTTATCACAGTTATTGGCCTATACTAGTTCGATTACCTTTAAAATAGCTATTGATAACTGTGTACCGATTGCCATTTTGTAGATGTTTTCTGGTTGTTTTTGTAGTTCTGTTTCTTATTCTTTTGCTGTCTTCCCTTGTGACTTTATGACTCCTCTTTAATGTGATATTTGGATTTCTTTCTCTACTTTGTGCATATATCTATTATAGGTTTTTGGTTTGTGGTTTCCATGAGGTTCATATATACCCATGTATCATACATACATGTATATATATATAGACACATAAGTATGCTTATTTACTAAATATACTATTATAGTGATTATCTTAAATTGATACTCTCAAATTCAAACACATTTTAACAACTCTGAATTTTTACCCACTTACCATGTATAATATTTCTGACATTATATTTTACATCCTTTGTGTATCCTTTACTATTGATACTTATTATGAATATAATTGATTTCAATACTTTTATCTTTTAATCTTTCTGTTAGTTGTAAAAATGTCTGACCTAATACCTTTAATGTACGCTTGCCTTTGTCAATAAGATTTTTCCTTTCATAATTTTTGTATTTCTAGCTGTAGTCTTTTGTTTTCTACTAGTGAAGTTGTTTTAACATTTTTTGTAAAGTCACTTTAGAGGTGCTGAACTTTGTTAGCTTTTGCTTGTCTGTAAAACTATCTCTCCTTAACATCTGAATGGTAGCTTTGCTAGGGTGAGTATACTTGGTTTAGATTTTTCTCTTTTATCACTTTGAATATATCATTCCACTCCCTTCTGGCCTGCAAACGTCTGCTGAAAAGTCAGATTATTGTCCGATGGTAGGTTTATTGTACATAACTCTGAATTTTTCTTGATGCTTTTAAGATTCTCTTTAACATTTGTCATTTTAGTTATAGTGTCATGTTATGAATCTATTTGGGCTTATCTTGTATGGGATTCTATGTGTCTCTCCTTCCTGGATGTCTGTTTCCTTTCCCAGGTTAGGAAAGTTTACAGCTATTATGTCTTCAAACACGTTCTCTGCCTCTTTATCTGTCTCTTCTTCTTTTGGGACTTCTCTAATGCAAATGGTGCTATGCTTGATGTTGTCTCAGAGGTCTCTTCATGGTCCTCATTAATTTTTTCTTTTCTTTTTTTCTGTTCAGATTGGGTGATCTCTACTACTGTCTTCCAGTTAACTGATCTGCCCTCTGTATCATCTCATCTACTGTTGATTCCTTCTAGTGTAATTTTTATTTAAGCTATTCCATTGTTAATCTCTGCTTGGCTTTTATATTTTCTAATTCTCTGCTGAACTTCTCACTGTGTTCATTCTCTCCTGATTGGTTGGGCATCTTTATGATTATTAATTGCTTTGACTTCTTAACGGATATGTTACATATCCTCACTGTAATTAGTTCACTTTTGAGGTTTTGTCTTGTTCCTTCATTTGGAACATACTCCTCCGTCTTCGCGCATTGCGGAAGTCTGTCTCCCTTTATGCGTTAGGTCAGTTGGTTGTGCCTTCCGATTTTACAGGCCCAGGAGGTGTTGCATGGGGCCCGGCGGCGTGTCCCTGTGTGGTCACCGAATGCCAGTGCCCTCAGCGTGCCCTCGGCAGGCTGCGTGGCATCTTCTGCTGTGGCGGGACTGACCGTGTGAGCGTGCTGCTCGGGGGCTGAAGTCAGCCTGGTTAGCTGCCACATCTGGCCTCATTCAGAGGCTTCAACTCCTGGGATGAGGGGCTGGGACGTTATGCTGCTGGCTTCACGCCTTGTGGATTCCCGGGTCTGGCGCTAGCCTGCTGGTGGGGAGGTAAGCCCCCAGCACCAATAAACTAGAGGGAGGACTCGAAATGGCTCTTTCCAGCACTAGTTTTCTTCTGATAGAACGAACTTTCCAAAGTGGCCCCTGCCAGCATCTGTGTCCCCGGATGGAGTCCCGGTTGCCTCCTACCTTTTTGGAAGTCTGAGATTAGCAAGTGTGTCTGACTCAGGCTCTTTTTTTAACATGCTGCCTCTGTGTGCAATCTCTGAGTATGTGAGATTTTGTGTGAGCCCTTCAAGAGCAGAGTCTCTATTTTCTGAAGCCCCCTAGTCTCAGCCATATGCAAGAGCCAGCCACCGGTCTTCAAAGCCAGATGTTCTAGAGGTGTGTCTTTCTGGGGCATGACTCCTGGGCTGGTACACCTGATGCGGCGTTTGAGTCATTCTTTCTTTGCAAGAACCTCTGAAGTTGTGATCATTCCCCATTGGTGGGTTGCATGCTCTTTGTGGTGGAGCTCGGTTCTACCTTGTCTTTACCCCTCCTCCCATCTTGTGTGCTTTTTATTTTTAATATGTTTAGCTGTGGAAAGTCTGTTTTTCCAGTCTTCATGAGATTCTCATAGATAGTTGCTCTTTAAATAGCTATAATTTGATGCGCCTGTGGGAGAGGGTGACCCCAGGGTTCTCGTATAGCACTATCTTAACCACACCTCCCCAGACATTTCCTCCAGTTCATCCAGTTAAGCTTGACTCAAGGAGACATTTCCACAGAGATGACAAGAGAATCAGGGAACCACGCATCAGTACTTTCTAAGTGTACACATTTTCCCAGTGGTAATTTAGGCCTTGTATTCCTAGTGGTCAGTGTGTTAATGTCCTGTTGAACAATTTGATCATTTATGCTGTCCATTTACACTGGGATAGTCACTTTTGCAGAAGCTTAATCGTATTTGCTTAATGACCAACTGCAAGTCAGATGAAAATGGTTACATAAATATCACAGCTTGAAATAAATAATATTTTATTTTAAAAGATAATAGTGTTTGTTGTTCCAGTGTAAATAGAGAATATTAAATTTTATGTACTGGGATAAATAAATCTATAGGCATTAAATGATAGGAGAGTGATCATAGGAAAACCTCAAGAATAACTGAAAACTGAAATTTAAGAGGCTGATAATTTTTGGTTTTTACACATTAGTGTATCTTATAATGTGAAATGCTCTTAATTAGTGGCATCTCCTTTTTAACTGTAACAAATGAAACTTTTGGGAAAACTTCAAGTTTTTCAAGAACATGGAAAAACAATTATTGGCCGAGAATAGACCAAAAAACACAAAGGCATAACCTAAGATATACCCTTGAGATTAAAAAATTGTCACAAGTCAAATAACTGCTGAGAATATTGAAAAGTGAAATGCACCATTAGTATTATGGTAAAAAATAAAACAATCCTTTATCAAGTTAGAGTATTGGGAATGACATAGTATCAACATATGATATGAAATATAAAAGGATAATTGCTGTCATATTTAACTTAAACGTGAATAAATCAGTTGGCTTACTGATAAAGAATTATCTCACATTATCTGTGTTTACAGGAGAAAATTCCTTGACCACTTTTTCTCTGTTTATCACTGAAAGTCTGTAACACACAAAAAAAGAGTTTTCCTTTTAATTGATCCCCTTAATGATATTTTGTGGACTAGAACAAGTGAAATGGCATCAAACTAATGAAGAATCAGCTATCTATATAGCAAGGATGGTGAGTAATGGGCATATTTTTGAAATATTATTCAAATGATAATTTATGCCTAATTACCTAAGTGATAATTCACATCATAATTCCTTTATTTATGCAGAAACCTGGCAGTCATCAATAGATCTTGATTCAGAGTTGAAGGACATAACGAAAAATGTGAATCATTTTCCATCACAGCTATGTTAGTGTATGCATTTTCAGGTATGCCTTTTGACTCAACTCTGCATAAGAAGGTGATCAAGACTCAGTGACTCAAACTCATTGATTACAAGGCAATATCATTTATTTAATATGTAGTTAAGCATATGGTCAAATATTTTCCTAAAACTGTTGGGAAGAATAAGTACTCCCTCTCCTGCCCCCACCCACACCTTTATCTCTCTTCTCTAATGGAAGTTTTGAGAGGATAGAATTCCAACCAATGTCAACTCTAAAGGAGAGTTTGCTTGAGAATGAAGCCAGAAAAAGAATGAGACAGGCCTGATATAGGAAGAAGTGCCAAAGATATTGTTTGATACGGATTTAGTTGTGAATGAAGACAAAATTTTAGCTTTTTTTTTGTCTTTAGCTATTTTGAATGTGACATTTTGTCATTTAAAAATGAAAGAATCAAAAAAAAAAAAAAAGAAAGAATCCTAATAGAAAGATTATTGCTGCAATTAAGAGGCTAGATTCTGGAGTCAGGGTCAGTTCAGTTCAGTTGAGTCACTGAGTCTTGTCAGACTCTTTGCAACCCCATGGACTGCAGCACACCAGGTCTCCCTGTCCATCACCAACTCCTGGAATTTACTCAAATTCATGCCCATTGAGCTGGTGGGCATCCAACCAGCTCATCCTCTGTCATCACCTTGTCCTCCCACCTTCAATCTTTCCCAGCATCAGGGTCTTTTCAAGTGAGTCAGCTCTTTGCATCAGGTGGCCAAATTATTGGAGTTTCAGTTTCAACATCAGTCCTTCCAGTGAATACTCAGAATTGATTTCCTATAGGATGGACTGGTTGAATCTCCTTGCAGTCCAAGGGACTCTCAAGAGTCTTCTCCAACACCATGGTTCAAAAGCATCAATTCTTTGGCACTCAGCTTTCTTTATAGTCCAACACTCACATCCATACATGACTACTGGAAAAATCATGGCCTTGACTAGATGGACCTTTGTCAGCAAAGTAATGTCTCTGCTTTCTAATATGCTGTCTAGGTTGGTCATAACTTTTCTTCCAAGGAGTAAGCGTCCTTTAATTTCATGGCTGTTGTCACCATCTGCAGTGATTTTGGAGCTCTCCCCCCCAAATAAAGTCTGCCACTGTTTCCACTGTTTCTCTATTTGCCATGAAGTGATGGGACCAGATGCCATGATTTTAGTTTTCTGAATGTTGAGCTTGAAGCCAACTTTTTCACTCTGCTCTTTGACTTTCATCAAGAGACTTTTTAGTTCTTCTTCACTTTCTGCCATAAGGGTAGTGGCATCTGCGTATCTGAGGTTATTGATATTTCTCCTGGCAATCTTGATTCCAGCTTGTGCTTTTTCCAGCCCAGCGTTTCTTATGACGTACTCTGCATATGTTAAATAAGCAGGGTGACAATATACAGCCTTGACATACTCCGTTTCCTATTTGAAACCAATCTGTTGTTCCCTGTCCAGTTCTAACTGTTGCTTCCTGACCTGCATACAGGTTTCTCAAGAGGCAGGTCAGGTGGTCTGGTATTCCCATCTCTTGAAGAATTTTCCACAGTTTATTGTGATCCACACAGTCAAAGGCTTTGGCATAGTCACTAAAGCAGAAATAGATGTTTTTCTGGAACTCTCTTGCTTTTTTGATGATCCAGAAGATGTTGGCAATTGGATCTCTGGTTCTTCTGCCTTCTCTAAAACCAGCTTGAACATCTGGAAGTTCACGGTTCATGTATTGTTGAAGCCTGGCTTAGAGAATTTTGAACATTACTTGAGTTTGTGAGATGAGTGCAATTGTGCGGTAGTTTTAGCATTCCTTGACATTGCCTTTCTTTGGGATTGGAATATAAACTGACCTTTTCCAGTCCTGTGACCACTGCTGAGTTTTCCAAATTTGCTGGCACATTGAGTGTAACACTTTCACAGCATCATCTTTTAGGATTTGAAATAGTTCTATTGGACTTCTGCCACCTCAACTAGCTTTGTTCATAATGATGCTTCCTAAGGCCCACTTGACATCACATTCCAGGATGTCTGGCTCTAAGTGAGTGATCACACCATTGTGTTTATCTGGTCGTGCAGATCTTTTCTGTATCGTTCTTCTGTGTATTCTTGCCACCTCTTATTAATATCTTCTGCTTCTGTTAGGTCCATACCATTTCTGTCCTTTTTTGAGCCCATCTTTTCATGAAATGTTCCCTTGGTATCTCTAATTTTCTTGAAGAGATTTCTAGTCTTTCCCATTCTATTGTTTTCCTCTATTTCTTTGTGCTGATCACTGAGGAAGGCTTTCTTATCTCTCCTTGTTATTCTTTGGAACTTTGTATTCAAATGGGTATGTCTTTCCTTTTCTCCTTTGCTTTTTGCTTCTCTTCTTTTCACAGCTATTTGTAAGACCTCCTCAGACAGTCATTTTGCTTTTTTGCATTTCTTTTTCTTGGGGATGTTCTTGATCCCTGTCTCCTGTACAATGTCACAAACCTCTGTCCATAGTTCAATCAGGCACTCTGTCTATTAGACCGAGTTTCTTAAGTCTGTTTGTCACTTCCACTGTATAATCATTAGGGATTTGATTTAGGTCATACCTGGATGGTCTAGTGGTTTGCCTACTTTCTTCAATTTAAGTCTGAATTTGGCCATAAGGAGTCATGATAAATAAGTTTAAATCCTGGCCCCATCATTTGTTCATTGTGTGCCCTCATACAATTTTCTTAACTTCTTTGTGCCTCAGTTGTATTATCTGTAATAAATGAGGACAGTAATAGTTTATCTCAAAGATTGTTGTGATGGATAAAAGAGATAATATATGTAAATTATAGTGTCTTTAAATTAAATGTATGTAAAAGATCTCATGTCAATGGACATGGGTTTGGGTGAACTCCAGGAGTTGGTGATGGACAGGGAGGCCTGATGTGCTGTGGTTCATGGGGTCACAAAGAGTCAGACATGACTGAGCGACTGAACTAAACTGAAAAAAACTCAGACTATCTGCCATGTCTTAGGGGCTGAATGTTAATTTTAATTAATTTTATCTTTGTTATTTATATATGAATTGTCAGCTGTCAAAAACTTCATCCAAATCACTAAGAGAAACTATAAGCACAAAAATAGTTCTTAGGGATAAATAAAACAAAATGGAATGGGTATCCACTCGCCACAACCCCAAATTGAAACTTTAAAAAATATTTCAGGTTTTGAATAGTTCAAAAATTTGCTTGGATCTCTTCTCCACTAGATCTACCCATTCTTTACCTTATGTCCATTTAGTGAAGATGTATTGGGTTAACAAGTGGGTTGTTGCTTAAAGGAATAAATTATTCTCATAGTTTATAGAAGTTGTCTGTTTTCTCTCTCAAGCATACAAAAGAGGCTTGTGTATAGTCTTCCATGAGAAAACTCTTCATAATTTCTACATCTGCTTTAAATTGAAATGCACAGATTTGGGGGCTGCCAATAGTTGCTGCTATCTTAATGAAAAATCTGAAATAGAATTGTTTTTTTAACCTAGTAAAGGGGATGACTAAGATATGAAGCTGCTGAGATATGGAATCTGACTAATGGTGAAAGCCGTGTGTCATCTAGTCAAACAGAGATAGTTTGTGAAAGATGCCAATTGACATTTATCCTACAGGCAACACTAAAATAATCACTTGAAATAATTGAAACATTATGTTTTAATGTATGAGAAAACCCACTGAAATGTTATGAAGTAATTAGCCTCCAACTAATAAAAATAAATGAAAAAAAAATATGATTTTCTAGGCAAATTTCTATAGATGCCAAAAGGTAAACACTGATTTAAAGAGAGTGAGACTGTAGGTCTGCAATTTTCTAATGGGACCTTTAGAGGTCCAGGAAATTTTGGTGATCTCACTTTTAAACATAAGCATTTGAGCTCCAGAAAGTTATGTATATATCTATTTATTGTGTATTAATATTATAGACATTTTATAAAAACTAACTTGATTCTTTGGAATAACTATAATGTAGGTATTTTTACTCCTGTTTTACAGATGAGGAAACACCAGGAAGGAACAAACAAATATAATAATTTGCTAAGGATTAGAAAGCAGGTCTTGGAGGGGTCATGGCAACCCCCATCCAGTATTCTTGCCTGGAGAATCCCCATGGACAGAGGAGCCTGGTGAGCTTCAGTCCATGGGGTCACGAAGAGTCGGTCATGACTGAGCCACTAACCACAGCACAGAGCAGGCAAGTGAGAGAAACAGAATTTGAACACAAGATATCTGGTCTGAATGCTTAATCCATCCAGTCCTCTGCCTCTCGTAATTAGTAGTCACTTGATGCACAGGCCAATCTTGTCTCTAGGTGGATAAAATATACTCACTAAACTTTGATGTAATGTTTTAATATAATTTAATAAATATTTTAATGTAATTCTTACTTTTTAATAACTAATCTCCTCTAAACATTTCTACATACAGTTTTGTCTTTCAAACATATACTCAAATAGACTACCCAGTCATGGGCTTTTATTTAAAAAATTAATTTTGCAATAACCGTCTCCAAAGTGAATTGTTTACCAACATGTGTGTGCACTTTATATTATTTTAAAGCACTTTAAAAATTAGATCTTAAATGTCTAAAGAAAATAGATACAACTTTAGGTTACAAACTAGATGGGAAATAGTGCCTACTAGTGTGTTCACATTCATTTTTTCAGAGCCCATATCAAATTTTAAACTTCTGCATGGTAAGTCCTTTATATTTAATGCTTCTTAGTTAAGAATATCCATTCTCCACCCAATGACTACTTAAGAAGAAACTGTATTGACATAAGAAGTAGTTGATAATGGGAAGAATATCCGAAAGGAGTAGGTTTACCTGTGTACATAGAAACTCTTTTTAAATTTGTTTGCTGACCCAGAGGACTGTGGGATTCCCATAGTAATTTGTTGGCCTCTGTGGATTGGGATTTCTTTGTCTTAAGACCTTCCTTCAGGTAAAATATCCCAGGATAATTTAAGTCACAGATCATCAAAATGGGAGTTAGATAATACTAGTACTAATATTATATGCCAAAATACCTCACTATAAAAAGATAAAACAAGCTTATTTATAGATAAAAATATAGAAATAGAAGGAATAAACTACTTCTACATGCAAAAACAGAAAGGGCAAAAAAAAGTTCTATACTAATGCTAAAAAAAGGAAGTGGAAAGTTTCCTGGAGATGATTTAGAAGCCAGAACAGCTAATTAGTAATGGAACTATGTCCATGAAATTTACCAGGGAAATGCTATTCAATACAACATTCACAATTTGTAAAAATGAGATCAGAAAAAAGTCTAATTTCCATGTCCCTATTGTTTTTGTTATCCAGGGTGAATCATTAGTGACATTAATAACATAACCATTTTAGTAACATTGTAAAAGTATTATTTTAGTCAATGCTGACTTTTTCATTCTAAAATAAAGATTATAGTTAAGAAATTCTGTATAATATCTTAAAATAACTATATAGCTAAAATAAGATTCTAGCCTTGAATTTTTAACTCAGGAAAAAAGAAAAGGATCAAAGATACCAGAGAAAATCCTTTAGAAACATTTTTCATAACTGACTTAACTTTAATATGCTGTGGTTTTATATTTTTTAAAATACTATGTCATTTATACCCATTAGGATGGCTACTTTATATATGTATAAAAAAAAGAAAAAGTGTTGGTTGAGAATGTGGAGAAATTATAACCACAGTGTACTGTTGGTAGAAATGAAAATGGCTCAGTCAGTATGGAAGACTATATATACACACACACACACACATGCATGCATGTATATATATATGTGTGTGTGTGTGTGTGTGTGTGTATATATAAGAAAAAGTGTTGAGAATGTGGAGAAATTGCAGCCCCAGTGTACTATTGGTGGCAATGCAAAGTGGTGCTGTCGCTATGGAAAACAAGGTGGCAGTTTCTCAAAAAATTAAAAATAGAATTACAATGTGATCCAATTTTTCAACTTTAAAAGAGTTGAAAGCAAGATCAAAGAGATACAAAGATACAGAGAGACATTTGTATGCATGTGTTCATAGCAAGCATTAATCACAATAGTCAAAAGGTGGAAAAAACCCATGTATCCCTCAGTGGATAAATGGATAAATAAAATTTGGTGTATATGTACAATAGCAAGGGCTTTCTTGGTGACCAGTGATAGAGAATTCTCCTACCGGTACAGGAGACATGAGTTTAATCTCTGGGTCGGGAAGATCCCTGGGGAAGGGAGATGGCAACCTGCTCCAGTATCCTTGCCAGGGAAATGCCATGGAGAGGGGAGCCTGGCAGCCTTTGGTCCATGGAGTCAGAAAGAGTCAGAGGTGACTCTGCGACTGAGCACACAGACTGTACAATAGCATAATATACAACTTTAAAAGGAAGAAAATCCTGACACACGCGGCATCATGAATGAACCTTGACAACACTCAGTCAGTTCAGTTGCTCAGTCATGTCCGGCTCTTTGCAACCCTATGGACTACAGCGCAGCAGGCTTCCCTGTCCATCAATTCCTGCAGCCTGCTCAAACTCATGTCCATTGCATAGTGATGCCATCCAACCACCTCATCCTCTGTCATCCCCTTCTCCTCCCACCTTCAGTCTTTGCCAACATCAGGGTCTTTTCCAGTGAGTCAGTTCTTCACACCAGGTGGCCAAAGTACCGGAGCTTCAACTTCAACATCAGTCCTTCCAATAAACACCTAGGACTGATCTCCTTTAGGATGGACTGGTTGGATTTCCTTGCAGTCCAAGGGACTCTCAAGAGTCTTCTCCAACACCACAGTTCAAAAGCATCA
>JADEYB020000010.1:2188681-2219387 GCA_015832495.2 Alces alces | reverse complement strand
TGGACTTCAAGGAGATCCAACCAGTCCATCCGAAAGTGTATCAGTCCTGGATGTTCACTGGGAGGACTGATGCTGAAGCTGAAACGCCAATACTTTGGCCACTTGATGCAAAGAGCTGACTCATTGGAAAAGACCCTGATGCTGGGAAAGATTGAGGGAAGGAGGAGAAGGGGACGACAGAGGATGAGATGGTTGGATGGCATCACCGACTCAATGGACATGAGCTTGGGTGGACTCCGGCAGTTGGTGATGGACAGGGAGGCCTGGTGTGCTGCCGTTCATGGGGTCGCAAAGAGTCGGACACGACTGAGTGACTGAACTGAACTGACTTCTATACTAAACCACCAAACTTTTTCAGAGTGACCATAGAATTTAATTTTTCTCGCAGGAATATGTGATAGTATAGATGTTTCGCATCCTCATCAATACTTGATATTGTCAGGCTTCTTAATTTTTGCTGGTTTAGTGGATGTGTAGTGGTATCTCATGTTTTTAACTTGCACTTCTCTGGTGATTGAAGCATTTTTAATGTATTTATTGGTTATGCATATATATTCCTTTGTGTTATATCCATTCAAATATTTTGTTCATTTTTTATCATGTTGTTCATTTTCTTCTTATTGACCTCTAAGAATTCATTTCATATTTGAAGTACAATTCCTTAATTATGTATATGCAAGTATTTTCTCCCATTTTGTTGTCTTTTAATTTTCTTTTAGGTGTCTTTGGGAGAACTGAACTTTTTGACTTTGATGAAGTCTAATTCAATTTTATTTTGTGAATGTTTTTTGGGTTTTTTGTACATTTATTGAAAAATCTTTGCATATTCCGCTACAAAGTCAATGGGATTCCTATGCAAAATTTGTTAGTGTTTTCTTTGGTGTTCTCTCCTGTGAAGTGTTCTGTCTTATAATTTCCTGCCACTTCTTTGTTCCTGAATTCCAACATCTGCATCTTCAAGAGTTTTGTTCTTTTTTGTTTTTTTAATTCTTAGATCACTTGAGAATAAGTTACTGACAGTATTGCCTCCACCACTTCGGAATACTCTTGTGTACTCACTGTGAAAATTTCATGTTTTCTGCTTAGATCTCTGTCTAGAAAATGTCTTCAGTTCAGAAAGTGTCTCCACATGAAAAGTCCGGGTGGGACTTGGGCTCACCTAACTGGGTTCCCTTCTCTCAGTTGTCACCACCATTTGCTGCCTGTTAACCCAGTGCCCACAGAGTGACCATGTATTTCATCCAGTTCGTAGATGTCACAGTAAGAGGGCAAGTCCAGGGCCAGTCACTCCATCAGAGTTCAGGTGGAAACTCTCCAATAGACTAACACATTTCATTTTGAAATAGATATCTAAAAAGTAAAGTGTGGGCTAGATCATCATCCTTTCTTAGTGATTTCATTAAAAAAAAAGATGAAACATCTGAACAGCTAAGTCCCTAAAGTAAACTCTCAAAAATCCTACCAAGTACTGCCCAGCTCTAGTTGGAGCTCTATGTCTATTTTTTTTCTCAAGTCAAAGTGAAATCTTTCAGTAGAAGGTGTTCAGAATAAGAGTAACTGGAATGAACACTTCTATATACCTTCAAACATCATGATGTTAAATACACATGTACATGTATACGTTCATATATATAAAATATGGAGAATCCCAAAAGACAAATAAAGGTACATACTCATCCTTAGAAAGACCTAGCAAATGATGTAATGACTTCACCCATAATCCTGAGCAAAGTCTGGGTTAAAAATAAAAATTTGAAGATATACTGAAGTGTATAATAAGATGCAAAGAATAAGTTAGTCTTCAAAAGATAAACATTTGTTTTTATGGAAACTTTTTGACTCATACTTATCTCATTTCTGTACATAATCTTACTGGCCATAATTCCTCTCTTAATAAAAACAGTTTTTTAAGGACAAGTTAAATTCCCTTTGAATCATAAAAACAATTCATTGTAGAATTTTTACTTTCTCTTTTTCTACTAGAAGCACCATATGTTGCTGAACTCCAGATGTTACTATAAAGGTTTTTTATATGCTACATAGTCATTATTGCAAAACATAATGTAGATGGGTAAAAGTTCTGAGTGAGGAATTCAACTGTTATACTAATTGATGTCACCATTTTCTATTATTGTTACTAGATTCTAGATTCTGTTAATAGATTCTCTCATAAGATCTTGGTCTCATTGTTCTTCTCCAGTTGTATATATTATGGATAGATGCATAAGAAAATATGTGAAGGAAGCTTAAGGTTACTTGACTTTCACTTTTTACAGCAGAAGAAATAAATTTAGATCAACTCAAGTTCACTACCCACTTTATCTCCATTCCTTTCCTTTCCTTGGCCAGCTTACTGGTGTTTATACTATGAAGTGAGGGGATAGGATATTTGGTTGCAAACAAGGCTTAAAGTCTGGCATATAAGATGTCATTTGCACATATTTTATTTCACTGAACTATTGACTATTGTTTGGCAATAATAAGCCTCTTAGATATTTATATGGTAAAAAATTATTAAAATCTAAAGAAATGTTTGTCTAGTGATTTCAATAGCATCTTTTGAAGGTTGTTAAGAAACCTAAGTATGAAATCTAGTACATAGTGATTTCATGATGGCAGAAAATAGTTACTATCCAACTTCTCTACTACTAAGCTGTTGCTTCTCAAATTCTCACGTGCATGAGAATCACATGGAAGGTAGGCTTTCCCCTTATTTTCTGATTCCACTGGTTTTGTGTGGGGTCATAACTTGCATTTCTAAGAAGTTCCCAGGTGGTACTGATGCTTCTTGAAGAAACACTGACTCAGGAAACCTCATTACCAGAAAAGAGCTGCTTTCTTCAGGCAGAATATTTCACAAGTGGTAAATATATTTGCTGACTTGGCTAGCTGCCTACTCTTGAAAATGAGCTATAAATAGTGTTGTTTTTCTACTATATGTAAGTATTTTAATTCCTGTACTATAACAATGATATTTGTTGCAAAGATGCAGATACATTTTTTATTTTATTTCTTTCCACAACTGAAGAGTTTCTTTATTCTGAAACAACCCAGGCTTTTGTATGTGAATACAGTTTTATATTTATTTGTTTTCCTTGTCAGATCAAGTTTAATTTATGAATTTGCTCTGAATACAAGCTTACATTCTGATATGTAAATTACTTTAGACTGTAAGACAGTAATTCAATTCAACTGCCCAGCACCCTAATAACTTCTTTTTTCACTTTACTATTCAGTATAAGATTTTCACACTATGTGCTTTTCTTTCACAATTAGATCGGCTGTGTTATCTCCACTGCTAAATGGAAGTAAATTCAAATGCAGAGTAATTATAGCCTTTTCATCCAGTATACAGCTTACTATTTTAAAAGATCACTGCCTTTAATACATTCAATATAATAATATTTCAATTTAGACTTCTTCAATTCCTTTATTTCTTTTTTCCATTTTTTTCTCTTTCCTGACAGACATAAAGCACACACAACATACGTACATGTACACACACAGACCATTGTTAAATCATCATGGTGATATCAGTATATTTATGGGAAACTTATGTTTATGAATTACACTGTAACATACCCTAACAATTATGTAAATAAGCAGTGTGAAGCATAGGATTCCCTACATATCATGAGCAGGAAATCCATGTGACAGTTTTATGGTAAATCTGACGCTTCTTTTGTTTCAGTTCTCAATCATGAAGAATATCAATGGCACGATTGCAGTTCTTCTCACACCCCATGAATGTACAGTAACATACATTCACCTCTGTTTTCCAAAGGCAAGCCTTGTTGATGGTGATTGTATATCTTTTTACCTTTTCAGGATGACTTTTTTAATGTTGCTTGCTACTAAAGTGATTTTTACAGAGATTGAGGAACTATGTCAGAGTCAACTATAACACGCCAAGTATCGATTTCAAAACGAATTTTTTGTTTAGATTTCTAAGGACCTACGTTCAAGAATTTGGGAAAGGGGTTCAAGTTAATTATAAAATAATAAATGAAATGAAAAAGTTGGAGAATGAATCATGCAGTATACTAACGAGGAAACTGAATTTCAGAACCTCTAAATGACATTTTCCACACATTCAATTTGGTAGAAACCCTGGATTAAAGCTATGATATTGTGATTTCTAGAACTATGTTCTTTCCACTACTCATTCCAAAGACATAAATTAAAAGAGAAAGGTGACTAGTAAAAATGTTGTTACTTTTCTGAAACAACATAGAAGATGTTCTCTTTTATCTGTAGCTCCATTTAGTAACTTTTAATGTTTATGCTTAGACTATAAATAGTTGAAAGCTTAAAAGGAGCTCTTAGCATTGTTGACTTCAGGTTGATAATAGTATGTAGCAATGGTTATCAAGTTATCATAGTAAGTGCAACATGAATAATCACCAAATTATAGTAATAAAAAAAGACACCTGTAGAATATAGATCCCATCAAGGCAGAAAATCATGTATTACATCACCTCCTTTGCCAAATATTTTTAATAGATTCATCACAATATATTAGGTGCTGAGCTCTCAAAAATACAATGTTCTTGCAGAGTAATGCATGTATAGAATTTCTGTGTCGTTTAAAACTCCAGCCCATGAAATAGCACCATGATACACTTTCCTGTGTTGAGGAACCAGACAATCAAGTCAGACTAGATAAGTAGCATGATTTGAAGAGCCATTGCAAACATTTAATCAAAGTGAAAGTATGCCTGGAGTCTGACAAATGCTTCCTTAGCAACACCAGCCCTACTTATAGGGAAAAGTACATTTTTAAAGGGCTTCACATCTGAGATAGTATACTTCCAGCTTCCATGATACTGTTTTTTTTCTGCACTGTTAATCACTACTGAGAACTTTTTATTTTTTCATCAATCAATATATTTTAAAAATTGAAGTATAGTTGATTTACAATGTTGTATTAATTTCTGCTGTGGAGAAAAGTGATTTAGTTATCCATATATTTACATTCTCTTTTTAAATATGATGGTTTATCACAGGATATTGAAAATAGTTACCTATGTTATACAGTAAGACCTTGTTGTTTATTCAATCTTTATATAAAAGTTTACATCTGCTTGGCAGCTCTCCCCCTTGGCAACCATTAGCCTGTTCTCTACATCTGTGATTCTGTTTCCGTTTCATAGATAGGTTCACGTATATCATTTTAGATTCCACATATAAGTGATATCATATGGAATTTGTCTTTCTCTTTTTGACTTACTTCACTTACAATCTCTTGTTGCACCTATGTTGCTGCAAATGGCAATATTTTGTTCTTTCTTGTGGCTGGATAGTATTCTGTCTCATGTATGTACACATCTTTATTGATTCATCTGTCCACAGATGTTCAGATTGTTTTCATGTCTTGGCTGCTGTGAATAGTGGTGCTATTAACATAGGGGTGCATGTATCTTTTTGAATTATAGTTTTGTCTAGATGTATGCCCAGGAGTGGGATTGCTGGATCAACATTAATTCTATTTTTAGTTTTCTGAGGAACTTCCATACTGTTTTCTATAATGTCTATGCCAACTTACATTTCCAACAGGGCAGGGAGTTTCCCTTTTCTCTACACGCTCTTCAGCATTTGTTATTTGTAGACTTTTTAATGACGGCCATTCTGACCGATATGAAGTGATACATCATTGTAGTTTTGACTTGCATTTTTCTAAAAATTAGCAATGTTGAGCATCTTTTCATTTGCCTGTCAGCCACCTGCATTTTTGCTTTGGAAAAATGACTATTTAGGTCTTTTGCCCATTTTTTATGGATTATTTGTTTTTATTCTTGTTGAGTTTTATGAGCTGTTAGTATATTTTGAAAATTAAGCCCTTCTCAGTCACATATTTTGCAGATATTTTCTCCCATTCTGTAAGTTGTTTTCTCATGTTATTTATGGTTTCCTTTGCTATGCATAAGGTTGTTAAGTTTGATTAGTCCCATTTGTTTATTACTGAGTTCTTTTAAAATTAATTTCTTCATAAGCATTTGCGATCTTAGACTGTTAGCACTGTAACGACTCTTAGAGCCCTTATAGATCAATTGTCACTTTACAGATGAGGGAAACCAAGGCCCAGAGGAAAGCATGTCTTTGAAAAGCTTACACAGGGATTCATAAGACAGCTGGGATTGGAACCTCTCCAGATAACTCCCAGACCCTTATGTACCAATTTCTAGATCAAGACAAATGGAATTGCTGGTTTCTGGGCTCCATGGTTACCTTTTCTTTGTGTATTCCTCTATGTCACTCTGACACTCACTATTCACAGTAAGTTAAATACCTTGAGCCCAGAGCCCAAGGGGTTTAGATTGTTCTATAACTTTCAATTCATGTGAAGCATTGCCTTATTAGAGCCGAGGCTCAAAAGGAAACTTCTTTTAATAGTAGGAAAAAAAATCATGAAAATGATTGTTCAGTTTGGAGTGTTAAAGAAAGAGAATAAACTGGTATCTATAAAAAGCTGCCTCTTATTGGGTTACACAAAGAGTGAACTTTGAAGAAGTCTATAATTAAAATCTAAATTCTCACTTAGTTTTCATATTAGGGGGCCAGGATTCCTGCTTTTAAAAGATGACTTTTTAAAAACAATGGCTAACCTTATCTTGTTCAGGCCAACTTCTTTTTATCCCATCTTCTATAAACCCATGACATCACACTTTCAAGTCATTAACTCAAATTTGGGGCTTTGCCATGAAGCAAAGTCTGGGAAAGGAACTAGCAATGATCTAAATGTTAACACCTGAATTCAAATAAAAATGGACACAGCACATAACTATGGAAATGTATTTCTTTAATTTAGACAAAACCAATGGGCAAGATTATGCATTTAAGAATGGTAAGTATAAGTTCATCTGCTATTCTTTATTATCAATATTGCAATATGAGGGAGGTTAGAAAGAAGAGAAGGAAGTCATAGACTTGGAGTGAGAAAGTTCAGTTCAGTTCAGTCACTCTGTCACACCCAACTCTTTGTGACCCCAGGGACTGTAACATGCCAGACCTCATTGTCCATCATCAACTCCCAGAACTGGCTCAAACTCATGTCCACTGAGTCAGTGATGCCATCCAAACATCTCATCCTCTGTCATCCCCTTCTTCTCACTTTCAATCTTTCCCAGCACCTGGATTTTTTCAAATAAGTCAGTTCTTGGCATCAGATGGCCAAAGTATTGGCATTTCATCTTTAGCATCAGTCCTTCCAATGAATATGCAGGACTGATTTCCTTTAGGACGAACTGGTTGGATCTCCTTACAGTCCAAGGAACTCTCAGGAGTTCTCTCCAACACCACAGTTAAAAAGCATCAATTCTTTGGCACTCAGCTTTCTTTATAGTCCAACTCTCACATCCATACATGACTCCTGGAAAAACCATAGCTTTGACTTAATGGACCTTTGTCAGCAAAGTAATGACTCTGCTTTTTAATATGCTCTCTAGGTGGGTCATAATTTTCCTTCCAGTCAGCAAGCATCTGTTAATTTCATGGCTGCAGTCACCATCTGCAGTGATTTTGGAGCCCCCCAAAATAAAGTCAGCCACTGTTTCCACTGTCTCCCCATCTGTTTGCCAGGAAGTGATGGGACTGGATGCCATGAACTTAGTTTTCTGAATGTTGAGCTTGAAGCCAACTTTTTCACGTTCCTCTTTCATTTTCATCAAGAGGCTCTTTAGTTCTTCTTTGCTTTCTGCAATAAGGGTAGTGTCCTCTGTGTATCTGAGATTACTGATATTTCTCCCGGCAATCTTGATTCCAGTTTTTGCTTCATCCAGCCCAGCGTTTCTCATGATGTACTCTGCATATACGTTAAATAAGTAGGGTGACAATATACAGCCTTGACGCACCCCTTTCCCGATTTGGAACCAGTCAATTCTTCCATGTCCAGTTCTAACTGTTGCTTCTTGACCTGCATATGGATATCTCAGGAGGCAGGTCAGTGGTACTCCCATCTCTTGAAGAATTTTCCACAGTTTATTGTGATCCACACAGTCAAAGGCTTTGGCGTAGGCAGTAAAACAGAAATGGATCTTTTCCTAGAACTTGCTTGCTTTTTTGATGATCTAATGGATATTGGCAATTTGATCTCTGGTTCCTCTGCCTTTTCTAAAACCAGCTTGAACATCTGGAAGTTCACAGTTCACATATTGCTGAAGCCTGGCTTGGAGACTTTTGAGCATCACTTTGCTAGCGTGTGAGATGAGTGCAATTGTGCGGTAGTTCGAGCATTCTTTGGCATTGCCTTTCTTTGGGATTGGAATGAAAACTGACCTTTTCCAGTCCTGTGGCCACTGCTGAGTTTTCCAAATTTGCTGGCATATTGAGAGCAGCACTTTCACAGCATCATTTTTTAAGGTTTTAAATAGCTCAACTGGAATTCCATCACCTCCACTAGCTTTGTTCATAGTGATGCTTCCTAAGGCCCACTTGACTTCACACTCCAGGATGTCTGACTAGGTGAGTGATCACACCATAATGTTTATCTGGTCATGCAGATCTTTTTTGTATAGTTCTGTGTATTTTTACCACCTCTTCTTAATATCTTCTGCTTCTATTAGGGTCATACCATTTCTGTCCTTTTTGTGCCCATCTTTGCATGAGATGCTCCCTTGGTATCTCTGCTTTTCTTGAAGAGATCTCTAGTCTTTCCCATTCTATGTTTTCCTCTATTTCTTTGGATTGATCATGGAGGAAGACTTTCCTATCTCTCCTTACTATTCTTTGGAACTCTGCATTCAGATGGGTATATCTTTCCTTTTCTCCTTTGCCTTTCCCTTCTCTTCTCAGCTATTTGTAAGGCCTCCTCAGACAACCATTTTGCCTTTTTGCATTTCTTTTTCTTGGGGATGGTCTTGATCCCTGCCTCCTGTACAATGTCACGAACCTCCATCCATATTTCATCAGGCTCTCTGTCTATTAGATATAATCCCTTGAATGTATTTGTCACTTCCACTGTATAATCATAAGGGATTTAATTTAGGTCATACCTGAATGGTTTAGTGGTTTTCCTTTCTTTCTTTAATTAAGTCTGAATTTGGCAATGAGGAGTTCATGATCTGAGCCATAGTCAGCTCCCAGCCTTGTTTTTGCTGACTGTATAGAGCTTCTCCATCTTTGGCTGCAAAGAATATAATCAATCTGCTTTCAGTATTGACCATCTGGTGATGTCCATGTGTAGAGTCTTCTCTTTTGTTGGAAGAATGTGTCTGCTATGGCCAGCTATTAGCCTTTGCCCTGCTTCATTCTGTACTCCAAGGCCAAATTTGCCTGTTACTCCAGGTGTTTCTTGACTTCCTACTTTTGCATTCCAGTCCCCTATAATGAAGAGGACATCTTTTCTGGGTATTAGTTCTAGAAGGTCTTGTAGATCTTCCTAGAACCATTCAACTTAAGCTTCTTCAGCATTACTGGTTGGGGCATAGGCTTGGATTACTGTGATATTGAATGGTTTGCCTTGGAAACAACAGAGATCATTCTGTCATTTTTGAGATTGCATCAACGTACTGCATTTTGGACTGCATTTCTCACTGGAGTGAGAAAATCTGGATTTAAATTGTTATTATGCCTCTTATCAACAGAGTTACTTTAGGTAAATAATGAAACCTTCCTGAACCTGTTTACTCATTTATAATATAGAGACAATTATATGTATTTTCCATGTGTATTCAAGCATACATACATCCAGAGTTATTTTGATTATTAAAAGTGATAATAAATTTGAAAATGCTTAGGATACAATGTGTCATGTAGTTGTTAAAACATTCCTGAAATTTAATGGGTAGGTCTTATGAATGATGTAAACTCATATCCATATATTACAGGCTAAGTATTCTGAATATCTCTACCCTATCTGAACATCAGTATTTTAACTTACTCAGAGAGTAGCTTTGAGATTTTGGAAAAGACATAGAACCTACTTTATGAGATGAATGATGGCGGTCCTGTCAGCAGGTGATACAGGTGCTTTGTGAAATAGGCAAATCCTGAGAAGAGAAGGTAAAAGGAAAATACCTATTATCTGAATCACTTTCTCATTGGCTTTTGCCAATTTTTAAAATGGCTCTGGGATCTAATAAAAATCAGGCAAAGGGAAAGGTATTGTGAAAGAAGCATGAGCCTTTCTCCACTTTGTACCGACCTGTGTCAGTCCCAGGACTGATGTTGCTGCCTGTGGATGGGAGCAGAGGCACCGTGGGTGACCCCACAGCATCCTTGGCAGAGCTGAGCCGCCTGAAGCCACGCGCAGGTAAGAATGTCATCTTGGGACTAGAAATTCCTTTTCTGGAGGTCTGTTCACAGGCTTTTGAAATCATGGCAGATGAAAGTGTGAAATGAGACAAGCTCATGTTGTTTATTCTAACACTTGATGGTTAAACAATGTTGGGAGGCAACAGATGGGAAGTGAATGCTATGTGTTTCCAGAAGATTCTAGTCTGTCAGCAAAGGTATATATTTCAAAAAACCTTTACTGATTTTCTCAGTTTTCTCTTGTGCTTTTAGTGAATTTCCACGAGTATGTTTTTGGAGTCCAATTCCATAGTAAACATTGCATTTTATGACTCAAATGTTAAAAGGAGTTGTCAAATATTCTTAAACTATTCAGATTCAGAATCATTCTTAGATAAATGCATCATCCAAACAAAACTGTTTCTTCTATTGATACCCCTCAAACACATATGAGGTGTAATTGAAATGGATCAAAGTCAGAAAAGACCTTTGCAAAGTGTGTGGTTACCTACTTCCATAGAATGCTGAGCTAACAATAAGTGTCTTCAGGTTATTATACCATCTGAAAATGATACTAATGATAATCTAATGATATCATTAATATACAATGATTAATGCTGATACTTGACTCTGAAGCCAAACTGCTGGTTTATGATTCCTACTGTGCAGTTACTCACTGTATGACCTTAGAAATATTACTTAACTTCTTTATGCCTCACTTTCCTCTTCTGTAGAACTGGGCAAAGTACCTACCTTTTAAGTTTATTTTAAGCATTAAATGAGTTAATATTGCAAAGGGCTTCAAACAATAGCAATACAAGATAAATTCACTTATGTTAATGGAAAAAAAAGAAAAGATTAAGGAGGGAGGAATTGCCCTATATGTCACACTTCAATTAGGGCAGAGTGGTGGCGCTGTGAGAAGGTAAAATCAGTGACAGGAACAAAAGAAGGATCCATGGGAGACTGGCTTAGACTGAACATTGATGGATGACCAAGAGAAAAAAAAAACTATTCAATAAATAGAGCAAGAGATGGGTTACTGAAAAAGAGAAGAGCTATTCAATAAATAGAGCTAGAGATGGATCATTATTAAGGAAAACAATGGCTGGTTTTCTACCTCACACAGTATATAAAAATCAGCTTTATGTGGATTAAAAAATTTAAAGAGCAAAGCTGAACTTTAAAACTTTCAGAAGAAAATATAGACACATCTTTCTGACCTCAGTTGACAGAATATTCTATATGAGACAAAAGCACAAAAATAGTTTTAAAAATGAACCAACAGATGATGTGTGAATTAAACATTTGTTTCTCACAAGGCACTTTAGACAGTGAAGAGAGTGTAAAAAGTTATTTGAAATTCTTATAACCTGCAAAGAGTAAAATGAAGAATACATAAAAAGATCCTATACATTAAAATATAAAAACAGTAACAATAAAATGGTCAAAATATTGAAAGACATGTCACCAAAGATGTATATAGCTAATAAAATATAACTAGTCACTAAACTTTACTGGTTATTAGCAAAATGTTGATAAAAGAGCACAGTGAGTTGCCATTCTTCATCACTCATCAGTGGAAATGAAGAAATGTGATGGAACTGTGGTGTGGAGAGGATGTAGATCTTTCACACATTTTACACATGGCAGGAGTGTAACCTGACAAAACTATCTTAGGAGTCAATTTAACATTGTTTTCTAGAGTTGGACATTCCCAGACATATGGCTCTTGCTGAAAGACATAGCAAAAATGTTCATTGTGTCACTGTTGATAGTAGCAAAAAACTGTTGAAAACAACAAAAGATATCTATAAATAGTGGAATGGATGACTATGGATTTTTATAAAATGGATTACTATCATACCATGTGACAACAAAAATTATGTATAATTAAAAATTATGAGAATGTTAGCATCACGCTCTGAATTGGGTAAAATAAATCTTATAGGACTACCTATGGAGAAGGCAATGGCACCCCACTCCAGTGCTCTTGCCTGGAAAATCCCATGGACGGAGGAGCCTGGTGGGCGGCAGTCCATGGGGTTGCGAAGAGTCGGACACGACTGAGCGACTTCCCTTTCACTTTTCACTCTCATGCATTGGAGAAGGAAATGGCAACCCACTCCAGTGTTCTTTCCTGGAGAATCCCAGGGACAGGAGCCTGGTGGGCTGCCGTCTATGGGGTCGCACAGAGTCGGACACGACTGATGCAACTTAGCAGCAGCAGCAGCAGCAGCATGGGACTCCAGAAGTTACGGCTCACATTTTAAAAGTTCAAAGGCAGATAAAGTCAAGGGATATAATGTGCAGATATGCACATGTGTGTCATAAACTATAAAGTCAAATATCAACCAAAAAAACTTTATGTGATGTTTAGAATTCCTTTTTTTTTTTTTTATTTTCATTTTTATCAATCAGGGCAATTGCATTAACGCCTCTTCAGACATCCTTTATTCTGTCCTTTCTTTAATAGTAATAGTTTCAACGATTGCTTTTATGTAGATATTAGGAATATCATGGATGTGTTGGAGTTTGTAGGTTGAAAAAGACTTTTAATCTCTATTTTTAACAGTGAATTAAAGGATGCTCAAAGAGTTTGTGACACTCAGGTGGTGCTAGTGGTAAAGAGTTTGCCTGCCGATGCAGAAACTTAAGAGACGTGGGTTCAATTCCTGGGTGGGAATACCCTGAGGTAGGAAATGGCAACCTGCTCCAGCACTCTTGGCAGGAAAAGTCCATGGACAGAGGAGCCTGGTGGGCTGTAGTCCACGGGGCCACGAAGTCAGACGCGACTGAACACACAAATAACCAAGGTCACACAAATGAGAAGATCCAGAATTTGATACCAAGTCCTGTATCTCCAACTCTTACACACTTCGTAATCTTTTTAAAGGTCTAAATCATAATTCAGAAGCCCAAATGTTCAAGCCATTACTTTTATCAGCATTTTCATAAAAGTATATATCACTTTCCCGCTCCTAAAAGCTGTACATTATCCCGTCTTGCTTATTGTCTAATAAACCACCATTACACATATGGGTTTTAAATCACAAATTCATTTTTAATTTTTCTTTGTACACTATCAGCTACGAAGTCCTATAAATGATTACTAATCCCTTTTTAACTTTATCACCTATTCTTCAAAGGATGTGAACATACTATACTCTGTGCTTTTTCACTTTTGTGTCTTCCTTTTTTGCTCTCTAAAATCTCTTCCTTCCTTTCTTGTCAAAATACATTAAAATTTATCTTAAACACCTCCTTATTCAGGAAGTTCCTTACAGCTACAACAAACTTATTTGTTTCTCTTTGCTTCTATCTGTATATATTTAGATTATTCTTAATTTGGACTTTTTTAAAGGCATTTACCTTCTTTGCATTTTGTGTGTCTGTCTTATTATTCCTACTATTATCAAATTGTAAGCTTTGTGCTGGTAACTAAAATAATTTCACTTATCTTTTTAATCTGTGTATAGCAAAGTCATGGAGTAGATAATCTGTAAATGTGCAATGACTTAAACAAAGATATGAAGGCAACTTCTAGACTGAATGAAGCCATAAGATAAGGAATTACAGCAAAGTTTAGAGTTGACATGAAACCCAAGAAATGAGTATGTCATCTATTTCTAGTTGTAACATCTTTATTTATTGCAGTTTTAAATCAATTTATTTCTCCTTAAGGTTTTTTATCAAGGAAATTTTAATATTGTTCCATATGTGTTTGATCTAAGGGCATAGGATATTAGATGATTTGGATGGATTCCTAGAAAAAAATGGTTCTTGCAAATATAAAGGTCTTTCAAATTGCAGGGCCAAGTAAAAAGCCTGGGGTTTAAATGTGTCGTGAATCCTGAATTATCTTTTCAAAGTAGCTGTTCATCTACTTTAGAGTTCAAGCCATTTCTTTCTCACTAATGAAAATCAAGCATGCAAATAATGGAAAGGCCGTCTTCTCCCAATGAGAAGGAATGAGGAGCTGTTTGTGTGTGCATGCTAAGTCGCTTCAGTCATGTCTGACTCTTTGTGCCCCTATGGGCCATAGCCCGCCAGGCTCCTCTGTCCATGTGATTCTCTAGGCAAGGATGCTGGAATGAGTTGCCGTGCCCTCCTCCTGGGGCTCTTCCCCGCCCAGGGATTGAACCTACATTTCTTAAGTCTCCCGAGTTGGCAGGTGGGTTCTTTACCACTAGCACCACCTGGGAAGCCCAAAAACCAACACAGGAGACGCAGGTTTGATCCTTGGTCCAGGAAATCCCACCTGCCGTGGAGCAACTACGCCCTTGCACCACAACTATTGACCCTAAGAGCGCTATATCTTGTGTGAATTGCATGACATTCTGAAGCTGGTGCTGAGGAAGTATGGCTTTACTTTTTATCCTTGCATTCTGGGCAATGGGAGAATTTTACTGTAATACTCAAGTATTTGATGATGAAGCATGGTATGATTTCATGCTTTCACATGAAAATTATATGCATGCATGAAAACTGAGTGATCTGCTAATTATCATTCTGAGAGTTAATGATGTTCTCTGAGCTCCTCCTAAAATTACAGAGACAAAATCCTGAACAGCTTGCATATTGAAAACTTAAAAATGGAAAGTAAATCAGACTAAAGTGAGATTTTGACTTTTGAATTCTCTAATGCAAATTTATTTATCCTCTTTATTTTTATAAATGCTTTTCTTCTTTAATTCAATTATAGTTAATTTACAGTATTTTATTAGGTTCAGGTATATAGCAAAGTGATTCAGTTATGTGGAAATGTATGATTTCCAGATTATTTCCCATTATAGGTTATTATAAGATACTGATTATAGTTTCTTGCTGTGCAGTAAATCCTTGTTGCTTAGCTATTTTACATAGAGTAATTTGTATCTATTAATCCCATACTCCTAACTTATCTCTCTCCCCCATCCCTCTCCCTTTTGGTAACCAGAAGTTGTTTTTTTTTTTTTTTTATGTCTATGAGTCTGTGTCAGTTTTGAATGAGTCCACATATAAATAATATCATATGTTACTTGTATTTCTGTGTCTGACCAGATAATATCATATGTTACTTGTATTTCTGTGCCTGACTTACTTCATTCAGTATGACAATCTCTGAGACTATGTTGCTGCAAATGACATTACTTCATTCTTTTTTTTATGGCTGGGTAATATCTCATTATATCATTTTGTGTATATATATATGTGGAGGATATTGAGAGGGTAACAGGTGGGAAGGCCAGGGGTCTCCAAACGGAGGAAATAGGTTGCAAGTGTCAGACATTTTTTATCTCTCTCTTAAGTGGCAGGAGGAAACAAACTAGTTATATATATATATTTTTCCCCTTCTCTATACAAATTTAAAAGGAGTTTTCTCTTAAAATACTGTGTTGCCATAATGACACCTGGTTCCACCTGAAGTTAACTATTCTCAGACCTTGAGTTAACCAATGCACTTTTCTTATGGAAATGTGTGTCTCAAGCTATGTTAATGTACTGTGCATTTACCCCAGACTCTGTCTTCAAGTTGGTTCCCTCTAATGGCTCAGAGCCTACTTGACAAACCGTTATGTTATACTCAGATATTGTTCCCCTAATCTATGTTAATGAAACTATTTGTATGGTAATATGCCCTTCTACAAGATTCAAGTCAATCGTTTTATGGCCCGGGATGACTCGTCTGGCACCAAGATTATCCCAAAATACATCTATGGATGAGGGGCCTGGTGCCATTCTGAGTTTTAAGACATTCCTTTCTTTCACTAACAGACTGCTAGTGACTATACAACATCCAGCTGAAGACCAGCAGGGGGTGCTCTTTCTGCCCCCTTCTGATGCCTATGTCAGAAGCTTTCTCTGTCTCCTTTATAATTTAATAAAACTTTATTACACAAAAGTTCTGAGCGATCAAGCCTCGTCTCTGGCTCCGGATTGAATTCTTCTCCTCCGGAGGCCAAGAATCCTGGCGTCTTTTCGTGGGTCACTAACAACCTTTCAGTATGACAACCCACTCCAGTATTCCTGCCTGGGAAATCCCATGGACAGGGAAGCCTGATGGGCTACAGTCCATGGGGTGACAGAGAGTCAGACACAGCTGAGCACGTGTGTATCACATCTTAAACCGACCATCTGTTGGTGGGCATCTGTGTTCTTTCCATGTTCTGGTTACTGTAAATAGTGCTTATATGAACACTGGAGTGCATGTATCTTTTTGAAACAATTTTGTCTTTTTCAGATGTGAGCCCAGCAGTGGGGGTCCTGGATCATATGATGGCTCCATTTTTAGTTTTTAGGTCCTTCCATACTGCTTTCTATAGGGGCAGGACCAATTTACACCCCAGCCAACAGTGTAGACGTTGGTTCCCTTTTCTCCACAAACCCTCCAGAATTTATTATTTGTAGACTTTTCGATGATAACTGTTCTGACTGATGTGAGGTGTTACCTCACTAATATTAGACACAGATGCATGGGGCTCTTTGGATTTCTGTTTAAATTTACAAAATTGCTATTTAGGAATCATTTATATTAGGCAAGCATCTGTAATGCCTATAATTATGTAATCATTTATAGGCATTATTCATATCCTTTGAAAATTTTTTGCTACCCAATTCTTGTTAGTATTAACAATTCTTGCCTAGTGGATACTAAATACCTGTATCTCTCTCCAAAAGATATTTATTGAGATATAATAGTAGATAATATTCATTTCAAATATACTACATTAAGTGGTATAAGACCAAACTGACACTAGCCAAGAGGTCCGTTTTAAAACAGAAACGGTGTACACTGATTATTTAGAAGAAACCTATAAAGCATATTAGGCTATTGAAAAAAGAACGATACAAATAATCATATTATAGTTTAGGTGAACCAAGCTATCTTTCTTTTATGACATAGCTCCTAAAATATTTGGATATGTTTTCTAAGTGTCAACAGAGAAATGGATAAAGAAGAAATGGTACATATATAAAATGGAACATTAGCCATCCCCAGCAACATGGATGAACTTAGAGATTGTCAGCTGAATGAAGTAAGCCAGAGAAAGACAAATATCATATGATATCACTTATATGTGGAATCTCAAAAAAAAAGGATACAAATGAACTTACCTACAGAACAGAAATAGAATTACAGATGTAGAAAACAAACATGATTAGCAGGGATAAGCGAGGGGGCAGAATGAACTCAAAGATTGGGATTGACATATACATTACTATATATAATATAGACAATAATGAAGATCTATTGTATAGCACTGGGAACTCTACTCAATACACTATAATGGCCCATATGGGCGAAGAATCTGAAAACAGAGTGGATGTATGCATGTGTATAACTGATTCACTCACTTTCCTGTACCCCTGAAACTAACACAACATTGTAAATCAACAATGCGCCATAAAAATTTTGAGTTCATTAAAGTTGAGTTTCTTGAAAAACTTGTCATTTTTAAAAAAATCTCCTATAGTGTGTTAAGCACAGGTGGCGTTACATAATTAAGTAGTATGTCTTCAACAGAAGGAAATAATAATATTAAAATATGTTTTCCTTGTGTCATTTTCTCTTCCAATGGGGAATTATTTTAACAGTATAAATAAATAAAAGCAAAGCAGAATAAATTAGTAGAAGATAAATTTAAAAATAACTTTTAAAAATTCATCTTGTTTGCACAGTGGAATAAATGAGACAATATCATTTCTATGGTGTTTTTGCACCTCTAAAAATTATTATCTGATTTTAGTTATGACAAAATATCAGCCAAACCTAACTTAAGGAACATCATAGAAAATAATGAGTTATCTTCCAAAGTGCCAAGATCGTGAAAGAAAAGGAAAGCAAAGTCACACATTGGAGAAGAGCAAAGACAAGTAACAACTAAATGCAGTGTGGGGTTATAATATCATATCAATGTTTTCTGGTTTTTAAAATTGTGTTATGGTTTTATGTGGTGCTAAAGAGTTGGACATGACTGAGCACACAGCCACAAAATGTTAGACAAAGAATGAGGCTTATGCAGCACTGTTTTTGTAAGTTTCTGTACTGTTTTTGCAAGTTTCCTCTGTCTAAATTTAACATGCAAAAAAAAAAAAGTTTGTGAACTTTCCCTAGTTCCATAAGTTGATTAATAGAAAAGTTTTGATTGGAACTAAGGTCCTTTATTTTTTCTTTCCATAGCACAGTATATTCCTATAAAATTGGATGTTGTCTAGTTTAGTTAACAAAACAAGTTAAGTTCCAGTATTTTTATTTTATATTATTCCAAAAGATTTGCACTTGTCTAAGTAAATATTCTAATCTTAATATTTAGTAATATGAATGGGCCCTAAGCAGAAAAGATCCCCCCAAATGGCAGTGAATTAAATTGTCAATCACTTGAACTGTTCTTTAGAAAGTTTATATCAGCAACAGAACGCATACAAATTTGCATTAGATATTTCCAATAAGCATAGACTTTTGAAAATACTCTATCAAGACAAGAAGGTGTTTTGCTATTAAAATAACATAAAAATGTAACAGTTATTCTGTTGTGATTTGGCAACCATAACTTGCAACAACCAGAGGAAAGAAGCTGTGGGAAAATGTGAAATTCCATTAAACCTGTATATAAATTCATGGATTAAGATGAAAGTATCCATGGAAAGAGAGCCTTTCTGAAAGAAAAGTCTAAATGAGACATAGCCTGAGGCTTAAAAACCTAAGCCTCGTTAGAATCTAATGGCACCTAGGAACTAAAAGCCTTCCTAAGTAAGGGTGAGATGAATTAACAGCAACAATCAAAAGACTGTCAAGGCATAAATTTGGGCTCCAGTCAGTCCCCAAAATCTAGGAAGTAAATATTTTTGAAACTGATTATGAGTCAGGCATTGTGTCTTGCTTCAAGTTGATACTGATTCACCGCTACAACCTTGTCCAGTTAATTACCTTAGTCTTCCCTGGTAATTTAGCTGGTAAAGAGTCAGCCTGCATTCAGGAGACCCCAGTTTGATTCTTGGGTCGGGAAGACCTGCTGGGGAAGGGATAGGCTGCCCACTTCTGGACTCAGTCTTCCCTAGTGGCCCAGCTGGTAAAGAATCTGCCTGCAATGCGGGAGACCTGGGTTCTGTCCCTGGATTGGGAAGATCCCCTGGTGAAGGGAACAGCTCCCCACTCCAGTATTCTGACCTGGAGAAGTCCATGGACTATAGTCCACAGGGTCACAAAGAGTCTGACACAACAGAGTGACTTTCACTTTCACTTTTCTAACGCCTAAAAGTGGGATAATCTCTCTTAAATTTTATTTTTATTATTATTATGTTTTCATTATAGGATTTTTTGATAATATTAATATGTGGAAACATTTTACTCTCTTGGTAGGAAGGCACAGATATTTTCTTACTGTTTTAAATAAGAAGATACCATTTGGTTTGCTGGAAAAAGTGAAGAACTATGATAGAAGGATTATCTTTGAGCTTTGATAAATAAAGTCTTTACCAGTTAAGGGAAAAATCTAAAAATACTCTTCAGGATAGCAAATTAGAAGGATTTTCCCCTCTTATCAAATAATAAAATGATATAATAAACGAGAAGCTAGTGTATTGGTTCTCTGCTTAGAATTCTTGCCCTTAGTCTGAGATCCTTTTAAAGTAAAATGGGTAGTTGAATATTTTGTTAAGTACTCTGAATACCTGTACCATGATAGTCCTTGTGAGTCCATAGGCAACACCTCTGTGTGCTTTTGTACCCCAGTAATGTTATTAAAACAGTGAGCAAAAAATTGTAAAGGCCCAGGAATGGCCCTGAAGGAAATAGAAAGCATGGCCCTTAATGCAAGAGGATTTTTTACAAACAGGCTGATTTCACTCAGGATCTCTTGGGATGTCACATTTTTCTCTCTAAGGAGGAATCTGATCATCTCAGAGTGAGGCAAAAACAAAACAGAAATCTCTTGTCAAATCATATTTTAAACCCCATTAACTTTCCACTGTGAGGCCAGTGCTCAAGTTACAGCATACATATACCTATGCTTCTGAAGCAGAATGAATGGATCCCCTAATCCAAGCAATATACATGTCTATATATTTCAGTTAACAGAACAGTTAGTTTTGGGAGAGAATTTAACCCCCTACCATGTTGTGAAAACAGAATACCCTAGTTCTCTTATGTTAAAATGCTAGCCCAGTGTGCCAGCAGTCTATTATTATTATTATTATTTCTATTTTAGTAATGTATCCCTCCCTATATCGTCACAGGAGATTTGTCATTAAACAAGGATCTTTTAACAGAACCCCTCTGGTGGGGAAGCTGAGTCACAGCATACACAAACCAGGGAACAGACGTGACTGCGGACAGGTTCCTGTTCAGGAGAAGCAGGTGTTCAGTGAGAACTAGGGTCAGTTCAGGTGGCTTTGATCCATTTGTGGGCTTTCTGCGTTGCTGATGCTAGCCTAAATTTCCTCATCAGAGCTGAAGTTCAAGTAAATCTATAGGGAAACTACTCAGATAAGTCACCGGCGAATTGTCTAAAAATTTAGTTCCAGGGTATAAACTAATCTATGGCCACTTTTCTTGTGATGCAAAGGCGGTGTCTCCTGTAAGAGTGGATCCAGGTACTTTTTTATTGTTGTTTGATTGTATTATGTTCTTTCTTAACATATTTTCAACAGTTTTTAACAATTTTTTTATCCAGATATGAGCAAAGAGTTCCCACCTCTCCTCAACTTCTTAGTTTCTGAATCAATAGTCAGAACCTGAACATCGGTGTGTGGTCCTCTGTCACAGCAGCATGGACATGACCTCTGAGCCTGTAAGAAATTCAGAGTCTCTGGCCCCACTCACGCCCCACTGAATATGCATTTTAATAAGTTGTCCTTTGAGTCAGACAGATTGGAAGCTGAGTTATTGCATATATGTATTCCTAAGGTTTTATAAATTTGGAATCTACCAAAGAGACCTATGTAAAAACTAAGACTCCAATTAGATGTATACAGATTTTACTATAAATCATCTGTACTATAAAATTATGTAAAACTTTATCAGGGGTTTACTTTTGTCAGAAACAAGCTTTGCTATTCATGGATTATAAAGTCTGTTTTCTTTTGCCTTTCCTTTCCTTTTTGCAACACCCTTTCCTTTTGCCAGCCACTATAGTTATCCGAAAACTGAGCGAAAAAGTGCAGATGGTGAGCAAAGTTATACATTTCTTCTGGACAGGATAGGATATCATCTAAATACTTCCTCATGATATCTCCTAAATACTAGACATAAAATACATAATATCCACATTCTTTAAAAGTTTGTTGAGTAAATATTCTCAAATGTGCTCTTACTTGTGCAGGTCACAAAGTGATGCATCTACATCTACATCCCCCTCTAGGGAAATCATTATGACCTTGTGGACCCTTTCTTCCCCGGGAGGTTCTTGACTGTCCATGATTTTCATAATTCTCCCTTGATTGCCATCACCTCCCACTTCTTCCGTCATATATAACGCTCTAAGTTCATACGGCTGCATTTCAATATGCAGTTGCCACTGACTTTGCTACTATCATTAAAAAATAACACAACAAAGCTACTGGGACCTAATGAGATATCATCTCTCTGGAGGCTGATCCCAGTACTGTGTCACTGAGGAGGCAGAGGGCTTTCCCCTCAAGAGTTTTACTCATGTTTACTAGTCTCCCAAATGAACATTTCAGCCCTTTCTTAAAGAACTTGAGAATTTAAAACATTTAGCAAAAAGATTTAATCAATAAATATGTATACATTAGCCATAATACTTAAGGTTGTATTTAGGTCACTTTGGGGAATAAGGTCATGAACAAGAATAAATATGATACAACAGATGGTGATAAAAATTAGAAGGAAACATAAACAAATAGATGTGATGGAAATAAAAAGAGTGGGAGGCTATTCTAGGTCAGGGTGATGATTGGCACTCCCTTGAGGAGGTAGAGTGTTTGAAGTGAATAGCGGTAGAAACTAGAAAATTGAATTTAAGGGAGAGAAAAGAATCTAGTATGGCACCTAGTTTTTAGATGGGGCAAAGATGCTCTTTGCTTTGTGATCTACTGAGACAGTGAGTTCATGAGAAAAATGAGTGAGTGAATAAATAAATGCATGATATTATTAATGAAGGAGTTAATGAACTCATGAATGTTTCCCGTATTTGGATATGAAGCTATTTAAGTGATACCCTGGTATCATCACCGTCCCATTCAATATTATTCTTCGTGAATTCTACAAGGACGGCTCTAACACACCTTGACTCTTTCCTCCATCGATATCTATCAGCTGTCTTTGCTCATCCCTTGTAATCTGGGGCATCCTCTGAAGGGTTGGCAGAGATCTCATCTCTCGTCATTTATTATTTCCCATAACCTTGAACTCCTTCGAGTAGGCACAACTAGTTCTGACAGTTCCAACCATAGGTTTGATGAGACATTCTTTAAGACACTTATCGCACAAGATAATACCTGAAAAGTTGTTTTAAAATGTGTGAAAAACGTCTCACAAAGTTAATGAAGTGGCAACGCATTTCGATTCTTTCGCACACGCGGCGCCGCAGTCGTGCGCGTCTCGACCACCGCTTCCGCTGTGTGCCCCGTATTCGCTGACATACATCAGCCTCAGGTGAAAGGAGAAGCTAAGTGCTCTATCCAGCAGCTTGCACATAGAACACAAAGGCTTAGTGCTTTCTTGCAGAAAACTGTAGGAAAAGTGTGAAAAGGTCATAGGAAGGTATGTGAATTGTGGCTTTACAACACACCAGTGAAGTTCTTTGATCATGGTGCTTTTCTCCAAGTACAGTTGTGTTTGACCGTCTTTGACCCCTGTGATTTCTTAGCCCTAGTCATTGTTCCATCAGTTTTGCGTATCTGATATTTAGAATGTTTTTTGTCAATTATGCTCATAATCCTTGAGCCATGTGGACAACCATATGATATATCATTTCTTACATGGGATGACCTAATTGCTCTTTGATTGTTACACAGGGAAATCAGCTGTGAAGTTGTCAGAGCTTGGAATCAATGACTTAATTAAAAAAAAATGCTACCAGCTACTTATAATATGTGTCATACATATGGCATTACTCGGTTTCTTTTAAAATTTGGTTGATTGCTTTATCTTTGTGATTTCCTAAAGTGGGTTTTATTCACCTTGAAAATAACAGAATAATAAGGTGTCTACTGATTTCCAGCTCTGAGCGAAGAGGGATTATTCATATATTTCTCACACAGAATGGGCCTAGATTGGTTTTGATCTGTGGATCTTAGATGTATTTAAGTTCTGTAGTCTTTTCTGAATATACAAGAGATTTATCATGTCTAGAAACTGTATTTCCGTACTTTATGATTTATAACTGCAGCTGTCACTTAATTTTATATGTGGTATTAATAGTTTTTAGTATAAATAATTTTTATGTGTCTTTTAGAAGAAGACACGCCATAAGAGGGAAGTGAACAAATAAGACTCCTGCAAAGTCTTAGTTTCCAACATTGAAGCATGGTAATTCAGATTTGTTGCCAGGCCCAAATCTATATGGGCTTTTGTTTTAGTCTTATATACTAAAGAAAAGTTCCACTAAAAAATTCTAACAATATTAGGGCTTAGCAATACTCTTTGGATGTCCTGCCTAGCAGTAGCAATGTCTAGAAAAAGAGACACTAGTGGTACTCAATAGGCAGGCAGACACTGTTGGGAGGAGAAATACTCATGACAAGTGGTTTATGATTAAATGCTTCCCAGAAATAGTGGTAGAGAATGGCAAAGTGAGATGAGCAAACTGACAGTGCATGACCTGAGTTTGAATTCTCTTTTATCCACTTAATAAATATATAGGTTGGCTAAGTTCTATTTTTGATACTAATTTTATTTTTTTTTAGTTTTTATTGGAGTATAGTTGTCTTATAGTGTTGTGTTCGTGTCTGCGGCACAGCAAAGTCCATCCATTGCATGTATACATGCACACTCTCTTTTTTAGTTCCTTCCCGTCTCGGTCACCATGGAACATTGAGTAGACTTCCCTGTGTTCTAAGTCGTTCTCATTAATTATCTGTTTTATATAGAGTAGCATATATACGTCAATCCCAACCTCCCAGTTCATCCCACACTCCCTCTCCCACTTGTCACCACCTAGTTTGTTCTCTACATTTGAGTCTCTATTTCTGCTTTACAGATTAGTTCATCTATACCATTTTTCTAGATTCTACATATAAGTGATATTAGTGATATTTGTTTTTCTCTTTCTGACTTACTTCACTCTGTACGAAAATCTCTATGTCTATCCACATCTGTGTAAAGGGCACAATTTTGTTACTTTTATGGCTGAGTACTATTCCATTGTATAGATGCACCACATTTTCTCATCCATTCCTCTGTTGATGAACATTTAGGTTGCTTCCATGTTCCGGCTGCAGTGAACGTAGGGATTGGCATATCTTTCTCAGTTATGGTTTTCTCCATGAATACGCTCAGGAGTGGAATTGCTGGTTCATTTGGTAGTTCTATTTTTAGATTTTTGGTGAGCTTCCATATTGTTCTTCATAGTAGCTGTACCAAATTACATTCCCACTAACAGTGGGAACCCTCCTGGGTTCCCTTTTCTCCATGTCATTTCCAGCATTTATTGTTCATGGACTTTTTGATGATGGCCGTTCTGATGATATGAGGTGACACCTCATTGAAGCTTTGATTTGTATTTCTCTAACAAGTAGTGTGCAGGTCAGGAAGCAACAGTTAGAACTGGACATGGAACAACAAACTGGTTCCAAATAGGAAAAGGAGTACGTAAAGGCTGTATATTGTCACCCTGCTTATTTAACTTATATGCAGAGTACATCATGAGAAACGCTGGGCCGGAAGAAGCACAAGCTGGAATCAAGATTGCCAGGAGAAATATCAATAACCTCAGATATGCAGATGACACCACCCTTATGACAGAAAGTGAAGAGGAACTAAAAAGCCTCTTGGTGAAAGTCAAAGAGGAGAGTGAAAAAGTTGGCTTAAAGCTCAGCATTCAGAAAACTAAGATCATGGCATCTGGTCCCATCACTTCATGGAAGATAGATGGGGAGACAGTGGAAACAGTGTCAGACTTTATTTTTTGGGGCTCCAAAATCACTGCAGATGGTGACAACAGGCATGAAATTAAAAGACGCTTGCTCCTTGGAAGGAAAGTTATGACCAACCTAGACAGCATACTAAAAAGCAGAGACATTACTTTGCCAACAAAGGTCCATCTAGTCAAGGCTGTGGTTTTCCCAGTGGTCATGTATGGATGTGAGAGTTGGACTGTGAAGAAAGCTGAGCGCCAAAGCATTGATGCTTTTGAACTGTGGTGTTGGAGAAGACTCTTGAGAGTCCCTTGGACTGCAAGGAGATCCAACCAGTCCATCTTAAAGGAGATCAGTCCTGGGTGTTCATTGGAAGGACTGATGCTGAAGCTGAAACTCCAATACTTTGGCCACCTGATGTGAAGAACTGACTCATTGGAAAAGACCCTGATGCTGGGAGGGATTGGAGGCAGGAGGAGAAGGGGACGACAGAGGATGAGATGGCTGGATGGCATCACCGACTCGATGGGCATGAGTTTGAGTAAACTCTGGGAGTTGGTGATGGACAGGGAGGCCTGGCATGCTGCAGTTCATGGGGTCGCAAAGAGTCAGACACAACTGAGCGACTGAATTGAACTGAACTGAACAAGTAGTGATGTTGAGTATCTCATGTGTTTGTTGGTCGGAGAATGAGTTTTTAGTCTTTGTTTATATGGTATATGATGCATTTATTTGGATGGAAGATTAGCATCTAAATGGAATTATTAAAATTCTTCAATTTATAGTTTGGTACATTCAGATAGTTTACTGCTCTTTTATCATGGCTTAGCCAAGAGTCTCAGAGTAGATATTTGAAACACAATTTTTGAAAGGTCAGTAATAACTCATAGGTGTTTTATGTAAATGTAAAACTGTTTTTCCTCCTTTTGACTCAACTGTGGTGTAAAATTTCTTTAAATCTTTTTTTGAACTTCAGTGGGTTTTTTTTTTTGAATATTACTTATTTGAACTTTAAAAAAAATACCAGTAATATAAAGCTAAAGGTAAGTAATGGGCCAGTGTAAGTCAAGTTGTACTTTCTCTGTCATTAATAACTATAGATTGAATGCTTAATTATGTGTCATATGAGGTCATCCATATCTCTGCAGTGATTAAGCTAAAAAACTAAAGCTAAAATGAATAAAGATGGAATTAGAGTATTTTCCATGCTCCTGCTATTAGGCCAGTTATTTAAGAATATGCAAATGTAAGGGAGTAATAGAAGGGAATTTATCAGGTACTTTTCATTTCTCTATAGCTGTCAGTGGTGAGGATGCATATAATTTCTCTCCTTACAGCAAATTATTCTAACATGGAACATAATTGTGGGCTGTAGTAAGGGTTGTCTCAGGACAAAGATAATAATCCCCCAAAAAGCCTAAAGAAAACTTTAAAAAATTGTATAGATCATCTTTCAGCTTTATACTTAGAAAAATGGCTATTTTGTACATACAGAAAAGATATTTATTTTTCTTAAACTGAGAGCAAAAATGTCCACCATTATTTCAAACTGTCCTGCCACTTCGAAGCTTTACAGAAACTGGGGAAGATTTATTTTCTGTAGGTTATTTCATAGGAAATAGTCACTATATTTACTTCTGAAATTTATTTCAAATATTTAAAATAATGAGTTTTGTCTATATCTTCACTTCTTGAGCAATGCTATCCAACCAGTCCATCCTAAAGGAGATCAGTCCTGGGTGTTCATTGGAAGGACTGATGCTGAAGCTGAAATTCCAATACTTTGGCCACCTGATGTGAAGAGCTGACTCATTTGAAAAGACCCTGATCCTGGGAAAGATTGAGGGCAGGAGGAGAAGGGGATGACAGAGGATGAGATAGTTGGATGGCATCACCGACTCAATGGACATGGGTTTGGTGGACTCCAAGAGTTGGTGATGGACAGAGAGGCCTGGTGTGCTGCAGTTCATGGGGTCACAAAGAGTCGGACACAACTGAGTGACTGAACTGAACTGAACTGAACTGAAAGCTGGATAATTTCCATTGGCAGTTGAATTTACTTCTGAGGTCAGAAGAGTTAACCCTACACTGTTAATCATGTGGATAAATAAAACAGCACAGCATACATCTTAGGTTATAATGGTATTTTGGTATTTCTGCCAACTTGACCAACACTGCTGAAAAAAGGGAACTTTTTTGAAGAGGCACCTCCTGTTGGGCAGCAGTTCCGCCCCTGACTTTACTTTCCTGACTTCTGTGTTATGATCCAGTTAAGCAGCTATGGCCAGGCACCCTGTGTTCACCCTCTGTTGGAAGTTGCTACTGTTGAAAAGAATGCAGAGTCAGAGATTTAAGAGGGTTTCCAGGTGCTTATGGCTGAATTCCAGTGTTGCTGTAGATTTCTCTGTTGCTCCAGTTCCCTATGATGAATTACTACCAACAGACCTAATGCATTCCAATCCTTTAGAAAGATGTTACCAGGATTTAAAACTGAAGTGGATGGGGAAAAAAAACCAACAGGTGTAGTAATGCAGTCAGTGCTAAACTCTATGGGGCTAAAAAGAAAATAAAAAAGGTTGCCTTATGTGTTGAGGTCAAATAATTCTTTTCCTTTCAGGGTGTCCTTGCTTTCTACCTTGCTGGAAAACTCAAGTCACTGAGTGCCCATCACCACATTTACTCTCCTACCTACACCCAAGCCTACATACTCTCATTTCCCTCTTGTTGCTTTCAATTCTCTCTGTTACTCTTTAAGGCTAAATTCTCCATTATGAGATCCCTTTCCTCTCTCTTACTCAAAGATCTTGAGTGAGCAAACTTATCCCTCCTACATTAGCAAAATTCTCTCTTCCTGGATTGAGACCATCGACCATTGACCATCAATATTTGTATCTTAAAAAATTTGTTTTGATCCCAAGCCCATTGTACTTAACATCCCATTTCACCATTTATCCTTATAGAAAAATGCTCAGAAAGTAATACTACTCGCTACCACCAATTCCTTTCTTTCCAAACTCTCTTAAGTTCCCTACAATAAACATTCCATCCCCATCACTCCACTGAAACTGATGTACATAATTGAAGGTGACCGTGTTACTGAATTCAGTTGTTCATGCTCAGTTAGTATCATACTTACACTTTTAGTAAGTGACCCATTTTTTCTTGGTGCATATTCCCATCTTTCCACGACCAGCTAGTCCCTCCTTTACATTTTTTTGTGTGTTTCTTTTTCTTTTTCCTGATCTGTAAACTTCTTTAGAATAGCCCAAGATTTAGTCCTTGACCTTTTCATTTCTCAGTCTACACTTACTTATCCAGTGCTGTGATTTTAAATAATGTTCATGTGCTGATGGGAGAAGGCAATGGCCCTCCAGTACTCTTTCCTGGAAAATCCCATGGACGGAGGAGCCTGGTGGGCTGCAGTCCATGGGGTCGCTAAGAGTTGGGCACGGCTGAATGACTTCACTTTCACTTTTCACTTCCATGCATTTGGAGAAGGAAATGGTAACTCACTCCAGTGTTCCTGCCCAGAGAATCCCAGGGATGGAGGAGCCTGGTGGGCTGCCGTCTATGGGGTCACACAGAGTTGGCCAAGACCGAAGCGACTCAGCAGCAGCATGTGCTGATGATCCCAAAATTTCACCTCCAGCCTGACCTTCTCCTGAACACCAAATCTGTATGTTCAGCTGCCTTCCTTTCATCTCTATTGGATATGTAATAGACATTTCAAACTTGACCTGTCCAAAAAGAAGCTCTCATGGAACCCACTGAAAAATTCTTTCAGCTCTATTTTTAAAGTATATCTTAAATTGTACCACTTGTCACCACCCTCACAGACATATCCGTGGATTACCTTCTTTGTTTCTCAACAAAATCATTGCCATTGATCTCCTACTTTCTCCTCAATTTCTGTCTTGTAGCCTATGCCCAACAGAGAAGCCAGAGTGATAATGTTAAAAGTAAATGATTATGTCTCTTTCTTGTTCAAAACCCTCTGATATCTCTTCATCTCATTTACAATAAAAATTAAAGTATTTTTCATGCTCTATACACTCTGTAATATCTGTCTCCCCATACCTTGCTGGCTCGCTCTATCCCAGCCATTCCGCTGGCCACGCCTGCTCCTGCCACGCTAGTCTCCCAGCACCTGTACCTGCCAGGCATCCTTCCCCATCTGCGCTTTTGTCTTAATGCTTCCTCGGCTTTACATACCCTCCCTCCCGGTACTTCTAACGCTGGCTCCAGCATTTCCAACTTGTTGCTTAAATGCCAAGTTTTGTAAGGATATTACAGACTGTACTACTTAGAATACAATTCTTCATCACTCTTTTCCTGATATTTTTCTTTTCTATATACAATCTACTACCTTCTAACATATCATAGTATCTGTCTTTCTCCAGTATAATGTCACTTTACAAAGACAGGGGTTCTTTCCTGTTTATCTACTACTCTATCTCAAGTACCTAGAATGGTGTGTGCCATGGGATAGATATATAAAGTATATTTGTTGAATAAATAAATATATTTTTATTGTACTGAGTGGAAGCTACTCAACTATTCTTTTTTCAGTTTTAAGAAAGAAACATTTTAGCTATCTTTCAGATCTAAAGTATACCATGTAACTGAAAGGACCAAAACCTTTGTGTGTGTGTGTGTGTGTGTGTGTGTGTGTGTGTGTGTGTGTGTGTGAAGTCACTTCTGTCATATCCAACTCTTTGTGACCCTTTGGAGACTGTACCCCACCAGGCTCCTGTGTCCATGGGATTCTCCAGGCAAGAATGCCAGGGAGGATTGCCATGCTGACTTTGGTAAATCACTTCATTAACCAAATGCTCTCTTATTTCAGGCTGTTTTAAAAATTGACTGTGATATTTTCAAGTTAGCAGAGTGGTGAGTTGGAGTTTTAGAGTCATATTTCAGGGTTTGATCTGAGCTCATGAACTTCGTAGATGCAGGATCTTGGTCAGATCATTCAGTGCATCTATGTTCAGTATTTTCTTCTGTTAAATGGGGATATTAAATAATAAACCATTTACATTATAATATTTAAGTTTCCAAATAATAATATAATAAAAAGTTTGTATCCAGTACTTCAATTCAGTTCAGTCGCTCACTTGGGTCCCAGTCTTTGCAACCCCATGGACTGTAGCATGCCAGGCTTCTTGCCCTTCACCAACTCCCAGAGCTTGCTCAAACTCATGTACATTGAGTCAGTGATGCCATCCAACCATCTCATCCTCTGTCTTCCCCTTCTCCTCCTGCCTTCAGTCTTTCCCAGTATCAGGGTCTTTTCCAATGAATCAGCTCTTTCCATCCAGTGGCCAAAGTATTGGAGCTTCAGCTTCAGCATCAGACCTTCCAATGAATATTCAGGACTGATATCCTTTAGGATGAACTGGTTGGATCTCCTTGCAGTCCAAGGGACTCTCAAGAGTCTTCTCCAACACCACAGTTC
>JADEYB020000010.1:2173283-2187756 GCA_015832495.2 Alces alces | reverse complement strand
ACTGCTGAGTTTTCCAAATTTGCTGGCATATTGAGTGCAGCACTTTCACAGCATCATCTTTTAGGATTTGAAATAGCTCAACTGGAATTCCATCCACTAGCTTTGTTCATAGTGATGCTTCCTTAAGGCCCACTTGATTCTGCACTCCAGGATGTCTGGCTCTAGGTGAGTGACCACACCATCGTGTTTATTGGGTCATGAAGATCTTTTTTGTATAGTTCTTCTGTGTATTCTTGTCATCTCTTCTTAATATCTTCTGCTTCTGTTAGGTCCATTCCGTTTCTGTCCTTTATTGTGCCTATCTTTTCATGAAATATTCCTTTGGTAGCTCTAATTTTTTTGAAGAGAGCTCTAGTTTTTTCCGTTTTATTGTTTTCCTCTATTTCTTTGCACTGATCACTGAGGAAGACTTTCTTATCTCTCATTGCTTTTCTTTGGAACTCTGCATTTAAATGGCTATATCTTTCCTTTTCTCTTTTGCCTTTATCGTAGCATGTATGATTAATTAAGGTATAAGTTTTAGATATTATTGTCTTTGTCTTTGCCCCATGTGTTTCTCGCCCTTCTCTCTGGCTCACTGTTGTCCTGAGTCCTACTTGCCAAAATTGCTTGGTAGATAGGAGAGGGAGTCTGGACGGGGGAGGAGCAGTGGCCTTGAGAAAAGGTCCAGGACGTGTGTTAGGCTGTCAGACCACAACGTAGAGCCCACTATTCTAAACTGTCAGTCATTCAATAACATTAGATACACTAATAGTAAGCTGAAATTTAGACGGAAGGAATTTGTTCCTAAGTGGACAAAGATTATGTAGTGATTTCCCTCTGTGACTCTTCTGCTGTTTGATTTATGACTTAAGAACTGTCTGACCTCCATCAAGTTGGAATTGGTTTTTAAAGATATTTACACTTGATTTTTAATGTTGATCCAAAGCAGTGTGACAAACACTAAAACTTAGAGAAGGCTATTTAGAAATGAGAAAAGTTTGTATTATAGCTTACACTTTAACAGTTAGATAGCTAGAGCATCGTTACTTTAGTTGAATCTTGTTTATAGGCTATGATATTATTCTCTGGGTTCATTCACTCTCCAATGATGAAGAAAGTGGAGATTATTTTATTCTTATCTTAAAACAGAAATTCATAATTACATTATAAGGAATGGAACTGTGACCACATTCATGAACATATTGAAATATAACATGCATTTTATTTTAAAAGTGAAACTACTTAGAAACCATTAAATACCCATCTTTGATATCAATTTAATTAATTAGGACCCAACCCTGAACTAACACCAAAGAACGTGGTTAATTTTTGAATCCTGAAATATTCTTGCTAGTTGTATTCTTCAAACTGTAATCCTGCCTTCAGTTCCAAAGGCACAGTATAGATCTCTTAACACTCTAGTACTTAAAATCTGATGAACATGTATAATTTCCTTCAGTGCACTGTCATATACTCTCTCCACTGTGTTGGAATCTCTGCTTGTGACACAAAAATTTTCAACTCACATATACAGCGAGGCTTAGTGTGTGTGTGTGTATATAAAACTCTAAATCCCTAATTGCCAGTGTATATGAGGTGTCTGCTAACCTTCTTGCAACAGAGCACTTTTTGCTCTGTGATTTTATTTTCTGTTTCTATATTCCCTGCTTTGTCATGTTAAAGCATATAAAAGATCTTGAACATTCATATTTAAGTCAACAGGGCACATATAAATTATGTTTATAATTAGGTATTTCTTTTCCCCTGCAAATGAGAAAGATATTCTGTATGTTTCTAACCTTTCAAAGTCAAATGTGTTTATAATGTTTCTTTAGATAACTATCATTCCCCAAGCCTGTGGTGTTATTGAAAGAGATTACTTTCCATCGCACAGCTGAGTTCAGAAGCTTTTCACTTGAAAGTGAATTGCTCATTCATCTGAGTGATTTATTATGTCTGTGTCTTATTATTATTCTTTAATTAAATAATGGCATGATGTAATATACTAGTGAAGATATTAAGGAGACTTAGCGTATAAATGATTTGTAGGATGACAGTATCTAAAGCAGAATCTAGAGCAGGGAGTATATAAGGAAATAAGATGTTACAGAAGAGTAAAAGTTTACTTTTTTTCAATTCTTTTTCTAAGATAAATGAATATAAGCTAAGATCTGAGACAGTTAACTGAAGGTCTTTTCAGTCTAAAGTTGCCAGTTCTACCTGAGAAAACTCTTCAGAATATCAAAACAATGCTATTTTTAGGTTTTTTTTCTATTGTTTTTGTTGAGTATCTGGGGCTGTTAATGTTTAAATTTTTTACTGTGTTTATGTGGTGCGATTCACTGTAGTTAAAGGAGGATTTCTCTTTCACTGGATATTCAACTTCTATTTATTTCAGCTCTCTCCTGCTGGTTGGCTTTTCAACATTAATTGATTAATTAAAAGTAATAAACAGTTTTGTCATGAAGTATCCTTATCAGCTTTTCTATGTTTCAGAAGTATGCAGAATTCCTTTTTCCAGAGAGCCAGGGAGAAAGACAAGAGCTCTCTTTTCAAGCACGTTGTGTACAATGCCTACTAAGGACTGTTTATTAAAAGGAAAGACAGTGCCTTTTGTTTTTCCCCAGTGACACTACAGCTGCAGGCAGAGGTTCTGCCCTTGTCAGTCCACAGTTTTTCATGATGTCTTCTCTGAAACTCACAGGCCTGTGGTCCTCTCTCCATTAAGTTTAGAGGACTTCGCCATGGGTTTGCCATCGTCCAGCAGGGCCTGGGAACCCTGTTCCTCCACAAGATGCATCTATGAGCAGCTTTGGAACCAAGCAAGTTCAGGATGTCTGAGGCTTTTAACACATCTAAGACTAAGATTGCCTTTTTACTCTATTTCTCTTTTTGGTATTAAACAGCAACAACAACCAAAACCCACGAGAATTTACCCATGCCCATTTAGTTGTAGATTTTTCAGCTGAAGGTTTTCAGAAAAGTTGTTCTTCTGCTATGAAATTGTCAAAGCCAAGATTTTCCTCTAGGTTTATTTGATTAAACCCACTTCCCTGGTGGCTCAGAGGTTAAAGCATCTGCCTGCAATGTGGGAGACCTGGGTTCGATCCCTGGGTTGGGAAGATCCCCTGGGGAAGGAAATGGCAACCCACTCCAGTATTCTTGCCTGGAGAATCCCATGGACTGAGGAGCCTGGTGGGCTACAGTCCACAGGGTTGCAAAGAGTTGGACACGACTGAGTGACTTCACTTCACTGGGAGGGGCTTCCCCAGTGGCTCAGTGATAAAGAATCTGCCTGCAATGAAGGAGATGCAGGAGATGTGGATTTGATTCCTGGGCCGGGAAGATCCCATGTAAGGGAGCATGGTAATCGACTCTAATATTTTTGCCTGGAAAATCCCGCGGATAGAGGAGGCTAGCAGGCTGCAGTCCATAGGGTCCCAAAGAGGTGGACAGGACTGAAGCGACTGAGCATGCGCTGGGAGGGAGAGACATTCACTGATGAGAAGCCTGATGTGTATGCCTTTTGAATGTGAAGAAAAGACACATTAATATATGTTCAATAGGAAGGGAGGTAACAGTAATATGAACTGCAGTTCACGGACCATATAATAAGCATCATTTTCTTACTATTTGCTTTAAGTATGTTATTTCTACATATAGCATGTATTTCATGATATTTCAGTGAGGTAATTATTATTACCTCTATTTGATAGTTAGTAAAACTTGGGTTCACTGGGTTTAATTACTTGGCCAAGATCACACAGTAATTTTCAAAACATGGCTCTGAATCTAAGTTTCTCAGGCTCTTTCCACAAAAGTCACATTTCCATTGTCTAATTATCACTAATCCTATTATTAAAGCTTCACTCTTCTGTTGTTGTTGGTCAGCCACTCAGTCGTGTCTGACTCTTTGCGACCCCATGGACTGCAGAACGCCAGGCTTCTCTGTCCTTCCCCATCTCCCGGAACTTGCTCAAACTCAGATGCATTGAGTCGATGATGCCATCCAACCACCTTGTCCACCGTCATCCCCTTCTCCTTCTGCCTTCGGTCTTTCCCAACATCAAAACTTCACTCTGACCCTGAAAAATTTATCCAAGCTGCTGCTGCTGCTAAGTCGCTTCAGTCATGTCTGATTCTGTGCAACCCCATAGACGTCAGCCCACCAGGCTCTCCCATCCCTGGGATTCTCCAGGCAAGAATATGAGTGGGTTGCCATTTCCTTCTCCAATGCATGAAAGTGAAAATTGAAAGTGAAGTCGCTCAGTCGTGCCTGACTCTTAGCGACCCGATGGACTGCAGCCCACCAGGCTCCTCTGTCCATGGGATTTTCCAGGCAAGAGTACTGGAGTGGGGTGCCATTGCCTTCTCCATTATCCAAGCTGCTTAATCTTTATGTATCTTTGGTATATTTTCTATTTTCTATAAAAGGGAAGTAATAAACCTTACCCACCTCAATGAACTCAAATGAGGATGAAGTGATCTATAAAAGCAGCTTTGAAATTTTGTATGCTGTGCGCGGTCACTCAGTCAAGCCTGACTCTTTACCACCATCTAACTGCAGCCACCAGGCTCCTCCATCCATGGGCTTCTCCAGGCAAGAACACTGGAGTGGGTTGCCGCACCCTCCTCCATGGGATCTTCCCAACCCAGGGATCAAACCCATACCTTCTGCATCTCCATCTCCTTGCATTGGCAGGTGGCTTCGTTACCGCTGAGCTACCTGGAAGGCCCCTGTAAACTATGAAACACTATTTATACATATCTTAATAGAATCAAAACATTTAAAACCATATATCTCAAGAGATTGTGGTAGCAGAAATAATGAGTCACAAATCAATTGAAATCACATTCACTTCAAATCAGGTGAAAACATGGCACAAAGGTTTTCATTGTAGATTTACTTCATTAAAATTAAACCTTGTATATAAAAACACACAGAAATCATTTTTACAGACATAACCAAGAAAGGTAAAAATTAAAAGAAATACAGTAGTTAAGGAACACTAAAGATAATATAAAATCTCCTAGGAACAATGAAAAGATTATGCTTACTTTGTTAAACCATTTTCCCACACAGAGGAAATTTTTTCACATTGAAATTCTATTTTTTTCACGTTTAAATGGGCAAACCAGATTGAGTCCGGTTCTTTTTCTTGTTCCTTCTTCATCCAAACTTCCAACATATGGAGATACAACCGTAAGTTCCATGCTGCTCCCCTGGGTCATCCACACCCAGTATCCCAGCGGCTTTTACAAAAGGAAGTGAGCATCATTCTTGGGGAATACAAACCTTAAAAACCTACATAGTTTATACATACATAGGAAAACAATAGAATGGTAAAGACTGGAGATCTACATAGGAAACAAAGGAATGGGGAAGACTAGAGATCTACATAGGAAACCAATAGAATGGGAAAGAATAGAGATCTCTTCAAGAAAATTAGAGATACCAAGGGAATATTTCATGCAAAGATGGGCACTGTAAAGGACAGAAATGATATGGACCTAACAAAAGCAGAAGATATTAAGAAGCGATGGCAAGAATACACAGAAGAACTGTACAAAAAGGACCTTCATGACCCAGATAATCATGATGGTGTGATCACTCACCTAGAGCCAGACATCCTGGAATGAGAAGTCAAGGGGGCCTTAGGAAGCATCACTATGAACAAAGCTAGTGGAGGTGATGGAATTCCAGTCGAACTATTTCAAATCCTGAAAGATGATGCTGTGAAAGTGCTGCACTCAATATGCCAGCAAATTTGGAAAACTCAGCAGTGATCACAGGACTGGAAAAGGTCAGTTTTCATTCCAATCCCTAAGAAAGGCAATGCCAAAGACTGCTCAAACTACCGCACAATTGCACTCATCTCACACTTTAGCAAAGTAATGCTTAAAATTCTCCAAGCCAGGCTTCAACAGTATGTGAACCATGTACTTCCAGATGTTTAAGGTGAATTTAGAGAAGGCAGAGGAACCAGAGATCAAATTGCCAACATCCGTTGGATCATTGAAAAGGCAAGAGAGTTCCAGAAAAACATCTACTTCTGCTTTATTAACTATGCCAAAGCCTTTGACTGTGTGTTAAGTTGCTTCAATCGTGTCCGATTCTTTGAGACCCCATGGACTGTAGCCCATCAGGCTCCTCTGTCTGTGGGATTTTCCAGGCAGGAATACTGGAGTGGGTTGCCACTTAAATTCTTCAAGAGATGGGCATACCAGACCACCTGACCTGCCTCTTGAGAAATCTCTATGCAGGTCAGGAAGCAATAGTTAGAACTGGACATGAAACAATAGACTAGTTCCAAATAGGGAAAAGAGTACATCAAGGCTGTATATTGTCACCCTGTTTATTTAACTTATATGCAGAATACATCATGAGAAACGCTGGGCTGGATGAAGCACAAGCTGGAATCAAGATTGCCAGGAGAAACATCAATAACCTCAGATATGCAGATGACACCACCCTTATGGCAGAAAGTGAAGAAGAACTAAAGAGCCTCTTGATGAAAGTCAAAGAGGAGAGTGAAAAACTTGGCTTAAAACTCAACATTAAGAAACTTAAGATCATGGCATCTGGTCCCTTCACTTCATGGCAAATAATTGGGGAAACAATGGAAACAGTGACAGAGTTTATTTTTCTGGGCTCCAAAATCATTGCAGATGGTGACTGCAGCCATGAAATCAAAAGATTCTTACTCCTTGAAAGAAAAGCTATGACCAACCTAGACAGCATATTAAAAAGCATAGACATTACTTTGCCAACAAGGTCCGTCTAGTCAAATGTATGGTTTTTCCAGTGGTCATGTATGGATGTGAGAGTTGGACTATAAAGAAAGCTGAGTGTCAAATAATTGATGCTTTGGAACTGTGTGTTGGAGAAGACTCTTGAGAGTCTCTTGGCCAGCAAGGAGATCCAACCAGTCCATCCTAAAGGAAATCAGTCCTGCATATTCATTGGAAGGACTGATGCTGAAGCTGAAACTCCAATACTTTGGCCACCTGATGTGAAGAACTGACTCATTTGAAAAGACCCTGATGCTGGGAAAGATTGAAGGCAGGAGCAGAAGGGGATGACAGAGGATGAGATAGTTGGATGGCATCACTGACTCAAAGGATATAAGTTTGAGTAAACTCGAGGCATTGATTTTGGACAGGGAGACCTCGCATGCTTCAGCCCATGGGGTTACAAAGAGTTGGATATGACTGCATGACTGAACTGAACCTAATAGAAGCCTACACAGTAACCACTGTGGGCTTCCCAGGTGGTGCTAGTGGTAAAGAACCCACCTGGCAATTCAGGAGACAAAAGAGATGTTGGTTTGATCCCTGGATCGGGAAGATCCTCTGGAGAAGAAAATGGCAACCCACTCTAGTATTCTTGCCTGAGAAATCTCATGTACAGGGGAGCCTTGCAGCTATAGTCCATGGGGTTGCAAAGTATCAGACAGGACTGAGCATCTGAATACAAAGAGAGGGAGAGAGAGAGACAGAGAGAAACCAATGTAGAAGAGTACTTTGGCCTCACTTCAACATGGCAAGATTCTCCAGTTATCTAAAGGAGCTACCTTTCCATAGATAGACATATTCCAAAAGGACTTTATTGTTTTTCCTCCCTCCCCCCCATAACTCACTCTCTACACATCATAGATGAATCGTTAAATATTATTTGGGATTATTTTGCCTGTAATTTATTAGTAGTACATATATGTGTGTGTGTATCTTAATAATAAATATCTTAATCTGTCCCTCTCTCTCCCTCCTCTTTCTTCCTCTCCCACTGTCCCTCTCAATAGATGTGTGTATGCGCTTAGCCACCCAGTCACATCTGACTCTTTGGGACACCATGGGCTGTAGCCCACTAGTCTCCTCAGTCCTTGGGGATTCTCTAGGCAAGAATACTGTAAGTGGGTTGCCATGCCCTCCTCCAGGGGATTTTTCCAACCAGGGATTGGACCTGGAATTGGACCCGATCTCCCACATTGCAGGTGGATTCTTTACTGTCTGTACCACCAGGGGAAGCTCAAGAACACTGGAGTGGGCAGCCTATCACTTCTCCAGGCGATCTTACCATTCCAGAAATTGAACTGGGATCTCCTTCATTGCAGGCATGTTCTTTACCAGCTGAGCTACCAGGGAAGCATAGCTAGATGTACAGACAGACATCCGAGAGAGATTAGATAGATACATATAGACACAGTCCCCCCTCCCCAGACCAGCTATAACAGTATTTGCTTTGACTTCCAGTCCTAATTTTCTGTTCTTTGAGCCTAATCTCAAAGTTATTTTGGGGGCTTCCCTGGTGGTTCAGCATTAAAGAATCCATCTGCAATGCAGGAGACATGGGTTTGATCCCTGAGTCAGGAAGATCCCCTAAAGAAAGGAAAAGGCAATCCCCTCCCAATATTCTCATTTGGGAAATTCCATGGACAGAGGAACCTAGTGGGGCACAGTCCATGGAGTCACAAAAGAGTCAGACACAACTGTTTAAACAACAACAGTGACAGCAATTTTATGTTCAACTTGCTGTGTTTGGCACTGGGAAGTCAAACATTGGCAGTGGGAGAACTGTGGGTAAAGGGAACATGAACAATCTATTCTCAAAGTCAGAGGAAGATATGAGTTTTTATGGGCATTAGAGAAATTAAGAAGCAAGTGTCTCCCAATGGAACTTTCACTGAAATGCTTTTAAAATAAAGTGGAGAGAACTTGATTGGAATTCATATTTGTGAGTCAAGGAATGGGGCACACATCCTAATGAGACACAGTTTAGCAGCCTATGTTATTAAAGAGAAAGGGATAGAAATTCAAGAAATGCACAGGTTGCATTAAATCTTAAGGAGATGAAATTTCTTCTTGTGCATTAAAGGAAGATCTTACATAAAAATATAATAACATAAAAAACCTGTGGGTTATCTTAAATAAGTCACTATCATTCACTATTCAGAAAATAATTCCTCATTTTTAAAATATCTCAATACAAAGTTATCTTTTTATTTTTCTTCATGAAACCACAGTGAATGCACTTTTCAATTTAGAAAGAGATATGAAATAAATTTTATAATGTCTCTTTTTACTGTCTTAGCTTCTTTCAATTCAGTTCAGTCGCTCAGTCGTGTCCAACTCTTTGCGACCCCATGGACTGCAGCACACCGGGCTTCCCTGTCCATCACCAACTCCTGGAGCTTGCTCAAACTCATGTCCATCGAGTCAGTGATGCCATCCAACCATATCATGCTCTGTCGTCCCCTTCTCCTCCTGCCTTCAATCTTTCCAGTGAGTCAGTTCTTTGCATCAGGTGGCCAAAGTATTGGAGTTTCACCTTCAGCATCAGTCCTTCCAATGAACACCCAGGACTGATCTCCTTTAGGATGGACTGGTTGGATCTCCTTGCAGTCCAAGGGACTCCCAAGAGTCCTCTCCAACACCACAGTTCAAGAACATCAATTCTTTGATGCTCATCTTTCTTTATGGTCCAACTGTCATGTCCATACATGACCACTGGGAAAACCATAGCTTTGCCTAGACAGACCTTTGTTGGCAAATTCAGGGGCCTTTTAATAACTATAATCTATAGAAATTGCTGATTGATAATTGGATGCAAACTTATGAAGGGAGAAAGAAGCCTAAGTGAGTCATAGGTCAGGTAAATAATGACAAAATCCTTCCCCAAGATAGTACTACAGGAAGAGAGAAAAATTTTCAGAGATGATAAATCTCTTTTAAGTGCCATATGATTGAGAGGCCTGTGGAGTATCTTGTAGAGATGTCCATTGAGGAGAGAAAAGGTTAAGTGTGGTTGTAGAACTGAGGTCTGAGTTGGTCATCATTTACATGTAAGCGGTAGTTGAAATGATACCTGTAATACATTAATGAATGAGTTCATAGAACAATGACTGACACTTGAAAAGAACTCAGTGAATGTCACCTACTGTTACAATATCTCAGGAAGCATTTGTCAAGTAAGAAAAGTGGGATAGGCTTTAGAAAAAGACTTGTTCTCCAAAGGTCATGTTATAAAATAAACACACAATGAATGAGGAATGAAAAGCCATTGCAATGACAAATGACTACCATAAGACTTGACTAGTGTTACTGATAGAGCTAATACTATTATCTGGGAAAGTGGCCATCGCTAGGTCCCCCTTATCATTTTCTTTTCATGTTAATAATTTATTTTTTGCATCACAACAGGTAAAATTAAACATTCAAAACAAGGAAGCTCCCAAATATTGCACCACTGCACTCCAGCAATATTTCCTTTTGACTGGCTGATAGGCAATATGTATAGATGACATGGAACAACCCTTCTGCATATTTTCATTCCCCACAGAACTTATCAGTGTTTTAAATGTAGTACAACTTGAATGAACATTAGGATGAATGGATGAATAAATGTATCCTTACCAGGCTTATTGTTCTGCTTTTTTAAGTAACTATATTTAATTATTTTTAACTTAATGATTGCTTTGCAGTATCAGTTTGGTTTCTGCCATACATCGACATGATTTCGCCATAGGTGTATATATGGCCCCTCCCTCCTGCGCCTCCCCTGCCTCCCACCCTTTCTCACCCTCTAGGTTGTCACAGACCCCGGTTTGGGCTCCCTGAGTCATGCAGAAAATTCCCACCGGTATCTATTTACATATATTAATGTATATGCTTCCAGACTACTCTCTCCAGCCGTCTCACCATCTCCTTCCTGTCTCCAACCCTTGTCCATAAGCCTGTCCTCTATGTCTGTGTATCCATCGCTGCCCTGTGATACGTTCATTGGTATCATCTTTCTAGATTCCATATATATGCATTAATATATGACTTTTTTTTCTGTCTGACTTACTTCAGTGTATGATAGGCTCTAGGTTCATCCACCTCATGAGAACTGACTCAGATGCACTTATTTTTATGGCTGAATAATATCCTGTTGTATATATGTACCACAGCTTCTTTATCCATTCATCTGTCAATAGATACCCAGGTTGTTTCCTTGTCCTAGCTACTGTAAATAGTGCTGCAATGGACAATGGGAGACACGTGTCTCTTTCAGTTTTGACTTCCTTAGGAGATATGCCTGGGAGTGGGATTGCTGGGTCATATGGCGGTTTTATTCCCAGCTTTTTAAGGAATCTCCATATTGCCTTCCATAGTGGCTGTATCAATTTACATTGCCACCAGCAGGGCAAGAGGGTTCCCTTTTCTCCACACCCTCTCCAGCACTTTATTGTTCAGTTTTAAAATGACTGTTTTTCTTACCATTGACTGAATGTAAATCTGATTTGTTGACTAAGTGAGGAATCAGTGTAGAGACAGCAAAACTAATGGAGAGAGAAGACCTTTAGGTATTTGAAGTTGAAGGGAATCAAGTTTGGGGATCCAGAGAAGCTCAGAGATCTGAAGACCAAGAGTAACATTCATAAAGGAGTCAACCTTAGCATTCCAGAGAGCCCGTTCTAATTAGACACAAGAAGATATGGAGCTGTTCTCAGGCTCTTTTATTTAATACTATAACCAGACTTGCCTGGATCAAAGGTTCATTTATTTCTGCTTTGGAGTATGTACTAATGATAGCCCCCCGAGAAAAAAATTGCCTCTGATAAACCATCTGCATGGTCATAAAAGATGTAGCTTTCCCACTAAGTGTCTTTACGACGCTATGGAGAGCAGGATTTGCTAGTACAGGGGTGAGGAGTCTTTTTTACAGAGAGGATAATTTGGTGGGGGGATGATATACACTGAGCACAGATCTTCCCATTCGAAATGATAATAGTTTAGTAGAGGTCACTCAGATATTCTTATTTACTGAATAATGTCAGTGATAATATATTATTGCTTCTTGGTTGCTAAGATGTCACTACTTGGGCATACATGAGAGGTGGCTACGAGGAAGCAGTTAGCTTTTTACACAGTGAATTAACTTTTAATTTCACACTTAATGGCATGTCAGCCTTTGTACAGGAGGGCAGTGAATTTGCACACACCCCCCCCCCCCAGACATTGAGGATTTCACTGTGAACTGCATCAACGCAGACATGGCAGAGCTACTAGGAGGCATGCTTGATAAACATGTAAGTCAGCGAGCAGTGACTAGGCATCCCATGGTGAGTCCAGAGTTCTTAGGCTGACAGAATGTCTAGGTCCTGGAGGAACAGGACATAGGTCCAACATTCACATTGTTGGAGGGATTCTGTGATTGCGCTGGGTCACCCTGTGCCGGGTTTGGGGGCTTCTGATGCCAGGGGGCTCCAGACATCTCCCAGGTGCTTTCTGCCTTGGTCATGACTCAGGATGAGCACAGATAAAAAGGCTCCATCCTGCCCAGGGTGATTGCTCTGCGGACAGTCTTTCTGGCCGCCAGCCACTCCATGTTTTCTCCTTAGTTCCCTGCTGAGGGCAAACTGAAGCCTGGTTCTGAATTTAGAACACAGACTAGGAGCAAAGTTAAGAAGGCCACATAAGGGCTCTGGATGAACATATGTTTGCCAGCATTCCAGAATCTTGCTATGCAAAGCATCACCCTTGATCTGCAGCAATTGTTATCACCAGGACAGAATTGAGTGCCCATCAGCGTCTCACTGGTAAGAATCTGCATCTTAACAGATGCCCAATTGATCCCAGTGTACATACAATAAAGTTTGAGAAATAGCATCTCAGAGCCTCTGGAAGATGTGATTTCTGATCATTTTAGTCATTCCCTGGGGCTAGAAATAAGGAGCCAAATTGAATATACTAAACACGTCTCTACTTTGCAATGTTAGAATAAGTGAAGTATCTCAGGAATCGTGTGCTCTAATTCTGGATTTAAACTGAGGTCCATGGAAGCTCCAAGACAAACTGTTCTAACAAACTGAAAGACACATATTCTATATTTAAAAAAATGAAATTTTTTGCATTGAGAATAAACTGGACCGATGTGATTAGAGTAGAACTTGACTTTCCTTATTAATTTTAATCCCCCAAATTAGTAGTTGGCTCATGGAGAGATATCAACTATTCAAGAGGCTCTGAGGCAGAGGTTTGGGGAAGTTTTCTGTGCCCCATATATTCTGCAGGGTGGACTAATTGCATGCCCAGGGCCTTCCATTACGCTGCTCTATTGGTTTTGTGTGTTTTCAGCCTAATTATTTGCCACAAGCTACTGCATATTCTGCATTTTGGCTAGGTTTCTTAAGATAATACAAAACAGAAAAAGACAAAGTACTCTTTCATGCTTCTGTGTCTTTGAAGCCACATAACTTAAACCGTCAGAATATGTGCTGTTTCCTTCCCTGAAAAAAGCATCTGGTGGTATCATTACACTTCTTGCAAAATCTCAAAAGAGACAGTATATATGAAAGGGCCTTGTAGGTTCTGAAGACCTATTCTATTTTAAGGTGCTAGATTAAAAAAATTATTGTAATTATTGTGCTTGTTATTATTTTATATTAATTAATATATTAATAGAAGTCGTAATTACAAATAATATCATTATTATTACTACTGAAGTCACTGCTGTAATTACAATTGTAGTAACAATAAGCAAAATTATATAATAATAGAATAAATGCTTGAAGTAAGCTTCACAGCTTCCAGCTATCAAGAATTGAAGAAACTATTTAATCATTCTACATTTTCCCCCTAGATCACTATAAAGACATTTGTAATGCTCTGCAAATATAGATTTTTGTCTTGTTTGGGTTTATCCAGAAGTAAGAACTGACCAGAGCAAGGAGTTAATATGAGAGAAAAATGTAAGGAAAACTAGAATGGAAAGCTGTGAATAGGGATTACAGTATTGTCGGCTATCACAGTGGGCAACCAGAAGTTAATCCTGCAGGGGGTTGCTTGTCAGTGTGGTGATGGAAGCAGAAGTGGTGTAACCACAAACCAGAAAAAAAAAAAGGCAGGCAGCCTCTGGAACCTGGAAAAGACACGGCAGGAGTTTCCCCAGGAGCTTCCAGAGCAGTGGGTCCCCGTTTGACACCTCAAGTTTAGTTCAGCGAGACCTATTGTGAAGTTTCCAAAAGAAAAAGAAATGCAAAAAGGCAAAACGGCTGTATGAGGAGGCCTTACAAATAGCTGAGAAAAGAAGAGAAGCTAAAGGCAAAGGAGAAAAGGAAAGATATTCCCATCTGAGTGCAGAGTTCCAAAGAACAGCAAGGAGAGATAAGAAAGCCTTCCTCAGTGATCAGTGCAAAGAAATAGAGGAAAACAATAGAATGGGAAAGACTAGAGAGCCCGTCAAGAAAATCAGGGATACCAAGGGAACATTTCATGCAAAGATGGGCACAATAAAGGACAGAAACAATACGGACTTAACAGAAGCAAAAGATATTAAGAAGTGGTGGAAAGAATACACAGAACTATGCAAAAAGATCTTCATGACCCAGATAACCACGATGGTGTGATCACTCACCCAGAGCCAGACATCCTGGAAGGTGAAGTCAAGGGGGCCTTAGGAAGCATCACTATGAACAAAGCTAGTGGAGGTGGTAGAATACCAGGTGAG
>JADEYB020000010.1:2108882-2172179 GCA_015832495.2 Alces alces | reverse complement strand
TCCATCCTAAAGGAAATCAGTCCTGAATATTCATTGGAAGGACTGATGCTGAAGCTGAAACTCCAATACTTTGGCCACCTGATGCAAAGAGCTGACTCACTGGAAAAGACCCTTATGCTGGGAAGTATTGAATATGGGAGGAGAAGGAGACAACAGAGGATGAGATGTTGGATGGCATCCTCGACTCAATGGACATGAGTTTGGGTAAACTCCAGGAGTTGGTGATGGACAGGGAGGCGTGACATGCTGCAGTCCATGGGGTCACAAAGAGAGGGACATGACTGAGCGACTGAATTGAACTGAACTGAGTTGTGGATTTTTGAACTCCAGAGGTCTAAGATAATAAGCCTGTGTTTCTTGAAGCTTTAATACATTTGATTCAATTTGTTACAGCAGGATGAGGAACTGGCACAGATTTTGTTAAAAAAAAAATACCTCATGGTTATACCACCTAAAAGTACAGTGAACTGAGCTATAGGCACCATTTCCCAGGGATTTTCAATTGAGGTCTTCTCCTCTTCTTTTTCATTTCCTTCAAATGAGGAGACAGAACTGTCCTTCCCAGTTGTGGCATAAAGGTCTCAGACATAGCAGTGCAAAAATTGACAGCTGAAAGTTAGCCAAGAAAGGACTAAAAATTGATCCTGACAGTCTGACATAAGAATTAAGTGAGATTATATAAATACAGACTTGCCAGGTGGGGCTGGTGGTAAAGAATTCACCTGCCAATGCAAGAACTAGGAAATGTGGATTAGCTCCCTGGGTTGGGAAGATCCCCAGGAGAAGGGCATGGCAACCCAGTCCAGTATCCTTGCCTGGAGAATCCCATAAACACAGAAGCAGGTTACAGTCTATAGGATAGCAAAGCATTGGACACAACTGAGTGACTTAGCACAGAACGTGTAATAAGTGTCCTGGCTGGAGTCCCATGACATGAGTGCGTGATAAACTTTACCTTCCTTCCTCCTTCCTCTCTTGTCTGTCAAACCCATTCTTCTCCTTCAAATCCAGCTCCTATATCACCTCTTTTCTGAAATCTTCCTATCTGTAGCAGAAACACTTTATTTTGGTGTATCAGGGTTCATACTTCATGAAAAGGAGTTTATTTTCATTATTTATTTTTATGTTTGTCATTGCCACTAAATTATGAATCCCTGAGAGCAAAGATACTGTTTCATTCATTTGAAACTCCCAGGTATAATATAGTGTATAAAAGTTTATCCCACAAGAAATAATGTTGAATGAAAGGACTTTTATTTGCAAAACTCAGTTATTTCTCAGATAGAGGTTCCATCTTACAGTTATTTCACACCTCTTGCAGAATCATCTAGGCTCTTATATCATATTTCTGAGGATTCTAGATCCTTGTCTTATTTTCTCATCAGCAGTTTCATCAAGAAATCTCTCCCAAGACAGGGTGTTTTATATGGCCATCATCACCCCCATTACTTAGTGATTTTTCATTAGTCTCACTATAATTCCTGTCACTGAAAGGTTACCCTGGAAAACAGAAACTAAATATTCTAATTAGTGCCTGGGAAGCATTTTTTTTTTAACATCTTGAACATCTGTAAAATTAATGGTCTTTCCATGGAATGTATATTTATTTATTAGATAGAAAATATTGAGCTGTACTTAGCAGTAAAGCTAGCAGAATGCAAGAAGGTATGTACTTTGTTCTCCTTTGTTGCCACAACATTTATAACCTCCACAAAGCAGAAAACAGCTGCTACACTGGCAGTCTGCAGTATATTTTGGGCAAGTAGGGCAGCAGGGTGACTAATGTGCACTGTAACGGCATTATAAGTGAGTCACCAGAGTGCAATTATCAGCGCAGTTGCCACATGCTTGGTTTATGATTAGGTTAATCAGTTCCTTAGCTGGCTTCCCTCTGTATCTTCTTCTGGAACACTTGAACACTTTATTCTCTTTTTTGGAGGACCTGGACATCGACTTTATTTTTGGTTGTTTCCTGGTTAGATCTCACAGGTCATCTTTGCTGCAAGCTCCTGTTTTCCCTGGATCCTGCTTGACCCTGTAGACCCATTCGCAAATAGTACCACCATACAAGACGCGATCAATGCCCAGGTTCCCAAGGCATCATGCGTCTGAGCAACTAGCAGTCTCAAGGGAGCTGGTTTTCTTTATCGCTTTTCTTAATCTTATTATTCATGGTCATGAGGGAACCCACAGGGAAGGGATAGTATTCATTCTTCACACGGACTGGGCTTCTCATGGGCTGCTCCTGGGCCTCTCAACTTTAAATGACCAGAGGAGAGTGGTTTCTGGAGTACTTCATGAACTGTGGCCTAACAGAAAGGCAATCGAGGAAACGCCTGCAAGGTCTATTTCCTGAATGTTCCCATATTTTGGAGCTAAAGCTGAGTTTTCTCCTTCTTTCAGCACACCTTTGATTATTTCCCTCCCCTACGGAAAAGTCTGTAATGAAATCCTAGTCATATCAGATGGAATTTAAATTTTCTACAACATAGCGATCATGGTGTAGGAAAGTCTGTGTGCTCAGTCTGACTCTTTTGTGACTCCACAGGCTGCAGCCCGCCAGACTCCTCCATCCGTGGGATTCTCCAGGCAGGAACACTGGAGTGGGCTGCCACTTCCTCCTCCAGGGGATCTTCCCGACCCAGGGACGGGACCCATGTCTCCCATGACTCCTGCATTGGCAAGCACGTTCTTTACCACTGAACCACCTGGGAATCACGGATGGGCTCTAGAGTGGCTCTATTTATGCCTTGTATTATCTTCTGTATTTGAACATGGGAAGAATCTGCAGCTTGCTGCTAATCAATAGGATTACATGACATGAAACTGTTGTGGGCCTCTAGAAACTTTGCACAGCAGCAAAGAGGTAAGAATTGCTTCTTAACAACTGGGAAAAGCAACTTATATGCAGCTCTACAGCTGCAAGAAACTAAATTACACCAACAATTCGTTGAGTAGCAAAGTGGTCTCTTCTCCAGTTGAGCCTCCAGATGAGAACACAGCTGACTAACACCTAGATTGCAGCCTGTGAGGCCATAAACAGAGAGCTCAGTTAAACAGCACCCAGATTCCTGAACCACAGAAATTTTGTGATAGTCAGTGTGTACTGTTTTAAGCACTAGTGCTATAGTGATTTATTACACCTCTATGGGAAACTAATACAAAAAGCAAAGACTTCTATAATTTAGTCACTTTTTCAGCTGCTTTTTATGTTCACGTGTGTATTGCTAATAGCTTCCACGCAAGGTGGCATTAGTGGTAGAGAGCCTACTTGCCAATGCAGGCAACTAAGAGATGCAGGTTCAATCCCTGGGCCTAGAAGACCCTCTGGATGAGGGCATGGCAACCCACTCCAGTATTCCTGCCTGGAGAATCCCTTGGAGAGAGGAGCCTGGCGGGCTACAGTCCATGGGGTCGCAAAGAGGTGGACATGGCTGAAGCAACTTAGCGAGCATGCATGTCACACAAGACTATTTTCTAAATAGTCAGGATTCTTACCTACAAAATGCAAATATTAAGTAACTGACTGGTGTACAACTGTCTTCACTATTGTGGGGGATAATGATACTTGAAAGTTTTTGAGAGTATTAAATGATATGACATATGAAAGCAGTTATTGCAATTTTTGGATCATTGTAAGCACTCAGAAAATATTAATTTCATTTTTCTTTCACTTGCCTTACCTTTCCAAATAATCATTTCAATCAGCAGTCTCTATGCTTTCAATTTTGCTGTTCCTTCTTTCCAGAATGCCCTTCACACTCATATCCATTCCCTACTTTAAACTTCAGCTCATATTTAACTTCTCTATGAAACATTTCCCCACAAAAATCTTAACCTTACTGTATCTGTGTCTCTTCAGACTTAAAAATATAATAGAAGCTCTGATGAAGGTATAATGTGATTTACAATTATGCTTCTACAGGAGAGAGAGCATGTCTGTACAAACAGTTGAGTGTCTGTTGTAATTATATTTAGACTGTAGGTCTTTGTGGAATATGGTTCTTTCCCCCTGGTCTCATCTGTTATCAAGCCCCATGAGCAGTATCCAGCACAGATGAGAAACAGAACAGATCCTGCAGATCTGAATGAAACTTCTGTCATATACTCACTCTGTTCCTTCCAGATGCATCACCTTCATTGTACAGGCCTTACTTTTCTTTACAAATATCTCACTGTTTTTTTTTTTTTCACTTTGTCACAACATTACACTAGAAATGGATGAGGAAATCTGATGTATTTATTCTTTAATTTTTTAAAAAAGAAATAGGATGGGCATAATACTAATAAGCACACTTGTTACCTGGTGAAGGGAAGGGTGAAAGGTATTTTTTATTATCCCTATGCAATCACAGTATTCCATCCTTAGATAGTTACAAATTTCATTACCATTGTGATTATGCTTTATCTGTATTGCTTTCTTTCATGTGATGTACTGTTTTACGAGTTTTTTCAGCCATAAAATAGGCAGTCAAGCCTGAAAGGAAAATAAGTTGAAAATAGCATTTGTGGAATCAAAATGTCCCATTGAGTGAAAGAAGCAATACCTTAACCCTGACAAAATCTCTTTTTTTGTCCCCTGTAGTCTTTGCCTTTAAAATTTGAGAGGGCTTTGGTATCAAACTGATCATATTAAACATTTTTCTCCTCATGCCTTAAACGTAGATAGCTGTTAGTTTTTCATGAGAGCCCTGTAATGCAGTAGTTATATTAAAAGAGATTAGCTTTGGAAATAAAATCAATGTCTCCTTTTTTTAAATTCACTAACATTTTAAGATCATATTTCATTTTCTTTAGGTAATTGCCCTTTTGTTGCAATCTGTCGCATTTTGGCCGAGTGCAGCTTTTCCCATACGTTTTGCACATGCACTGAATTGAGTGGCCGTCTAGCAGTTACAGGCGAGAAGACGTTCTGCTGAATGTTCAGCTGTTCCCAGGGGTTTTCCAGGCTGTTGCTGTGATTCTTCAGTCTTGAATCTTGTTGGTTATCTCTTTGTAAATGTACATGTAACTCAATCACAATATTCTTTTATAAATGTTATATTGATGTTTGACTGCTGAAGCTGTGATTTGTCTGGTTACATTTGTATCATGAAATATGAACACATGAATATTAAATAAAAAGGAAATAAGATTCAGTCCTGTTCAAAAAAGTAACATCAGATACGGTCTAGTTAAACTTATAATTGTGCTACACTTCTGTTGTACAGCTAACTTGAACTTGTGGGTTGAAATCTACCAATAAGGGAAATGTACAAGACCCTCTTAGCTATATTAGAAAGGGACAGTGCTCATTCAGTGGGAGGTATGATTTTATTCTGAGTTAATCTTTAGAACATTGGGAACATTTATTTACAATTAAATTCCATTAGAGGTATTATCTTTCTTGTGCAAAAACACATATATTGTTATTTAATAGCTCCTTTGAGACTAGAAAAAAATTATTCTAAAGAATTAAGAACTGTCAAAAATGCCCTTTTGAGTTTCAACTGAAGTTTGCATTTCTCTACCTTTTTCCCACACTTTGTCTTGTATCTGCCATTATTTTCTGTCAGGTAATATTAACTAGAATGCATCTATAATGCCAAAATTTTTGTATACATAATCTCATTCAATATTAAAATGAAATTTCGTTCACATCCCTAAGGTGCCACATCCCTAAGTACCAGAAAAACATTCATAGGACTGCTGTCTTATAAAAGCTAAATATGTGACAGAAATCCACAATCCATAAGACCACCCTGAGAAGAACAATTTTTGTAAATTGAAAACTGGAAATATTTGGCTGCATTATCTCTTTTGAACCTTCTTCAGATTGCCTTTAAATATTTGAACATTTAAAGATAATACATGTATGTAACTCAAAAGAGATACAGTAGAATCAGTGGAGAAAAGGAGATGAATTTTACTATATTAACCAGATTTCTCATAGGGTGGTTATCTTAAGCATGACAAGCAGAGTCTTAGAAGAAATGTTACAGATAGAACTCAACTACCAAATGAAATTAATATTAGACCAGAACACCTTTAACGCTCCTTAAAGATTCTATCATTAGAATATTTTAAGGACTAAGCCCCCAAGTTTCTATGAATCTGATCTGGTCATTAAATGGTTTCACGTTGGTCCTTCTTCCTCTGTGACATTTTTCACTGACAATCTTCATCATTCTTTATAATTTGTCAGCAATATGATAGATTAGAAAGTCCATAAAGGGAAGCAGTGATGTCCAAAGGGATGATGAATTACTCTGCCTCATGATCCACCACCAATTCGATCATCTTCTTGAATAAAAACCACTCACTATCAGTATCCTAAGGAAACAGCATCTAGCACACCATGGAGGATGGGTGCTGTTTTATTTTAGTCTTAAAATTATTCCTTTCCTCTCATGAATACTGATTTCCCATAAGCCTCATTTTTGCCATATGTCTTCTGAGTATGTACAATGAGGGCACTTTAATGACTTTTTAGATCATATTTAATTGAGCTATATGTTATAAATAGAGAAGAAATTTTAATTATAGGTATATTAGTCAAGGTTCTCCAGAGAACAGAAGATATATATATATATAGATAGATAGATATATATATATATTTGCAGTCCAAGGGACTCTCAAAAGTCTTTTCCACAGTTCAGTTCAGTTCAGTTCAGTCGCTCAGTTGTATCCGACTCTTTGCAACCCATGAACCGCAGCACGCCAGGCCTCTCTGTCCTCACCAACTCCCAGAGTCCACCCAAAACCATGTCCATTGAGTCGGTGATGCCATGCAACCATTTCATCCTCTGTCATCCCCTTCTCCTCCTGCCCTCAATCTTTCCCAGCATCAGGGTTTTTTTTTTTTCCAAATGAGTCAGTTCTTCACATCAGGTGGCCAAAGTATTGGAGTCTCAGCTTCAACATCAGTCCTTTCAATGAACACCTGGACTGATTTCCTTTAGGATGAACTGGTTGGATCTCCTTGCAGTCCAAGGGACTCTCAAGAGTCTTCTCCAACACCACAGTTAGAAAGCATAAATTTTTTGGTGGTCAAGCTTTTTTATGGTTCAACTCTCAAATCCATACGTAACTACTGGAAAAATGGTAACTTTGACTACATGAACCTTTGTTGGCAAAGTGATGTCTCTGCTTTTTAATACACTGTCTAGGTTTGCAATAGCTTTTCTTCCAAGGAGCAAGCATCTTTTAATTTCATGGCTTTAGTCACCATCTGCAGTGATTTTGGAACCGAAAAAAACAACATCTATCACTGTTCTCACTTTTCACCCACCTATTTGCCTTGAAGTGATGGGACTGGATGCCATGATCTTAGTTTTTTGAATGTTGAGTTTTAAGCCAGCTCTTTCACTCTCCTCTCTTACCCTCATCAATACGCTTGTCAGTTCCCCTTCAATTTGTGCCATTAGAGTGTATCATCTACATAGTGAGGTTGTTGACATTTCTCCCAGCAGTCTTGATTCCAGTTTGTGATTCATCCAGCTTAGCATTTTACCTGATGTACTCTGCATAATAGTTAAATAAGCAGGATGACTATCTATCTAGATTGATTTAAGGAATTGTCCCATGTAATTATGGAGATGCAAAGTATGCAGAGTGGGATGGTAGTCTGGACACCCAAGAAAATGCAACTCCAAGTCCAAAGATGATCTACTGGAGCATTTTTTCTCGCTAGGTTTGTGTTTGATTGTATTCAGACCTTCAGCTAATTGTATGAGACTCACCCACATTATGGAGAGCAATGTACTTAAGTCAAGGTCAACTGATTTTAATGTTAATCTCATCCAAAAACATTCTAACAGAAGCAAAATAATGTTTGACCAAATATCTGGACAATGTGGTGCTGCCAAATTGACATAAAGCTAACCATCACAACAGGAATGTATCCACTGAGATCTTCCAATGTTTGAGTTTCTTTGTCTGGAAGATGGTCCTTTAGGATTTCTCTCCTTTCCTTTCTCTGGACTATGTTATTGGTAATGTTATGCATCATAATTATATAAGTGTGTATTTTTGTCTATATATATATATAAAATTCAGTTTTGCTTTATGAAAGATACGCCAACTTGTCACTACTTTTTTATCAGCAGCATTTATTTTTTAAATTAATTTATTTATCTTAATTGAAGGCTAATTACTTTACAATACTGCGGTGGTTTTTGTCATACATCGACATGAATCAGGCATGGGTGTACATGTGTCCCCCTATCCTGAACCTCCCTCCCACCTCTCTCCCCACCCCATCCCTCTGGGTTATCCCGCACTGGCTTTGAGTGCCCCGTTTCATGTATCAAACTTGCACTGGTCATCTATTTCATATATGGTCATATACATGTTTCAGTGGTATTCTCTCAAATCATCCCACCCTTGCCTTCTCCCACAGAGTCCAAAAGTCTGTTCTTTACATCTCTTTCTGTCTCTTCTGTTTCTCTTTTGCTGTCTTGCATTCAGGGTCGTCATTACCATCTTTCTAGATTCCACATATATGCATTATTATATTGGTGTTTCTCTCTCTGACCTACTTCACTCTGTATAATGGGCTCCAGTTTCATCCACCTCATTAGACCTGACTCAAATGTGCTCTTTTTTATGGCTGAGTAATATTCCATGGTGTATGTGTACCACAATGTCCTTATCTATTCATTTGCCGATGGGCATCTAGGTTGCTTCCATGTCCGAGTTGTTGTAAACAGTGCTGCGATGAACACTGGGGTGCACGTGTCTCTTTCAGTGCTAGTTTCCTTGGTGTGTTTGCCCAGAAGTGGGATTGCTGGGTCATATGGCAGTTCTGTCTCCAGTTTTTTAAGGAATCTCCACACTGTTCTCAATAGTGGCTGAAGACTTGTCACTGTTTTCTTTAGGTCTTTTACACATTGTAATTATTAAATAAAAACATGTCCAAGTCTATCATAAATAAACTTAAGTTTTAACTTTATCTAAGTACTTTCAACTACCTTTTAAAGCCTGTTCTGTTCAAAGTGTGGTCTTTGGATCAGTGGCTGAGTGGCACTGGTTTAATCCTCTCATGCTGCCACTTAAAGTAAAGATTTTAAGCCTTGACATATAATCATTTCTGCATTCTGGTTACATGAAATTTCTAAAGTCTTATTTCATACCAATAAATGTTTGTAAATAACAATGGTTATTTACAGACTGCATTATAATATAAGAGTTTAATTACACTGATTTGGAATCTTATAAAGATTATAAGAATTTTTTAATTACTAAAATTATCTTACAGTTATTATAATTGCTTACCTGGTAAATGGCCACTTTTATAGAAATTAGTGAGTATCTCACTTATTATTTGGCAGAAAATAATTTTCAGATATATATTTTAACATTATGAGAATTATTATTTTTAATTCTTCAGTACTTACTCCTAGCAGACATTATTCAGAAGTTAAACATTGGACACCATATGTAAAATAACACATTAAAATGATTTATTTCTTGTTTCTTTTGGGATATTTGTGCCAACGCCTTCCTTTGTTCATGTGTGACAGTCATGTCTGATTCTTTGAAACCCTATGGACAATAGCCCACCAGGCTCCTCTGTCTGGAATTTTCCAAGCAACAATACTGGAGTGGGGTGTCATGCCCTCCTTCAGAGTTCTTCCCAACCCAGGGGTCAAACCCAAGTCTCTTGTGTCTCCTGCATTGGCAGGCAGATTCTTTACCACTGTGCCACCTATGAAGCCCTTAAAGTAGCAAATAAATTTGTTAGTTCTGGATCTCCCTAGCACATCATTACAAATATATCTAAAGTGTTAGTTAGTTAATGATTAAACAATTACTTCCTGAAGTAATTCAGTTGAGCAACCCACCTAGCCACACACAGTGGTTCATCTGTAGCCTATGTCAGGCATAGTGAGAGAAGTTATCTAATATTTATAACATCTGTATGTTACAGACAATATGTTATGTTACTCTGGTGTTTTTCACATACTTATCACAATATGACAATGTCTGGTTATTGCTTCTTTGTAAAGACTAAATCTAAGGTTTAGGAAACTAGGTTCAACACTGCAAAGTATTGATACTCACATTTTATAAGAGATAAAACTTGGGGACACTTAGGGACTTGCTCTTAGTGACACATGTGGATGATTCCACCGCTTGCAACGCTGCCATTATTCTGGATGCTTTAACACAAAGGACATTGAATGTGACCATGAAAAGGCCCAACGAAACAAAAAAGAAGCCTTACTTTGGGTAATAGTCTTTGGCTTCTAAATCTTCTAAATCTTTGTTTTCCATTTTAATGGGAAACCTTGCATATGTAAGAAACATACCCAGGAAAACATACTAGGTTGTCTAAAGTGAAAAGAATCACATTGTGAAAGTCAACTATATTCTGAAATAAAAAGTCCCTTGATAATTTGGCTGTATAAAGTAAGTTTTGGTTATATCACACTTTTTTCCATATTATATTTCCTAATTATATATTCCATTCATACTTCTTCTATAAGAATTACATATATAAGACCTTAGATTTTTTATATATTCTTTCTTATAGAGGAAAACCATGGCATTTTACTATTTGAGTGGCTTAGAATTCAAGTATTACTATGTTGCTCTATAAAATACAGGAAAAGTTTAAGAAGAGAAAAGTAATAAATTTTGACAATAATAGCTCACTTCCTTGAGGCTGTAAGTCACAGAAAATCCTATTTGGAAAATACATAAATAATAGCACTGTTGAGGATTGTCTCATGAGTGTTAACTCCCCTGGACTTCTAGATAAGGATTTTATCCACTTGAATAGCTGGAGAATGATGTGAGAGTGAAATTTTAAAAAGAGAGATTGTGTTACCCATTTGATGTGCAGTGATGGCTGTGTGTTGTGCTGAAATCAGGTGGATAGTAGGAATGTGTGTTGACACAATTACCCATTTACTTTTATCACTGAAAATAGGACAATTACATTAGTGAATCTACTAATTTCCAGAGATAGTCTTCTTTTCCTCAATTTTGTAACAGAAGCATTCATATATTAATACTTAATATTAATTATAATTAATATTAATATATTATAAAATATATTTTTTCATTACATATATGGGTTTTGCTTCTGTCTCTCCATTTACATAAAAATAATGAACAAGTATGCTTTCCTGCTTTATGAGAGAACTGTTCTCAACTGTTGTCCTCTGAGTATGTATCTATCTACCTACAAGTGAAGCTGAATGAAGCAGCCGTATACTTTCATTCACACCATCACATAGAGATGACTCACTTGTGAACCAGACAGAAGTTTTACTCTTCTCCACCCATTGTTTGACGATACCTCCCTACCCCCTTCACCGTTCACATTCCATGAAGCCGTAGGCATACGCTGAAAGAGACATTATAGGCAATACCGGTGGACACTTGGTTTGTTTGGGCCGCTATGTAATTTGCTCTTGGCTTCTGGGCTGCATGGACTCTGTGCCGAATGTACTGTTCTGAGCAGACAGCAGGATGGTGCTGCTCCTGCCCAAAAGCGTGCGCTGGAAGATCTGACGGCACCAGCGCCCTGCGGGCAGCTTTCGGTCACAGACGTTGGTGTCCCGGTCCTGCGCTTAGGGTCTGCTCGGCCCCAGGAGCCCACCAAGAACTGCTTTCCAAGCTCCAGTAAAGGAAACAAAGGTGCACCGACACTTTGTAGGAGTCTGTGTTGCAGATCTGTTGGCGTTTGCCAGAGAAGCATCTTCTGCGGTGAGGACCTCCAGGTCAGCGGGATCTACTGGGCTATGTGGCCTGAGGGGCAGAACAGCATGCTCTGCAACCTGATGCTCGCCCCGTCCTGCGGAGTCTCACCCCTTCACTGCCTCACGCGCTTCCACGTCACATCGTGAAGGTGTCAGAAGACTAGCCCCAAGTGGAGTACGTGCTACCTCTAAAAACCCAGGGCATATCACCCTACTGTTTTCCTGGTAGGAGATACAAGGTATAATAAATAACATATCCTTTTCATGGAGATGATATCTCTAGACCTTTGAAACGTCACTGATGGGGAGGCTCTGAATATTTGTAAAGTCTGTTTCTCATCATCCGACATGCAGGGTGTCTCTCTAGGGTACCCAGAGTACTTGCTGCTCATCGCTCCCCAGGTCTAATGAACAAGATATCATTGGTAGAGTGGACAGATGTGATGTTCTACAGACTTTTAAGACACTGAAGCCCTTGAAGATTGTATGTCACAGAGAGCAAGAAAGTTATTATGTCCCTGAAACATGACAGTGAACTGTAACCTCTTTGTAAAAACAAACTCCTTTACTCCTTTTTACATATAAAGACAGGAAAGAATGCATTTGCTATAGTAGCTACACATAGGGCTCCTGAGCTATGTTGATCTGCTCCAGTAAAGATCTCACGTCTTCTTAGCAACTGTTATTGAGGCTGTTATTGTTGCTCAGTCACCAAGTCATATCTGACTCTTTGTGACGCCATGGACTAAAGCAAGCCAGGCTTCCCTGTCCTTCACTATCTCCTGAAGTTTGCTCAAAATCATGTCCACTGAGTCAGTGATGCCATCCTACCATCTCATCCTCTGACACCCCCATCTTCTCCTGCCTACAATCTTTCCCAGTATCAGGGATTTTCCAATGAGTCAGTTCTTTGCATCAGGTGGCCAAAGTATTGGAGTTTCAGCTTCAGCATCTGTCCTTCCAATGAATATTCAGGGTTATTGGGGCTACCACTTAATGATTTTTTTTCCTGCCATTATCTTCTATGATCTACCTGTTATGGTTTTTTTATTTGTCACACAGAGAAACATGGCAGATGTTGGGAGGCTCAATCCTTGCATACTTCAATTATTTGAGGAGGTGCTAACCTATGGAATTTACCTATGATGAAATATTGACTGTAATTTACTATTTAGACAGGGACAGTGTTATACACAGCCCTCCTACATTAATGATTCTTATTCCAAACGTCAGAGAAAACGTTTTTTAAGGAAATGGGTACATATTGAATCCCTGAACTTATCTGGCCTCCTTTGAAAGAAACCTGGACCAAGATTTCATTTATAATGATTTTCATAAACCCTGCTCTTACTGGGGAACTCCGTGGTCTCTCAGATCTTCCTTATTATAGTCTATACCTACACTGATAAATGGCTTCATTGGGGGAAGTATTGGAAGAGTATTCATCATATAAAGACACAGTGGCATAACAAGGTCCTATCCTATCTCAAGGAGACCTGGCATCTCCTAAACTGGTGAGCTCTTTGTGTGACCGCCACCTCAGATCAGGAGACAGGGTGAGGGATACAACTTCTCCATTGCAGTATGTAAAAGTAAATTCCTTCCTCAACTCCCGCCCCCAAATAATTTGAAACAAGCATAAAAGCAGAAGTTATCATTTACTAACCAAGAGATAGCTGGTTTTGTAAAGCACTGTCTCCAAACAATGATTCTGTGTAGGGTTTTGAGAAGCATAGAGTTCAAGAATCAGCTGACATCCCATCGAGGAAACATTCAGGGAGTGGTTATTTTTCAGTCAAGGAAGCACAGCTCCTGGAACAGCCTTTGTTGATTGTCTGGCTTTAAGAACTGTAGGCTGCTACTGATTGACTGAATTCAGAGGCATAAGTATTGAGGCAAAGCTGTCATTGATCCATTGGAATGGGGTTTAACTGGCTATAACAATAACATGTTCATAGATAGGGCTATAACTAAAGAATCAATATCTTTTTTTTTTTTTTTAGTGAAGTTTCAGAAAGGAACTGCTTTTCACAAGCAGCTGACAATAGCGTTTTGCTTCCCACACCTTGCATTTGTTTTCCTAGTTATGTAAGTTGAAGTATGCACAAGTTGCTGTCTATTTTTCTTGCCCTAATAACATCCTGGCCCATTTGCCATTGTCTACTGACCCCTATAGCCAACACATCCTGGCTGCCCGGTGCCTGGTATGGTAATGACTTCCTCTTTGGTTCTGCTTTTCGGCCTTATAGACACTAGCATATTCAGTTCCATTGTGGCATTTGTTATTGTCAAACTTGACCTTTAGATGATTTTTACAAAGATTTTCAGGGTTGCCAGTGACCTACTTCACCAAGGAATTCCTCAAGGCCTTAATGAAGGGAGTTTCCTCTGGCCATCTCAAGAAAACAGAATCAAGTAGTATTTCTCCATATTGTGTAATTTTATTTGACCAGGCTTAATCCCTGAATCTTTGGGCACCTTTTAAATACTTTGCAAAGCAGTCCAGAATCGTCACCTTATTTATTAGGGTCATTGTCATTTCCAGGTTTTAGCAAATCCATCTCAGGAATGGATCACGACAAGTTCCAAGTGTCTGGGTGAGGGTGCTAAGTCCTGAGTCATAAGAGAGTGTTTGCATGTCAGTAAATCCTTCCCTATCCTGCCCACACCCCATCCTGGTCCAGCATACTCAACTACACTTTCCCACGTGTTCTGCTAGTGTATCTTAGAAAGGTTGTATGGTTCTTTTGGTAGGTAAGGCAGAGACCAAATTTTCCCTCTCAAGAAAGGCTACACAGTGGTCATAGCTATGGGACTGGAGGTAAATAGGAAAGGCAGGAGGGTATCTTGGGGGAGATGAGTATCACAATGTCAGGCAGGTACCTGACATTTTGTCTGTCTTTCAGAAGGTTGGACAACTCTAGCAAGGGAGAAAAAGATGCTTCTTTTTATCTACAAGGTTCTAGCTAATGTGGGGTTTAAGAATATGAGGCACATTCATTCAGATACCTCTTTCCAAAGTCTCAGGGGCCATTTCTGCTTTGTGAAGTCCTTGGCTTGAGGGAAGAAATTATTTGACTTTTATGGAGGCAGAGAATTAACAGTCTTTAAGAGGAGACCTGGGTTTGGTTCCTGGGTCAGGAAGATCCCCTGGAGAAGGGCATAGCTACCCACTTCAGTATTCTTGCTGGGAGAATTCCGTGGACTTCTGGCAAGCTGCAGTCCATGGCTTCGCAAAGAGTCAGGCACAATTGAGTGACTAACACTACTTTAGAGCAAGTGGTGTAAGTTAGTGGGCTTTCCTAGTGACTGAGAGCTAAAGAACTTGCCAGCCAATGCAGGAGATGTAGGTTCGATCTGTGGGCCAGAAAGATGCCCTGGAGGAAGAAATGGCAGCCACTCCAGTATTCTTGCCTGGGAAATCCCTTGAACAGAAGAATCTAGAGGGCTGCAGCCTATGGGGCCACGAAGAGTCATACACGACTTAGTGACTGAGCGGGCCCAGAGCATTAGTCAGAGCCATGTAAGAGATTAGATGAGGGAGGAGAATGTTATTGATGGTGGAAATTTGGGGAGAATATAGAAATAAGTTTAAATCATAAGGTAAAAGATGTATTTTCATTACACTGACAAACAGACCTTTCAAGGAGGAAGAAAAACAACAAAATGAAAGAAACCTTTGTCAGCGATAACGTCTAAACAAGGAAGATCAGAGTTTGACCCAGAAAACCTGGATGGTCTCAACAAGCATGGCAGTTAAAAGCTATAGAGAGAATATGCAGGATGAGGGACTCAAGGAGTACGCAAAAGTTTCAGAACAAAAGATCTAAATTGTATGCTAGGGAGACATTAAAGTATAGTCATAAATCTAAGAGTTGGAAGATCATCATCAATGATTTATTGGTTCATTCACTGAAGGTATACTTACATACTAACCACTGTGCTATACTCTGGGCTTATAACGGGTAATCAAGCTAGCGGATCTGTTGCTGTTACAAGAAATATTTAAGATGCATAAACCTTAGGTGCCATTTGTGCATTAAATCAACAAGTATTCATTGAGTGTCTCTTATGTAACAGTTAATGAATCATGATATTTTTACTGACTGTATGCTATTTGACTGACTTTGCAATGTTTAGGGGATAAAATGAAGCCTAAGAATCATATTCAATTTTTAAATAATTCCTACTCTGGTGTGAAAGACATATGAATATGATCAAAGTAAAATACAATATGGCACTTGCTACTACACAGATTTAAAAATTATGTTTTAGGAATTTAGAATGAAGATTAACTGAGTCTGCTTTGGTAGGAAGGAAACTTAATGAGAAAGAAAGGTAAAAAGGTCTGGGCAGAAAGAAGCATGTGCTAAGGTAAAGAATGTAAAAGACTTGAACTGTCAAAAAGATGGGGGGGTGTTTGGGGTGACTGAAGCATAAATCCACAGAGAATGAGGGGAGTGGAATAAGACCAAGAACGCTGAGAGGGTTGATTGTGAACAAGTTGTGAGACTTTATATTTTATCCTGCAATTCTTAGAAACTAGCCTTGGTTCTGAAGCAGGGCGATAGCAATCCGCAGTGTCTTTTCCACACTTTGGGATGTGGTAGCAGTGTGGATAGGATGGGGGCAAGCAGTATAAGGGCAGGGGCACCAGCTGGTGGAACGTTGAAGATACCAAACAGAAAGGATGAGGGCCAAACTCAGGGGAACAACCTGCAGAGAGAAGCTGGATTCAGGAGCTATTGTTGGGGCAACTGTAGCTAGCCTTTAAAACCTAAACTTTTCAATACGGCAAACTGAAATACTGACTTAAAAATTAGAGGAAAGAGGAAAAAATGGAGGATGAGGAGGAAAAAGAAAGGATTTTGTTGTATTATAATATGTGACCTAGATCAGGGTAGAGTTTATGAAGTTGAAGAAAGAAATGGAAGAATGTTATTCCGTGAAAAGGTGCAAGCCACATGAGCTTGTTGGTTATTCATTTAATGACTGGTTTTATTATTTCCATAGATTTTGGAAAGCTGTTTATTAAAATGTGATACCTATTCTTAATTAAAGCTCACAATAATAGGAATCCAGTGTGCACGTGCATGTGTAACTCACACACACACACACACCAGACATCATGCTTAACGGTGGGACTTGGGGATTCCCTGGAGGTCCATTGGTTAGGACTAGGTGCTGTCACTTCTAGGGCCTGGGGTTTGACACCAGGGCCTACTGGGAAGCCAGATCTCAGTGGGCAACAGATCCCACAACCAAATGGCACAGCCAAAAATAAAACTATCAACTATTTAAAAAATGATGGGGCAGAAGGGAGTGAATAAATAGATGCTTTCTCAACAAAAGTAAAAATAAGATGGGAATCACCTTTGTCACACTGCTTTTTACCATTGCTCAAATGAATCCAAATGACACAATTAGATAGAAGAAAGAAATAAGAAGCATACAGTTGAAAATAAGACAAAATATGATTTGTCCATGACGCATTTGTTGACCTAGAAGAACACATAGAGTGTAATTATAAGTATTTAGAAATTAAAATGTGTTGGTATTATAAGATTATTATTAAAAACACTATTCTTCATCTTTGTAAACAAAATAGATAGTTTCAAAATATAATGGAAGAAAAGGTTTTATGATAGCATTATATAATTAAAATACCTAGACATCAACACGTGTGCTCAATCTTGTCTGACTCTGTGACTCCATGGACTGTAGCCTGCCAGTCTCCTCTGACCATGGGATTTTCCCAGGCAAGAATACCTGAGTGGGTTACCATTCCCTTCTCCAGGGGGTCTTCTTGACCCAGGGATCGAACCCACATTGCTTGAATCTCCTGCCTTGACAGGTGGATTCTTTACTACTACTACCTGGGAAGCCCTAAAATATCTAGGAACAAAATTAAAATAAATGTGCTGGATCTATATGAAAAAACTATTTAAACATTTTAAAACACAGAGTGCCATATGTTTGAAACCTTAAAAATAAGCAAAATATAGATGAATATATGTATGCTCATAATCCAATCACAGCAATATTATTTAGTTTGTATGCCAGCACGCATAATATTTTGAACAATTCTGTACTGGAAATTATTTTATCCAAAATTATTTTTGTATTTCTTAAAATCATCAATAATTTAATTGTCCTTTAATTATTAATGATATCTCAATGTTATCAAATATCCAGTTTATTATTTATAGATATAAAAGCATATGTTTAAAACATATCATACATTTTTAAAGCATATAAATAAAACAAACATTTTCCATATTTGTTATCTTTTAATAGGACTGTAGCTTTTTAAAGAAAATAGAAACTGGGTCGTTTGTGCTGTGTAGTTTCATACAATGTAATTTAACTTATTGCTCTGACGTCTCTATTTCCTGTTAAATTGGATCCACAGCCTTGATCTGATTTGAGTTCAATTTTTTGACAAGAATACTTTATATGTAATGTAATGTTCTTCCATCCGGAGACACATAATGTCTGGTTGTCTCTATTTTTGTAATGTTAACAGCTGTTCATGCTCAATGACTAGATTCATTAATTTAATAGGAATTGTAAAATGGTCATGTTCTAAGTGTAACATTGATTCTTACCTTACCAGCTGAGATAGTTCTATAAAGAGCAACTTTTCTCCTCTCCAGTGACAGAATATGTATAGGAAAGCAGGATGAAGTTGAATTTTTCCTTTAGCGGTTTGCAAAATAATGCACTTTTTCCCTAGCATTTTTCAATGGGAGACAATCAGAACTTTCAGTGTAATATTTGACTAACTCATGGATTTAATAATACACGATATGTGGCAACTATTGTAGTTACTAACTATACTAGCACCAGTGAAAGCCTCTTTACCAAAAAATAGGATTTAGTTCAGTTCAGTCGCTCAGTCGTGTCGGACTCTTTGCGACCCCATGAATTTTTAGCACGCCAGGCCTCCCTGTCCATCATCAGTTCTCAGAGTCTACTCAAACTCATCTCCATTGAGTCGGTGATGCCATCCAACTATCTCATCCTCTGTCATCCCCTTCTCCTCCCACCTTCAATCTTTCCCAGCATCAGGATGTTTTCAAATGAGTCAGCTCTTCCCATCAGGTGGCCAAAGTACTGGATTTTCAGCTTCAGCATCAGTCCTTCCAATGAACACCCAGGACTGATCTCCTTCAGGATGGACTGGTTGGATCTCCTTGCAGTCCAAGGGACTCTCAAGAGTCTTCTCCAACACCACAGTTCAAAAGCATCAATTCTTCGGTGCTCAGCTTTCTTCACAGTCCAATTCTCACATCCATACATGACCACTGGAAAAACCATAGCTTTGACTAGAGGGACCTTTGTTGGCAAAGTAATGTCTCTGCTTTTTAATATGCTGTCTAGGTTGGTCATAACTCTCTTTCCAAGGAGTAAGCATCTTTTAGTTTCATGAATGCAGTCCCCATTATCTGAATTAAATTCACCCATTCCTGCCCGTCGTAGTTGACTGATCCCTAAGATGTCAGTGTTCCCTCTTGCCGTCTGCCCCTTGACCATATTGAATTCACCCTGATGCATTGTTCTTGCATCCCTGGCTCCTATGAGATACTGACCTTTACAGCACTGAGCTTTACTTTCCCCACCAGACACACCCACAACTGAGCATCATTTCTGCTTTGGCCCAGCTCTCTCTCTGGAGCTGTCTCTCTGCTCTTCCTCAGTAGCATAGTGGACGCCTTCTAACCTGGGGGTTTATCTTCTGGTCTCATATCTTTCTTGTCTTTTCATGTCATTCATGGGAATTTCAAGCCAAGAATACTGAAATAGTCTGCTATTCCTTCCTCCAGAGAACCACACTTTTTCAGAATTCTCCACTGTGACCCATCTGTCTCGGGTGGCCCTGCAACGTATGGCTCATGACTTCATTGAGTTATGCAAGCCCATTCACCACGGCAAGGTTGCAATCCATAAAGGGGCAACTGTGGTATTACTACCTTTGAAATGAGAAAAACAGAGGCTTTATAGATTTGTTAATATGACCAAAGTCATGCAGAGTATAAGTGATAGTGCCAAGATTCACAGTCAGGCCTGCAAAAGTCACTTCCTCATTCTTAAAACTATTGTATTAATAATATATTATAGCTTCAGTGTTTTAAGTTATCAGTTACAGTTACAGAATGAGATTGGAAGCAAAAGGAAGGTAAAATAAAAGATGAAAATATGTGCCCATTATGCAGGTTGCTACTGTTAATAACTCAATTACTCTTACATTTCTTTGCATATTTTTATATGGTATGTGTAACCTTTATATTTGATGTATATATACAGGAATATGTTCTATTTTAAAAAAGCTATTTCTAGCAACCCTGTATCATTATAATATCTATTAAAATTTTACCTTCAATGCCTGATATTTCATTAGCTTTATTAAACCATTCACTTATTTTGAACTCATTAATTGTTTCTAACATATTTGCTATTATAAATAGCACTGACAACCTCAATGACGTTTTAAATACTAAATATTGTGATAAATATACACACACATGTGTATGTGTACACATACATGTAAGTACTTGTATATGTCCAAATATCGATTTCTTCAAGATACAATCCTAAAACAGTGATTTTATTAAGAAAGCAAATGATTTAAAGATTCTAAGTACATGGTTTCATTCCTTTCTAGAAAGATACGATGTTAGGGATATTTTTGTCTGTTTATTCATCGGCTTCACTGGGTCTTCACCACTTCTGGGCGCCTCTCCAGCTGCTGCGCGTGCGCCCCTGACCACAGCGGCGCCCCTTGCGTTGCAGAGCGCAGGCTCCGGGCTGCAAGGCTTCCAGAGCTGCCGCCGGTGGGTTCAGACGTTGCAGTTCCGTGGCTCTAGAGCCCAGGCTCCATAGCCGGGGTGAACGGGCCCAGCTGCTCCGTGTCGTCTGGGATTGTCCCAGACCAGGAATCGAAACTCTTGTCCTTTGCACTGGCAGGCGGACTCCACTGCGGAGCCGCCAGGGAAGCCCAAGACATGTAACCTTACAACCAGCAGTATGTGAAGTGAGTTTAATTATTGCATTCCCTCATTGAACTGTGCCATTGATCTTTACTAACATAATAGTGATATTTTGATATTATAATTTTTATACCATTTTGTATATTTTCTCCAATAGTATGTTTATAGTCTCTGTTTTTCTCCAGAATTTTCATCTAATAATAAATAACAGCAGTGATGGTTTACATGCTATGAAGCACTTGCTATATGCCAGACATCATTTAAAAGTTTTAAATGAGTTACCAGTGAATAAACAGTCAGTATTTCCATTTAGGGCTTCCTTCATGGCTCAGTGGGTAAAGAATCTGCCTGCAATGCAGGAGACCCTGGTTAAATTCCTGGGTCAGGAAGATCCTCTGAAGAAGGAATAGGCTACCCACTCCAGTATTCTTGGGCTTCGATTGTGGCTCAGCTGGTAAAGAATCCGCCTGCAATGCGGGACACCTGGGTTCAATCCCGGGGTTGGGAAGATCCCCTGGCGAAGGGAAAGGCTACTCACTCCAGTGTTCTGGCCTGGGGAATTCCATGGACTGTAGAGTCCATGGGGTCTCAAAGAGTCAGACACGACTGAGCGGCTTTCATCATCGTCATCATTTCCATTTAATGTGTTAGCAAACCGAAGAGAGGTGAGGTGAGGGGATTTACCAAAGATGCAGAGCTAGTATATTCTGTTTGTATATTATACTGTTCAATAATTTTTTAGTAGTGGATTTTTTTTTGCAGACAATTTGTTAAGTTTGTTCTTTACTTTTCCATTTTATTCATAATGCTTTTAATGTGAAGAAATTATCAGTATGTATGTGTTCAGATTATCAATTTAATGGTTTCTTTCCTTGCTTCAAAGATTGCAAAGTAACTCCTCTGTTTCAAAAATAAATGTTTTCTGCAAGTCTTAAAGTTTTCTTTTTAAAGAAATTCTGAAATATATTATACAAATGATATGAGATGAGAATCTAAGTTGATTTCTTCATAAGTAAATAATAATTTAAAATTCATAGAACAATCATTGTTTTATTGGTTTTAGATAGCTCTTTTACTATATGCTAAATTCATATATGTACATTCTACTAAATTATTTTATTTCTTCTGGAAACCATAGCATCATTTTATTAATATATATTATAAACTTTTTAGTATCTTTTATTTGCTTTTCTTCTTTAAAATTTTTTTTGTCTGAAGTACATTGATTTATATAACATTATTTAAGTTCCATGTATACAACATTATATTTCTGCTTCTGTATACCCTACAGCAGGCTCACACTAAATATGTAGCTTTCACCTGTCATCATATAGTAGATCCTCTTTACCCATCTCGCCCCCTCCCCCAACCCCTCGCTCTCGATAACTGCTAGTCTGTCCTCTGAATCTACATGTTTGATTTTGCTTGGTTTGTTTTCTGAATTTATTTTGGTTTCTGTTTATTAGTTTTTCATGTTCCACATGCAAATGAAATCATGATATTTCTCTTTTTCTTTCTGATTTATTTCACTTAACATGTTACTCTAAAGTTTCATGAATGTCACAAATGGCAAGATTTTACCTTATTTTATGGCTGAGTAGTATTCTAGTGTGTGTCTGCGTGTGTGTGTGTGTGTGAGTGTGCATGTGTATACCATATCTTCTTTATCCATTCTTTTCTTGATGGGCATTTAGGTTTTTTCCATATTTTGGCTATTGGAGACAATGGTACACTGAACGTGGGGTTGCATATACTCTTTTAAATCAGTGTTTTTGCATTTGATAAATACCTGGAATTGGGATAGCTAGATCATATGGTAGTTTTAGTCTTAATTTTTTGAGGAATCTCCATGATATCTTCCATAGTGACTATACCAATTTATATTTCCACCAGCAGTATACTAAGGTTCATTTTCTTCAAATCTTCACCAATAATTGTTTTTTGATTTTTTGATATTAGCCATTATGACAGGTGTGAGATGATACCTCACGTGGTTTTGACTTGCATTTCCCTGATGATTACTGATGTTGAACATCTTTCCATATGTCTGTTTGCTATCTGTATATCTTCTTTGGAAAATTGTCCATTAGGTTCTCTGTCCATTTTTTAATCAGATAACTTTTGTTGAATTGTATGAGTTATTTTTACATATTTGACATAAATTGTATCTTATTATATATATTATTTGCAAATATCTTATCCCATTTGGTAGATTGTCTTTTTATTTACGCTTTCCTTTGCTGTGCAGAAGCTTCTTAGCTTGATGGAATGCCATTTGTTTATTTTTTATTTTGTTTACTTTGCCCAAGGAGACATATCTAAAAAGTTAATGCTGAGACCATTGTCAAAGAGCTTACTGCCTATGTTTTCTTCTAAGAGTTTTATGGTCTCAGATCTTACATTCAAATCTTCAGTACACTTAGAATTAAACATGGTGTATGGTGTAAGATAGTAATCTAGTTTTATTCTTTTTGCATATGACTATCCAGTTTTCCCAGTACCATTTACTGAGGAGACTGTCCTTTCTCCATTGCATGCTGTTTGATACTTTGTCATAAATTAATTGTCCACATATGCATGGATTGTTTCCTGGGGTCACAATTCTGTTGCAATGATCCTTGTATCTGTTTTTCTGCCAATACCATACTGTTGTGACTACAATAACTTTGTAATATAGTTTGAAATTGGGGAGTGCGATGCCTCCAGTTTTGTTATATTTTTTCCTCAGGATTGCTTTGGCTATTTGAAGTCTCTTTCAGTTCCATATAAATTTTTGAATTCTTTTCTATATCTGTAAAAAATATCCTTGAAATTTTGATGGTGATTGTATTGAATCTGTAGATTGCTTTAGATAACATGGGCACTTTGACAATATTAAGTCTTCCAATATGTGAGCATAGAATATATTTACACTTATTTGTGACTTCTCCAATTTCTTTCAACAGTATCTTATAGTTTTCAGTGTACAGTTCTTTCACCTCCTTGGTTAAATTTACTCCTAGGCTTAAGTACCTTTTAGAGTAATCTCTAGTATTCTGATCATTGTTCTGCCTAGTAGAATATTCTCCTGAAAGTAGGAAAAATAAGAAGATGAAGTTATAAGAAATAGAAATTTAGAGATAAGAAAAATGAAATCTATGAGATTGAGATCATCATTGCTTAAAATCTATGCTGTCTCACTGAACATACTGACATACATGCATGCACTCAGATAGCACAAAACCTATACAAAGAGAAACATTTTTTAGCTATTCTCAGAAACAAGCCTTTAGTGGTACCCAGAAAGGATGTTTCCTCACTCAGGAGCTGTGAAGTGTGAAAGCCATTTTGAGAAAAATGTTAAGTGAAGGCATTCCAAACTTTCACACGCGTGCGTAGCACAGTAGCACGGTGTTGGTTGGTCAGTCATGTCACACTCTTTGTGACCCCAGTGACTAGTCTGCCAGGCTTCTCTGTCCGTGGGATTTCCCAGGCAGGAATTCTGGAGTGGGTTGCCATCCCCTTCATAAGCCACAATATATTCTGAATATACTTTTGTTATTAAGTGGGCAAAACTTTGTGTGAGCTTATTTATACCAAGATGATACATATTTTGAATCACATTATAATTTTTTTTATTCTAATAGGGGGAAATCACTTTATCTTTAAAAATATGACTTGAGAACATACTATGATAAGTATTAAGAATAAAAAATAAGTCATGGATGCTGCTTTCAAAAAGATCATAGTTTCAAAAGCCTAGAAAACATGTTAAGCATAATTGCAACACACTATGGTCAATTAATAATAATAGATGAAAAGAACAGATGGAAAGGAGGAAATGTCCATTTAAGTGAAAGGTAAAATCTTCTTAAAGGCAATGATATTGGCTTTACAGATTACAAATTCATAAATAATATCATTGTGTACATGCATGCTCAATCACTCTGTTTCTTTGTGACCCCCAAGGACTGTGTCCTGCCATTCTCCTTTGTCCATGGAATTTTCCAGGCAAGAATACTGGAGTGGGCTTCTATTTCCTTCTCCAGGGGATGTTCCCAATTCAGGGATCGAACTCACATCTCTTGTGTCTCCTGCGTTGGCAGGTAGATATTTTAACCACTGCACCTTCTGGGAAGCCCCTGATATCACTGTGTATTAATGTATATTATGCATCTGAAAATAGATTTCAGTACTGTAGTATCTTCAGATTTGAATAACTTAGTTTTAGAGTTTTGTTGGCCAATAAACCATGCTTTTCAACATAACACCCATCAGAAGCCATCACAATTGCCTTTCTTGACTTTGTCACTATAGCCTTACATACTAAGATTATTTAGCATTTGAAATTTTTGCCATTTTTCAGTACTTTAATCTTAATGTTGACATGTTCCCACTACAAAAATAATATACTACCTCATGTTACCCTATTTGTTACAAAAGCTTTTAAGCCACACACCGGAAACTTTGTCAAATCTTGGAATATTATTCTCAGTCAACTCTTTCTTTGCATGCAAGAATAAAGAAACTGAAAAGGTACATAGGATAAATGTGTTTTATAACTAAACAATTCAATTGAAAAGCATAAGGATTTATTGAGTTTTTACTATATGTCTGAACCAGTGCCCCAAGGTAAAGATAAGAAAATTCCATAATGCATAAACTTAAAGAAGAAAAATTTATTTATCTTCCAGTTTCTTAAATAGACCCCATGATATTGGTTGTTGTTGTTTAGGTATAAGGCCGTGTTTGATTCTTTTGTGACGCGATGGACTGCAGCCTTCCAGGCGCCTCTGTCCACGGGGTTTCCTAGTTAAGAGCACTGGAGTGGGTTGCCATCTCTTTCTCCAGCGAATCTTCCTGACCATGGGCTTGAACCTGCATCTCCTGCGCTGGCTGGCAGAGTCTTTACCGCTGAGCCACGTGGCGGCCCCTGATATTGGTTATGAAGTGATTAAGTGCTAATGCCCCTTGTGCTGCTACAGGCAAAGCAGATGCTGCTTCAGAAATGTTTCTTCCCAAAGGGAAATCCCTATGCAGTTGAAACCCTTATCAGGAAATGACCATCTTGTTGAAAGAGGTTTTAACTCCAACATTGCCATCCTCTCAGTCTCACAATGCATATAACCTAGACACACAACAGAGCAAATGAAACCAGTGAAAAAGGTCATCCAAGGTTGCTAATTACCGTAGCTGTTTTACAGTTTTTTGGCAGAAAACAGTTCTCCGTGTAAGCCAAACAACAAAGTCAGTCTGAAAGTGAACTCATGGAATGGTAGAAAATTTGAACAAAAGCCCCCAACTCAAATAATAGCTCATCCTAAGGCAGGGAGCCCAGGTTGAGAAAGTGTGGAAGATAGGGGGGAAAAAAAAGATGATAAAAAACAGAACTGAGGCATATCTTTGGCAAGGAAGAACTAAAAAGCCATGTCAAATCACTTCACCATAGAGAATCCAATGTTTACTGCATATTTCCAGTAAAAATAAACAGAGTGTAAGTCATCTTAAAGGCAAGAAAATGTCCTGTTCAAAAGCCCTAAACCAAAGAATTGCAACTAAACTGATTGGAAGGAATCTATTATTTAAAGTCAAGATATTGTTATTTTATGTTATTTTATTGTTTATTGTTAATGATGTAGATAAATAAAGGAAGCAGCTTATATAACCTCCAGTCACCATCCCAGTAAGCCTCCTGTACATTCATATGAGGATCACCAGTTTTTCTGAGATCTTATTGAAATTATCTTGAGCTGATATGTTGATGGTGTCAAGCTGACACCTATAGCATCATTCAAGAAGGCACATTCCATCCGACTTAATACATCTCCTCCTCTATTTCATGTGACGTTGTAAAAATGTTCCTAGAAAATTTCAGTGACAATGGATTTTAGCTTCCAGAGGAACCATAATTTTGAGATCCTCTGTCAGTCATCTCAGTGCTTTCTTAAGGTAAAGGAGGATTGGGGAAGGAGTGTTTTGGTGAGCCACAAAGTAATAAACCCAGCTCACCTCAAGCCTCACATTATTCATGATCAAATCCAACATCCACAAAATCCCCAAGGAGACTATAATGATTTCCCCCAGCTACCCCAAAGCAGAGTGTTCCTATGAAATATTTCATAAACGGAAATGGCATAATGCGAGGAACACATCTTGTTAATGATGCACAGAGCAAAGTGAGATAGCGCATAGGTGCTCCCAGACACAGTTCAAAGCTAAGGCGACCTTGCCGCGAGTGTCGTTCATGGGAAAGGAGCTTGGCGGGGCCACTCTTGCTGCTCAGGGTGTGAGCTGCCTCTAATTGCTCACGGCAGAGCAAATGCTGAGTGCTAGTTTTGCTTACCAGCTTCTTTTAAAAAGCAAAACTCCTCTTCATATTTCCTTCAGTTAGCCAAAGCAGGTACTAGTGTAGGCCTTTTGTAAAAGTGGAGTGGATGGAGTGGAGTGAAGTGAATTCTAGGGACTAAAGAGGCAGGAGTCAACGAGAGGAAAGCAGAGTATGCCAGCCGCCAAGCATGCTTCCTGGCATGTGCTGTCGCTTCAGTTGCGTCCGACTCTTTGTGACCCCATGGACTGTAGCCTGCCAGGCTCCTCTGTCCATGGGATTCTCCAAGCAAGAGTACTGGAGTGGGGTGCCATGCCCTCCTCTAGGGGATATGTCTGACCCAGGGGCTGAAGGTGTCCTGCATTGGCATGTGGGTTGCTTACCACTGGCATATGGGTCATTTCAAATTAAGGTTACTGAAGATAAAGCCGGTGCAAAATGGACAGTGAAAGTGTGACCTAAACCTCCCATGCGGAAAGTCCCCTCTCTGTACCAGGTGGCAGGAGGTATTATCACCAGAGACAGGGAATTTAGGGCATAGTAAACTGTATAAACAAACGGTGTTACTCTTCCACTAATTTAAATACCTCAAGCCCAAACCTCTTTGCCCTGTCATTTCTTCACAGATTAATTGTTTCCTTGTCTAAAAGGCATCAAAGTTGCCTGCTTTGGACACTTCTTTGAATCTTGTATTTTTAATGGGGTTCCTGTACATAAGATGGGCTTCCCAGGTGGCGCTAGTGGTAAAGAACCCACCTGCCAATGCAGGAGACTTAAGATCCTCGGGTCAGGACATCCCATGGAGGAAGGAGGGCGTGGCAGCCCACTCCAGCATCGCTGCCTGGTGAATCCCATGGACAGAGGAAGCTGGCAGGCTACAGTCCACACAGTTGCAAAGTTGGATACGACTGAAGCAACTTAGTGAAAGATATTAAGTTAGGTTTTCTCCTGTTAATCTGCCTTATGTCAGTTTAGTTATCAGGGCAGTCAAAGAGCCTAGAAGAGAAGGGAAACATCTTCTGCCCCTACACAACCCAGTTTACTTCCTTGTCCACATAGCTCCTCTCTCTTTTCCTGCCTTTTCTTCTCTATCCTTCTTTCTGTTTTCTCCTCCTTCCCCTTTTCTCTCTCCCCCTCACTTTGCAGATCATTTTCTATTTCGGTGTGGGTGTATCGCCTCACATCCCCCTCTCTGGGGATTCTCACGTAAAACAATCAGCTGTGACTTGTTCAGTTGCTCTAAGTCACACATATTCCAAATGGGAGAGAAAATGTAATTGGACAAACCTAGACAGCATATTGGGCTTCCTGGGCTGGATGAAGCACAAGCTGGAATCAAGATTGCCGGGAGAAATATCAATAACCTCAGATATGCAGGTGACACCACCCTTATGGCAGAGAGTGAAGAGGAACTAAAAAGCCTCTTGATGAAAATGAAAGAAGAGAGTGAAGAAGCTAGCTTAAAACTCAACATTCAAAAAGCTAACTTGGCATCCGGTCCCATCACTCTATGGCAAATAGATGGAGAAACAATGGAAACAGTGAGAGACTATTTTCTTGGGCTCCAAAATCACTGCCAACAGTGACTACAGCCATGAAATTAAAAGATGCTTGCTCTTTGAAAGAAAAGTTATGAGCAACCTAGACAGTGTATTAAAAAGCAGAGACATTACTTTGCCGACAAAGGCCCGTCTAGTCAAAGCTATGCTTTTTCCAGTAGTCATGTAAGGATGTGAGAGTTGGACCTTAAAGAAAGCAAAGTGTCAAAGAATTGATGCTTTTGAACTGTGGTGTTGTAGAAGACTCTTGAGAGTCTCTTGAACTGCAAGGAGATCAAACCAGTCCATCCTAAAGGAAATCAATCCCCAATATTCATTGGAAGGACTGATGATGAAGCTGAAACTCCAATATTTTGGCCATCTGATGCGAAGAACTGACTCATCGGAAAAGACCCTGATGCTGGGAACGATTGAAGACTGGAGGAGAAGGGGATGACAGAGGAGTAGATGGTTGGATGGCATCACTAACTCAATGGACATGAATTTGAGCAAGCTGCAGGAGTTGATGATGGACAGGGAGGCCTGGCGTCCTGCAGTCCATGGAGTCACAGAGTTGGACACGACTGAGCAACTGAACTGAACTGAACTGAGACAGCATATTAAAAAGCAGAGACATGACTTTGGCACCAAAGGTCCGTATAGTCAAAGCTATGGTTTTTCCAGTGGTCATGTATGTATGTGAGAACTGGATGTAAAGAAGGCTGAATGCCAAAGAATTGATGCTTTTGAGCTGTGATGTTGCAGAAGACTTGTGAGAGTCCCTTAGACTGCAAGAAGATCAAGCCATTCAATCCTAAAGGAAATCAATTATGAATATTCATTAGAAGGAGTGATGTGAAGAGCTGACTCCTTAGAAAAGACCCTGATACTGGGAAAGATTGAAGGCAGGAGGAGAAGGGGGTGACAGAGGGCGGGATGGTTGGATGGCATCACTGACTCGATGGACATGAGTTTGAGCAAACTCCAGGAGTTGGTGGTGGACAGGGAGGCCTGGCGTGCTTCTGTCCATGTGGTTGCAAAGAGTCGGACGTGACTGAGCGACTGAACAGCAACGGCATGTAATTGGGCCAGCTTCAGTGAGGTATCCCTTTCAGATTCAGCCAACCCAAGATAGTACGAGAGGTTCACATAAGAATGTTTTTCTTTGTAAAGCAGAAACAAAGGATTGACAGGTGAAATAGCTGGCCACCTCGTGTACTGCCATTATTGACAGTGTCAAGTCTGAGTACAGGAAGGCCTCTTCAGTAGTCATGTTTTAAAGCAGGAAACTAGACTAAGGATTTCTAAGCTTGTTTCCTAGAGTAGAGAGAAAGCCATAAAATCCACAGTGATAAAATGCTAATAATAATCATAGAAAAGAATTAATAAATTGTTCATTATAAAATATTTAGTAAAATGACTAATTACATAATGAATCACTAAGTTATTTCCATATTAAAAACACTTTATGCCACTTACTACTTGGAAATAAATATATTTTACATCACATATTACAATACTATTTTGTATCAAGTATGTTATACATATCACATCATACTAAATATATTATATTGTTTAATATTTAAAGCTCTTCTATGAGTTGGGTATTAAATTATCATCAATAAGCAAGAAGATAACTGATATTAGAAAGTCTATCTTGCTTAAGCCTACTGCTATAGACAGAATATTCATGTTCCCTCAAAATTCATAGGGTGAAACCTAATCCCCACTCTGATGGTATTTGGAGGTGAAGTCTTTGAGAGGTTGCTAGTTATCTCATGGATTCATGAACGAGATTAGTGCCCTTATAGAGGAGATCGCAGAGAGCTTCCTTACTCCTTACACTATGAATGGTTACAGTTGGAAGATGGCCATTGGTGAATCAATAAAGGGGTGCTCACCAGACCCTGAATCTTCTGGCACTTTGATCTTGGTCTTCCCAGGCTCCAGACTGTGAGAAATAAATGTTTTGTTCCCTCATCCACCCAGTTTAAGGTATTTTTTAAAAATTATAGGAATGTAGTTGAAGTACAATATTATGTTAGTTTCAGATATAATACACAATGATCTGACATGCACATGTATCATAAGACTGAGCAAATAGGGCTTCCCTGGTTGTTCAGACATTAAAGAATCTGCCTGAAATGTGGGAGACCTGGGTTTGATCTCTGGGTAGGGAAGATCCCCTGGAGAAGGGAATGGCAACCCACTCCAGTATTCTTGCCCAGAGAATTCCATGGATAAAGGAGCATTGCAGGCCATAGTCCATGAGGCCGCAAAGAGTCAGACACAACGGAGTGACTAATGCATACATATATTATAAAATTACCACTATCAAAAGTCTAGTAACCGTCTGTCCATACAAAGTTATCATATTACTCTTGGCCATATTCCTTATGCTATATACTAGATTCTCATGGCTTTGCTGTTGTTTTGTCACAAGTTGTGTCTGACTCTGCTGCCCCCTGCCCACCACCCCTGGCCCCCCTGCCCCATGGACTATATCCCTCCAAACTCCTCTGTCCATGGGATTTCCCAGGTGTAAGACTGGAACGGGTTGCCATTTCATTCTCCAGAGGATCCTCCTAATCTAGGGATGAACTGGCACCTTCTGCATTGGCAGATGGATTCTTCACCGCGTGACTAGGGAAGCACCTTCCCCCTCTCCGTGGCTTACTTATTTTGTAACTAGAGGCTTGTATCTATTAATTCACTTCACCCACCTTCATATCCCCTTCCCTCTGGCAACCACCCACTTGTTCTCTGTATCTGTAAGGCTATTTTCATTTTGTTTTGTTTGTTTGCTTGCTTCATTTTTAAGATTCCACATACAATTGAGATCATGTATTTGTCTTTTTCTGTCTAGCTTTTTATTCATCTGGAGTACCATTTATCACTTACCAATTTCATGGATCTCTAGATCCATCTATGTTGTTGTAAATGGTTAAGTAATATTTCATTCTATGTTACTATACATGTACATATATACATTATATATATATATATATATATATATATATATATATATATAGTATGTACATATATACACACCAGGTGGTGCAACGGTAAAGAATCTGCCTGTCAATGGAGGAGATGCAGAAGATTGAACCTCAGGTTCAATCCCTGGGTTGGGGAGATCTCCTGGGGCAGGAGATGGTAACCTACTCTAGTAATCTTGCCTGGAAAATTCCTAGCAGGCTTAGTGAGTGACTTAGTGAGTGAGCACAGACACACACACACACACACACACCTGTGTGTATATACATACATTTATGTGTTTATTTATTTGTATATATACATATGTGTGTGTGTGTTACTTTCTCAGTCATGTCCAACTCTTTGTGACCCCATGGACTGCAGCCTGCCAGGTTCCTCTGTCCTTGAGATTCTCCAGGCCAGAAAACTAGAGTGGGCAGCCATTCTCTTTTCCATGAGATCTCCCCAGCCCAGGCATCGAACCTGGGTCTTCTGCATTGCAGGCAGATGCTTCACCATGTATTCTATACGCATATATATGGAATTTAGAAAGGTGGTAATGATAACCCTGTATGCGAGACAGCAAAAGAGACACAGATGTACAGAACAGTCTTTTGGATTCTGTGGGAGAGGGCGAGGGTGGGATGATGTGGGAGAATGGCATTGAAACATGTATGTTATCATATGTGAAACGAATCGCCAGTCCATGTTCGACGCATGAGACAGGGTGCTCGGGGCGGGTGCACTGGGAAGACCCAGAGGGAAGGGATGGGGAGGGAGGTGGGAGGGGGGTTCAGGATGGGGAACACACGTACACCCATGGCAGATTCACGTCAGTGTATGGCAAAACCAATACAATGTTGTAAAGTAAAATAAATAAATAAAACTGAAAAAATTTTTAAAAACTAATAAAATCCATGAAGTGCAAGAGGGTTTCCTTTTCCCAAACCCTTGCCAGCGCTTGTTGTTTACTGTCTTATTGATGGTGGCCATTCTGACAGGCGAGAAGTGATGTCTCATCGTAGTTTTGATTTTCGATTCCTGAGCATCTTCTCATGTCCTTTTTGGCCACCTGTATGTCTTCTCTGGAGCAATGTACATTCAGGTTCTCAGCCCAATTTTTAATCAGGCTGTTGCTTATTTATTTATTTTTGATGGCATTGAGTCTTAGTTGCAGTATACAGGATCCTTTGTTGCAGTGCAGGAGTTTCTCTCTAGCTGTGACTCCAGAGTGTACAGCCGGACCAGTTGTGGCTTGTGAGTGCCCTGTGGCCTGTGAGGTCTTAGTTTCCTGACCAGGATTTGAACCCTTGTTTGAGGTGGATGCTTAAGCACTGGACCACCAAGTCAGTCCCAGGCTGTTTGCTTTTTGATGTTGAGTTGTATGGGTTCTTTTTACTTTTTGGATATTAACCCTTTATCAGATGCATCGTTTGTAAGTATCTCCTCCCATTCTGTAGGTGGCCTTTATGTTTTGTTAATAGCTTTTTTTCTGCACAAAACTTTTCTAGTTCAATGTAGCTCAATTTGTTTATTTTTGCTTTTGTTTCCCCTGAGGAAACAGATCCAAAAACATATTGCTTAAACTGCCTATATTTTCTTCTAATTTTATGCTCTCAGGTCTTACATTTAGGTTTTTAATTCATTTTGAGTTTTTTTTTATATGGTTTGATAAAATTGTCCAGTTTTATTCTTTGTCATGTAGCTATCTGGTTTTCCCAACACCACTTACTGAAATGACTACCCTTTCCCTATTGTACATTCTGGCTTCCTTTCCCCCTAGTTCAGGTAAGTGTAAGTATATTTGGGTGCTCTTTATTCTGTTTCATCAACCTATGTGACTGTTTTTGTTCCAGTATCATGCAGTTTTCACTACTGTATCATTGTAGCAAGCTTTTTGTAATAGTTTGAAAAGGATACACATTTGCTTTTTAAATGTTTAGTATAATTCACCTGTGAAGTCATCCAGTCCTGGACTTTTGTTTGCTCAGAGTTTTATCAATGATTCAATTTTATCACTGGTAATTGTTCTGTTCGTATTTTCTATTTCTTCCTGGCTCAGTCTTGGGAGAATGCATGTTTCTAGGAACTTATCCCTTTCTTTAGGTTTTTTTTTGTTATTAGCATGTAATTGCAGTACTCTCTTACAAGCCTCTGCTTTTCTACGAGGTTGGTTGTAACTACTTCTTTTACATATCTGAGTTTTTGAAATATGAGCCCTGTTTTTTTTCTTGATAAGTCTTGTAAAGAGTTTTGTCAATTGTATTTATCTTTTCAAAGAACCAGTTCTTTGTTTCACTTGTTATTATAACTTTGTAGTTTGTTTGTTCTTCTTTTTCTAGTTCCTTCAGGTGTAAAGTTAGATTGTTCACTTGAGATTTTTTCTTGTTCATAAGGTAGGCTTGTGCTGCATGAAACTTCTCTTATAACTGTTTTGATGCATCCTATAGATTTGGGATTATTTATTCATTTTAATTTGTCTCCAGAAATTTTATAATTTCCTTTTATATTTTTTAGTAACCTATTGATTGTCTAGCATGTTGTTTAGATCTCATGTGTTTTTGGTAATTGTTTCTTGTAGTTGATTTATAATCTTATACCATTGTAGTCAAAAAAGATGCTTGATGTGGTTTCAGTCTTCCTAAATTTACTGATATTTTCTTTGTGGCTTACCTAATGATCTTGCCTGGAGAGTATTCTGTGTGCACTTGAAGAAAGATGTGAATTCTGTTTTATTTCGATTGAATGCATTTGATTAACATATCATTTAAGGCCAGTTTTCCTTATTGATTTTCTGTCTAGAAAATATGCCCATTGTAAGTGTAGTGTTAAAGTCCCCTATTATTACCCTATTACTGTCAGTTTTTCTCTTTTATTTTGTTAAAATTCACTTTATGAATTTCATACTCTTAGGTTTTCGGTGCACAATTGTTGTATCTTCATGGTAGATTGATCCCATCAACCTTATATAGCATTCTTTGTTGCTTGTTTCAAAGAGTCTTTGTTTTAAAGTTCACTTTATCCAACATGAATATTGCTACTCATGATATTGTTTTGGCTTTTTTTTGTGTGAAATATCTTTTCCCATTCCTTCACTTTTAGTCTACATGTGTCTTTAGATTTGAAGTGTGTCTCTTGCAAGCAGTATGTTTTTTATCTTTGAAGGGAACATTTGGTTCCTTTACATTTAAAGCAGTTATTGCTAGGTACACGTTTATTGCCATTCTGTTGAGTGTTTTTGAGTCTCATTGCTTTTGTAGTTCTTTTTGTTCCTCTCTTCTTTTGCTCTTTTCCTTTGTGATATATTGATTATTTTTAGTGTTACATTTGGATTTCTTTCACTTTCTTTGTTTGTGTATCTATTACAGATTTTTGGTTTATGGTTGCCAAGAGTGTCATATATAAGAAACTAGAGAGATAGGTAGATCAATATTACTCTCCCTATACATATTTAATGTTTTGATGTTGTATATTACATTTTTTAAAATTTTGTATATCTCATTACTACTTATTGTGGATATAGATTATTTTACTACTTTTGTATCTTTTAACCTTTCTACTAACTTTATAAGTGGTTGATCTACTGTATATTCACCTTTGCCAGTGAAAAGTTTTCTTCAAAATTTTCATATTTCTATTTGTGGCCTTTTCTGCTAGGAAGATTCCCTTTAACATTTCTTATAGAGCTGATTTAGTGGTGCTGAACTCTTTTATCTTTAACTTGTCTGTAAAACTTTGTATTTATCCTTCAAGTCTGAATTATAACCTTACCTGATAGCATTACCAACTCAATGGACATGAATTTGAGCAAACTCCAGGAGATGGTGAAGGACAGGGAAGCCTGGAGTGCTACAGTCCATGGGGTCACAAAGGGTCTGACACAACTTAGTCACTGAACAACAACCCACTGGCAGCATATTCCTTTCTTGAAATAATTTTTATGTATTTATGTGTGCATCTGCTTTTGGCCGTGCTGGATCTTTGTTGCTTGCAAGCTTTTCTCTAGCTGTGACGAGTGGAGCCTGTGGCTTGTGCGGTGGCCGCGGGGCTGCTGGATCTTGGGGCTGCACAGATGGGGGTGCCAAAGAGCCACAGGCCCAGAGTCCACCTCTTGAACGGTGGGACCAGGTCCTCGTGGCTGGCTCTGTGGGCCAGAGGCCGTAGGATGGTGCCAGTCTGCTGGTGGGTGGTTAAGCCCCCAGCAACAACAGGCTAGAGTTTGGATCCCAAATGATGCTTGTTAGTACTAGTGTCCACATGGATGAGCAGGCTCTTAAAAACAGCTGCTGCCAATGTCCTTGTCCCTAGGCAGAACAACCAGTTGCCTCCTAACTCTCTGCGAGTCTTTCCAAGATCAGCCAGTGGATCTGACCCAGGATTCTTTCCAGCTAACTGCCTCCACACTGAGACTAGGAACGTGTGAGAGTTTGCATGTGGAGCAGAGTCTCTGTTTTCTATGGTCTGGCTGGCTCTCAAACATCAGCGATACTAGTTTGCAAGCCAGATGAATTCCAGTGACTCATCTGCCTGGTGAAACACCCCCAGGATGGGGAGCCTGATGCGGCACTCAGACCCCTTGCTTCTTTGGTGAGGACCTCTGTGATGGGGATTATCCTCCCACTTGTGGGCTGCTGGCCCAAGGGTGTGAATCCTTACTATACTGTGCCTCTGCCCCTCTTAAACATCTTGTTGTGGCTACTTCTTTTTATCTTTAGTTATGAAAAAATAAACTTTTCTGCTAGTTTTTAAGTTACTCAGAGGTCATTTTTTCTACATGAGTGGTTGTGACTTTGGTGGTCCTGTGAGAGAAGTTGAATTCAGGGTATTCCAACTCCACCCCTTAGTCTGTCTATGTTTTTTGTTTGTTTGTATATTTATTTTTTTGTCACAGCAGCCGGAATGAACTAAGACAGAAGCTAAGACAAAAACTAAGGATATTATTGTAGCAAATACCATGGAAGAGGCTCTGGAACTGGGTATTGGGGAAAGACTGGAAGAGCTTTGAGGTACATGCTAGAAAAAAAAAAAAAAACAGAAAACAGCAAACATATTGCTGTGAATCAACCATTAATAGCAATTTTGATGAGAGCTTAGAAAGAAAAGAGTAGAGTTGGAAAGAAAGCCTCAATTTTCTTAGAGAATTTTTAGTAATCCAGAACATGATTTGGTAGAAATATGATGGTTAAAGGTCATTTTGGTGATATCTCTGTTAAAAATGAGGAACATGTTATTGGAACCTGAAGGAAAATCTATCCTTGTTACAAAGTAGCAAAGAACTTGACTGAATTCTGTTCCTTTTCTAGGGTTTGTTTTTTTTTTAGAAATTAGACCTTGCAATTGATGAAATTGGATATTTAGCTAAAGCTGTTTCTAAGCAAATTTTTGAAGGTGAGCCTTGACTGTAGCTGACTGCATATAGTAAAACATGATCAGAGAGAAAAAAAACTTGGAATTGTTAAGCAAAAAAAGGAAGCAGAACTTGAAGATTTAGAAACTTTCAGCTAATCCATGTTATAAAACATGAGAATGCTAATGAGTGTGGCCAGGTAACCATTTGATAAGATTGGTGTGGATCAGCGATCTCGACAGAAGCCAGGAGCTGTTCTCCAGGACAGTGGAAGAGCCCACGAAAGGTGCTTTGGAGGTCATCAGCGTTGCCTCTTGTGTCACAGGCCTAGAGCTCCGGGGCGCAGAGGGCAGAGCGATCTCGCAGGAGGGCTCCGGGCATCGGGGGACCCAGGCGTGTACTGCTTGGCCAGCCCTCAGCTGCCCATGCGCCCTCCCTGCGCTCAGGGCCGCACTCCGCCGCCGCCCCAGGCTGGGCTGTGGGCCCGGGCCGGAGCAGGCCCAGGCTGCGACGCTGTCAGCATCCGTGTGGGGCGGCCTCTGCCGACGACAGGGCGCACAGGCTCAGGGGCCTGGCTGCCTCCACCTCGCTCTCAGAGAATGGAGGTGCCTGGAGCCAAGCGGGGGGCGGCATCCGTACCCCAAGAGCCGCGGCGCCGTGCTTACAGAGAGCCACCCAGGGCCGGGCCCAAGCGGAGGCGCTGCGAGGCTGTGCTGCGAGTCTCCGCATGACGTCGTTACCCCGGAGGGCCTGCTGGGGCCTGAGGGGATTTGCCCCATTAGGTTTTGGACTCACCGGGGCCTGCCGTTTGCAGAAGAGACCCCAGACCCTCGTCCTGGCCGCATGTGAGGACACAGGGAGAAGACAGCCGTTTATGGAGGGAAGCTCGCTGTCGGCTCTGCGCTTGCAAGTGCCCTGGTCTCGGCCTTCTCACTCTAGACTATGGGAAATGTTTGTCCTCTGAACCACGCAGCCTGTGACATTTCTGTTACAGCAACCTGAGCAGACTACGACAGCTCCCAGATAAGTGTGGGAGTCTAGCCTCTAAACGTAAGATGGTGAACTTCCAAAATAACACACATATATTGATATATATATGTACATGTATTCTTGTGAATATATGCATACATATACATGTATGTTTGTAAGTATACACACACACACACACACACACACTACATATACTCAAATGCATACATGTATATACAAGCTTTAAAATTTACCTTCTGTCATTTAAAAGATTTTATCCTGGGCCCTACTATGATTTGTAAGTTTATAAAGTATATTTCTTTATCTTATAAAGATACTTGTCTAAAGATCTCATTCAAAACTCTCAAACTGAAGAGGGAAACTGTCTTCTTTTTTTTTCTAAATGAAAATGTGCTTGTGTTTTCCAATTACCGATTCTGTAAGATAACGGCATGATTGCTGGCTATGAACCAGCAGCTTCCGTGAGTGATGATTGTCTCCGACAATTCCTTTGATATTCCCTAAAATAATATGGTCTACTGTAATTTTTATGTGTGTAAGTTTTGTCTTTCAAGTAGATTCTAAGTTTCTTGATAATGTATCCTCTCATCACCCCCCCCACCAGAGACTTTTATGGCAGTAGCTCATTGTCTCCATTGGGTAATGTTTGAGCATAAGAACAAAAGTTCAGAAAAATTGGTAAAGTAGCTGGTTTATCTTAATACTGTGTCTCATAGAAAGCAAGAACAGGAAATACAGACAGTTCTCATGAGAAAAATGGCTTAAACCGTAGAGTCAGTGTAAATTACATAGAATGAGACATTTTCTAATGTTCTGAGATTGCAACTAAAGCTAATTGTAAATTAAGCTTAAAACAGGCTTCTAGTGCTTTATATTCTAAAGAGAATTACGTGAGGAACCCATAATGGCATAATGGTGGCCAGATGTCTTTCCCCAAAGCTTGCCAATGATTATTCCACCACTCTCACCCTGGAGAGTAAAGAGAGACTTGAGAGGTGATGGAAGTGTCCTACTGTCTTGGTAGTACATGTAGGTATTTGTTGCTTAGTCGCTAAGTCCTGTCTGACCCTTTGCGACCCCATGGACTGCAGCACGCCTGGCTTTCCTGTCCTTCACCATCTCCTGATGTGTGCTCAAACTCATATCCATTGAGGCAGTGATGCCATCCAACAAACTCATCCTCTGTTGCCCACTTTCTCCTCCTGCCCTCAATCTTTTCCAGCAAGGGTCTTTACCAGTGAGTCGGCTCTTCCCATCAGGTGGCCAAACTATTGGAGTTTCAACTTCAACAGCAGTCCTTCCAATGAATATTCAGGGTTGATTTCCTTTAGGATTGACTGGTTTGATCTCCTTGCTGTCTAAGGGACTCGAGAGTCTTCCCCAGCACTACAATTTGAATGCATCAGTTCTTTGGCTCAGACTTCTTTATGGTCCAGCTCTCACATCCATACATGACCACTGGAAAAACCATAGCTTTAACTGTATGGACCTTTGTCATCAAAATGATGTCTCTGCTTTTTAATACACTGTCTAGGTTTGCCATAGCTTTCCTTCCAAGGAGCAAGCATCTTTTAATTTTGTGACTGCAGTCATTGTCCATGGTGATTTTGCAGCCCAAGAAAATAAGATCTGTCACTGTTTCCGCTTTTCCCTCTTCTGTTTGCCATGAAGCGATGGGACCGGATGCCATGATCTAGCTTTTTGAATGTTGGGTATTAAGCCAGAGTGGGCCTATGTGGGCAGAGGGCCACTGAAAATGCTACAAGGCTCCTAAGTATCCCTCTTGGGTCTCCCCCTCCTTCTCAAATACAGAGTAGAGAAAGTAAGAGCTACTTACTGATAAATAGCCAAGCATGAGAGATGGCTGAAGAGAATCTCTAGAAGAGACTGAGAATACATCTAAGAAATAGAATCAGGCTTCTCATTCCATGAAGTGTTGCTGGTCAAATTGCAGAACTTGAAGACCACTTGTCATCATGAGAGAAGAGAATAATGAGGAAACTCTTGAAGACCTTCACTTGTATCCTTTAAATTTGGGGTGTTGTGCATTTATTGTCCACAGCTTTTGGCAGGCTGGGGGTCATCTGGAGAATCCCATACTACTATGACTTGGGGAAAGGATGATGAAGCAGATATGGAAGAAGAAAGAGTAACCTCTATTCCATCTTTGTTGTCTTTGATCCTCAGTTGATAAGAGAGCAAATTTCAGCAATTACTGGGTGTTTTGGTGAAGGAGAAAGAGAATTAATTAAGTAGCAGAAGACAGACAGCTGCCAAGCAGAACAATGAGATGTCCAACATTTCAAGAGAGGACCAGCCACAGGACTTCAAGCGGGATCGCAGACAAAGCTGCCTCTGTCCTAGAGGATGACCCACAGGGCCGGGGTCTAGGATCAGGGTGATGCTCATTCTTAAAGATCACATTTATCTCCTCCAGAACATCCAGAATCAGATAAACCAAAAGGTCCAGGGGTACTTATAACCAGAGATAACTTTGCTGAGTTACGTATGGGCACCTTTTCTCATGTCTTTCCACCCACAAGCTGTTGAAATAGCAAGTAACTAGGAGGAGTGGATGGGAGTGGGTGGTGTGGGGAGTAAATTCTTTGGATCAGGTGTGTGACTGGAATATTACACCAGACTGAATTAAATTTTAGTGATGAACAGTGACCAAGGCATCTTTTTGAGGCAAAGGAAAGGGACCTAAGAGGGCACATTTTAAAAGGAATAACTACAAAATAAAACCAGCCAATGTTAATAAAATCTAATATTTTTAAAGTCAATGCTTACTTCTCGCATGGGTTGTTTATTTTTTGCCTCTTTTGATCACAGGCATGATGCAGACTCATTTTCTTTTCTTCTTTACCTTTATCTTCTTGCTACGTGAGTTTGTTCTCCCTGAATATAACTTGACATGGCCCGAAGGTTATAGATCCTAGTGCAAGTCACCATCCGTCTGTGTCTTCTAATATGCATTTTCAAGAGAAGCTATTTAATTTGTTTAACTCATCTAGCAAACTGATTCTCCTTAGGCATGTTATTGGCCCAGTTAGTTTTGGATATGATATGAACATATGGTACAAATGCAAAAAAAAAAAAAAAAAAGATGGATTGTAAATTTTCTTAGGAAGGGACATAGCAAGTAAATAGCCATTATTAGAATGAATGTTCACTTAATGTTTTGTGGAATGTGATACTTTTTGGATGAGTCAGTATCTTGAACATGTATTTGTAACTTTCTCAAATCACAGAGTGGTTCTCTGGTATTATGTCAAAGTGAATCATAATAAACCTATTTATGTAACCTATTTAAACCTATTGGGGCTTCCTGGATGGCTTTTCTTGTAAAGAATCTGCTTGCCAATGAAGGAGACCCAAGAGATGTGAGTTTGATCCCTGGGTAGGGAAGATCCCCTGGAGAAGGAAATGACAACCCACTCCAGTATTCTTGCCTGGAAAATTCCATGGACAGAGGAGCCTGGTGGGCTACAGTCCATGGGCCACAAAGAGGCAAACACAACTGAGTGACCTAGCGCACACATACACCTACCTATTGCTCGTGAACAAAGAGGACGTTTTGTTAAGCAGGTCAGATATGACATCTCTTTTTGATCAGGAAGAAGAAATGAAACAAGCAAGATAATCTTCCTTTAAATTATCTGCTCACGGTTAAGCAAAGAGCTTCAAGAAAATGAAAAGTGCAGTTGCATTAGTAAGGTACTTGTTCCTCAAAGTGGACTATATAAAATTATTTATCTATCTATCTGAATATCTCTGTTCATCAGGTCAGAGGGGGTTGGACCTCCTGTGGCAGTGCTCTGAATGATATCTCACCCTCACCATGTCCTTGAGAGCAGCAGAAGGTTTTGCATTTGATATGCAACTGAGGAGATACACATACGTGCTGGGCACTATTTTTTTGTTACTTGGCAACAGTTTCTTTTTCTCTTAGCAACAGTACAGAGAAGAGCTTTTTGAAAACTTAAAAAAAAAATGAGAGAACAGAAAAAGTCAAAGCCTTTCACATTTCCTCTGTCTGGAGGGCATATTAGAAGGAACTGAATTCAGCCATGGATAAAATGAAGTATATTTGTTATCTAGCTATGATTATGTTCCAATTGAAATATAACCAGAAGTTTTAATATCTTAGTCATATATTTATTTCACTCCTATACCACAGTTAGTTAAGTATTATAAAAATCATAGCCCTCTCAATCAATATATATTCGTGTCAATTTTCCCAGTATGTGTGACTCATGCTGAAAAGAAACATATCAGGAAATGTAATAATTTTCAGGTAACCTCTTATTATTGGTTAACGAGCCACTGCCTGGATTTCTCATTTAGTTAAGTTCTTAGAAAGACTATAGTTATGCGTAGAGAAAAAAAAGAGACAAACTTATTTTGGCAGAATCTTTGACTTGTAAAGAAATTACTTGTCAACCTCTCTTTGAGTGGAAATGATTATTGTATTTAAGGTAAGAAATATACTTTTATTAAGTCATTGAACATCCTCAGTTTATTATAGCAGCTTGTACCTAGTACATTAGGTTACCAAACACACACACACATACACACAAATTTATTAAAATAAATTTCAGATCTCAGATGGTTTTGTTTGGGAGGAAATAGTCACTGCCTTTGCTAATGAGAGTGACTACCAGGATTGTACTATAGTTCAACAGTCTTACCAGAGGGTGAGGCTCGGCTGCTAAAGTGAAGCCCTGGACCTTTCTTGTTATTCATGTTTGCTTCTCACAGGGATGCACAGTGTATGTCGAATAAGATTTGGTCAGAGTGTCCCCCGTGTAACTATTATTTCAATTAACATCGCAAACATTTCTAACACCCCCCCAAAAGATTCCTCATGCCTCCTAATCAATCCATAGTGCCACCCAACCAAAGTCATGATATTTATAACCATAAATTAGGTTTTATTTATTTCTTCTTACTTACGTAAGTAAAAATGAAGCCATACCATATGACTCTTGTTGTCTGAATTTCTTAAGTAAGCGCAAGACGTTTTTAATCTTGTTTTTTTTTTTTTTTCCATTCTTCCGTTCTGTTGTATGTGCCAGTTGTTTTCTGTGGCACTTTCTGGTTTGTTTAATTGTTGAATAGTGTTTTATGACATGATTCATTTATCGATCATTCTGTTGATAGACATTCAGGTCCTTTCCAGTTTGGGGCTATTAGGAATAATATTTATATATTCGTCTTTTTTATGGATGTAAGTCTCAACGTTTCTTGAGCAAATACTTAAAAGTGTAATTGTGCATTATACCAAGTATATGCTCACTTTCATAAGAAGCTACTGAAAAATTTTCAAAGTGATAGCATCCGCTAACATCTTTACCTATGTGTGAGACTTCAATTCACGCCATACCGTTACCAGTACTTGATATGGTCAGCCTGGAAAAGTTTTCAGTGACTCTAGTGTGTGTGTAGTGGTGTTATGCTGTGGCTTGTTTTCATTTTGCTGATGACTGTGATCTTAAGAATCTATGTCCTTTTTTGTGAAGAGACTTCTCAATGCTTTTGTCCATTTTTTATTGTGGTGTTTGTCATTTTGATATTGATATGCAGGAATCTGCTTTTTATGTTCTGTGTACACGTGCTGTTTAAGACACGCCCACCCACGCCCCTGCTCCTCAGAGGCGTGTTTCTCCTACTGTTTCCTGCTTTTTAGAGTTTTTTAAACAATGACTACTGACAAATAAAAAGGTTTTAATTTTAATGAAGTCTTCAATATCTTACTTTTATTTGGGTTTTTCTTTTTGTCCTCTCTGAGAAATCTTTACCTATTCATATTTTCTTCTAGAAGATTTATCATTTTTCTTATATATTTAGGCCCATGACCAACCTGAAATTATTTTTGTGAGTGTAATATGAGGAAACTTTTGAGATATCTTTCCCCCCCATACTTTATCAAGTTGTTCTAGCAAAAATTTGGCAAAATTTCCCCACTGTGTTGCCTTGGAACTTTTGTAGAAAATTGGTTACACATAAATATGTGGATTTCTGGACTCTCTTATATTCCTTGTTTCTATTTATGTATTAAAAAGTGACTTTTTAGTTGCATGATTTGAGTTACATTATATTTATACATATAAATGTATGTGTGCACGTACACACATAAGTACATGTGCCTTGACAATGCTCAATTTTTTCAGCTTTTCAAATTCCTCGTTCTTCTTTCATGCCATTGGCATATTCTGTGAAAACCACTGTCACCTCCTCTTAAAGGCACCACAGTGTCAGGGAGGACCATGGGCTCTAAGAGCAGACAGCTGATTTCAAACTCATTCTGCTCCTTACTGGGGCTGTGCCTCGGTTTCCTTACTTGTAAAATGGACATGATGATAGCACCTTCAGTGTTAGTACAAAAGTTAAATGAGTTACAATATGGAAAGCGCTTAGAACAAGGTGTACCGCATGATGAGCACATGTGTGTTAACTGCACACCCCATACTGTGTTTCCATGTTCTGCTCCAGTAACCCTTCCACCAGGAAACTTTGTACGGCTTCTTGTCGGGGTGATAGTCACCTCCAAAGTGTGCACGTGAGACTTCCCTTCTATCCCCAGTGTGCTAGAATACACAAAACAAACAGAAAAATACAAAATCCTGAGACTCATCTCAGCAGCACTAGTCAAAGAGATGGAAAGTTCAGTATTTGAGCTCAGCAGTAGGCACAGCCTTTGCTTAACCTCTGCCCTCACCCTCCACAAGCTGGCATTGCCTTTTGTTAGCGTGTACGTGAAAAAGACCTCTGCTCCCTCTCTTCCTCTTGATCTTATTTTTCTCTTTTATTTTTTATCCCCAAGCACACGAAAGGAGCAATTAATAAGATAAAGTTTCAGACACACAAAAATTGATTAGATCACTTTTTCTGACAGGCAAGCTCAGTTCAGATCAGTTCAGTTCAGTCACTCGGTCACACCCGACTCTTTGCGACCCCATGGACTGCAGCATGCCAGGCTTCCCTGTCCGTTACCAACTCCTGGAGCCTACTCAAACTCATGTCTAAGGAGACAGTGATGCCATCCAACCATCTCATCCTCTGTCGTCCCCTTCTCCTGACTTCAATCTTTCCCAGCATCAGGTTCTTTTCAAATGAGTCAGCTCTCCGCATCAGGTGGCCAAATTACTGGGGTTTCAGCTTCAACATCAATCCTTCCAGTGAATATTCAGGACTGATTTCCTTTAGGATGGACTGGTTGGATCTCCTTGCAGTCCAAGGGACTCTCAAGAGTCTTCTCCAACACCACAGTTTAAAAGCACAAATTCTTTGGCAACCAGCTTTTTTTATAGTCCAACTCTCACATCCATACATGACTACTGGAAAAATCATAGCCTTGACTAGAAAGCCTTTGTTAGCAAAGCAATGTCTCTGCTTTTTGATATGCTGTCTAGATTGGTCATAACTTTTCTTCCAAGGAGCAAGGTGTTTTTTTTTTTTTTTAATTTCATGGCTGCAGTCACCATCTGCAGTGATTTTGGAGCACCCCCCCCCCAAATAAAGTCTGTCACTGTTTCCATTGTTTCCCCATCTATTTACCATGAAGTGATGGGACTGGATGCCATGATCTTAGTTTTTTGAATGCAGAGTTTTAAGCCAGCTTTTTCACTCTCCTCTTTCACGTTCATCAAGAGGTTCTTTAGTTCTTTGCTTTCTGCCATAAGGGTGGTGTCATCTGCGTATCTGACATTACTGATATTTCTCTTGGCAATCTTGATTCCAGCTTGCGATTCATCCAGACCAGCGTTTCTCATGATGTACTCTGCATATAAGTTAAATAAGCAGGGTGACAATATACAGGCTTGATGTACTTCTTTCCCAGTTTGGAACCAGTCTGTTGTTCCATGTCCAGTTCTAGCTGTTGATTCTTGACCTGAATACAAATTTCTCAGGAGACAGGTCAGGTGGCCTGGTATTCCCATCTCTTGAAGAATTTTCTAGTTTGTTGTGATCCACTCAGCCAAAGGATTTGGCATAGTCAATAAAACAGAAGTAGCTGTTTTTCTGGAACTCTCTTGCTTTTTTGATGATTCAACAGATATTGGCAATTTGATCTCTGGTTCCTCTGCCTTTTCTAAATCCAGCTTGAACATCTGGAATTTCATGGTTCACATATTGTTGAATCTTGGCTTGGAGAATTTTGAGCATTACTTTGCTAGCATGTGAGATGAGTGCAATTGTGTGGTAGTTTGAACATTATTTGGCATTTCTTTTCTTTGGGATTGGAATGAAAACTGACCTTTTCCAGTCCTGTGACCACTGCTGAGTTTTCCAGATTTGCTGGCATATTGAGTGCAGCACTTTAACAGAATAATCTTTTAGGAAATGGGCAAGCTCACTTTGTGTAAAAACTCACTGTGTGTATACCCACTCTTCTATGTCAATCTCATGGACAGAGGAGCATAGCAGGCTACAGCCCAAAAGGTCACAGAGATTGGGCACAACTGAAGCGACTTAGCATGCATGCACACATACATATATATGGGCTTTCTTTGTGGCTCAGACTGTAAAGAATCTGCCTGCAATGCTGGAGGCCTGGGTTTGATCCCTGGATCGGGAAGATTCCCCTGGGGAAGGGAATGGATACCAACTCTAGTATTTTTTCTATAGAATTCCATGGTCAGAGTAGACTGGTGGACTATAGTCCATGAGGTCACAGAGAGTCAGACACGGCTCAGTGACTAACACTTTCATATATGTGTGTACGTATATATATGTGTGTGTGTGTGTGTGTGTGTGTGTGTGTTTATAACATTATTTTATAGATGGAGAAACTGGAAAGTTAACCAAATTGTTTAAAGACACAGTTTTCCAGTACAGTTCAGTTCAGTTCAGTCGCTCAGTCATGTTCGACTCTTTGCAACTCCATGGACTGCAGCACGCCAGGCCTCCCTGTCCATCACCAACTCCTGGGGTTTACTCAAACTCATGTCCATTGAGTCAGTGATGTCATCCAGCCATCTCATCCTCTGTTGTCCCCTTCTCCTCCTGCCTTCAATCTTTCTCAGCATCAAGGTCTTTTCAAATGAGTCAGTTCTCTGCATCAGGTGGCCAAAGTATTGGAGTTTCAGCTTCAGCATCAGTCCTTCCAATGAACACCCAGGACTGATTTCCTTTAGGATGGACTGGTTGGATCTCCTTGCAGTCCAAGGGACTCTCAAGAGTCTTCTCTAACACCTGAGTTCAAAAGCATAAATTATTCAGCACTCAGCTTTCTTTATAGTCCAACTCTCACATCCATACATGACCACTGGAAAAGTAATAGCTTTGACTAGAGGGACCTTTGTTGGCAAAGTAACATCTCTGCTTTTTAATATGGCATGTTGGTCATAACTTTTCTTCCAAGGAGTAAGTGTCTTTTAATTTCATTGCTGCAGTCACCATCTGTAGTTATTTTGGAGCCCAAGAAAATAAAATCTGTCACTGTTTCCACTGTTTCTCTATCTATTTCCCATGAAGTAATGGGACCAGATGCTATTTCAGGCCATTATCATTTGCATCCATTTTTGTATCATTCTTCAAAATGAAGAAAATTCTATAATGTGAGGTAATTCAGGGAAGCCTGGAATTCTGTCTTGTAATTCTTTAGCATCTTAGGTGTGGGATCGATAGTGTAGAAATGTTTATGATTGAACATTTTTACTCCCAGAATTAGATAAATATGCAGGCAGCAACACTCATGAGTCTGAGCCCCAGCTGTATCATCTGGTCACCTACACAATGACGTATCCGGCGCTATGTTATAGATTGCCCTAATCTCTCAACACATGACCTCCTTCTCATGTCCTACCCTGGAACCACTGTCTCCTCTCCACCTGTCTCTGCACTCCAGGCCCTTTGCCTATTCATTTGCCTGTTAATACAGATCAGACCTCTCACCACTCCCTGAGAGTCAGTGGAATAGCAACCTCAAAGCCAGAGCCACACAGTCTAGATAGAAAAGGACCCCTTCCAGAGAGAATTGAGTCTCCTGATCCATCAGACCCCCCAAATTCCTCAAAAGTGAAATCCACCCAGGCTATAACTGTCTTGACTCTTTTCATCAAGCAAAATACAGCCCTGGCTATTTTGTCCTCATTGTCCTGGCTAATCCATCAATCCTTACCCTCATCCCATTTGTGTCTTTTCTGTGCAAAACTCACTCACCACTTCTTTCAATCTTTTTTTTTCCAAATTTATGTCCCCCAGATTCCATGTTTTGCATCATTTTTTAAAATCCTTAACCCTCATTGTGACTGATGTTTACAAACTACTTGGTATCACATCATTATTCTTGACTTTTATTATCATCCTGGGTAATTTTCATATTTGTGTGAAACACTTGTGTCAAACCCCATCCTTTCAATTTCTCAGCCTTCTTTTCTCCTGGATCGTCACCTTCTCTTCATTTGTATTAGTGTTCCCACAGCTCCTCTTTTCATCGCTTGATCAAATGTGGAAAGGCTTAGCTTTCGGAGCTGAGATGGAACAGTCGTCAATGATGAAAGCTCCTATACTTCCAAATATTTAACTCAGTTATGCTCATTTTATATGTTTAAGATAAGTAATAAGGAGGTGAGAAAAAGATTGGGCACCAGGGATTAGAGGCTTTAATGATATCAGATTTCATGATTTAGCATCTCGAAGACAAATCATAAGCTTAAATAAATATATGTTCAAATATATTTTACCTGTTGCATGTTCCTTTTGGAAAGCCATTTTTGAAAGCTCACTCTCTTCTTTATCTCTCTATATATGTAAATATACAAAATACAATAATATAAAAACACATAATATTAGTTTTAATGTGACATTTAAAATGAACCATCAGAAGTCTGTCATGTCAACTTGGCACCTATATGCATCTCCTTTAACTATACTTAATTTCCAAGTAAAGAAAATAAGACCAAAATTCTACCTAATATGATATGGCTATGCTATGTACTAATCTATGTACACTATGTACTATGCTATGTACACTAATCTCTTCACTGTAATAGGGATGTTTACTTTTCTCCTTGATATCTTATAACTTAAATACTATGATGTAAAGCTAACAATACTTAACTACTTGGCTTCCCAGGTGCTAGTGGTAACGAATCTGCTTGACAAAGCAGGAGACAAAAGAGACTCAGGTTTGATCCCTTGGTTGAGAAGATCCCCTGAAGGAGGGCACGGCGACCCACTCCAGTATTCTTGCCTGGAGAATCTCATGGACAGTGGAGCCTGGCGGTCTGCAGTCCATACAGTCTCAAAGAGTCAAACATGCCTGAAGCAACTTAGCACCCATGTACACACTTAACTACTATGATATAAAGTCAGTACCTCTTATATTACATAATAAAGAAATAAGACAGAAGAAAAAACAAAGACATTTGCTGTATATTCACAGAGACATATTCCTAATAAAATAAAGAAGAAGTACTCATGACAGTCAGAGTCTTCATTTCTCTAACTGGTCATGTGGCTGAGATTGATATTTATAACTACCTTCTTCCACTATCCATTCTGTATTCCCTTTGCTTCAGCAAGCATCTCAACTATTTGTGGTTCTTTGTCTGGTGGGGTTGGCAGTTAGTAATCCTGTCTGGATTGGATTATTGCAGTTTTGCATTGGCCTTAACCACAGGACATGTGGACTCACCTATGCTGCAGACACGCTCTTCCTTTCCTCCTTCGTGAAGTAGCAGGTCAGTTTCCCCTTTGTAGTCACAATCAGTCACTCCCGTTAGCACAGTAGTAAAACTGTTGATTCAGAATCTCAGGAGTCCAGCGCATCTGGGTAGCCTTAACTTTCAGTTCCGTCAAATCATTGTTGTGACTTTAGATAGAAGCATTCCTCCTTTTGGAACCAATACCTTTAAGTCAGCAGAGCATAAGATTGCAGCAACAGCCAGCAAAACTTTCACTGCAGAGTCATTTAGGGTAGTAGGGAGTGCTGCATTTCCAGTGTTACACCTTTATTCCTGGACATCTGAATTCTGGATTTGGTAGAAATGGCATCATGTATTGGGTACTGATTCAGATAAGAAGCTTGTCCCAACCCTGTAAGACATCGTAGCCTAGCTGACCCTTAATCTTCGAAATGCTCTTCTACCAGGCTATCAACCTAGCTGCTCTAGGATGGTGGGGGTATTGAATGACCATGAGCATATGTCCATGGCAGTCACTTCATTTGTTGGGAAGGGAGTTCCTTGATCAGAAACTATGCTCTGTGTAATGACATGACGGTGGGTAAGGCATTCTCTAAGTCCACAGATGATATTTTGGCAGAAGCATTATAGGCAGGGAAGTTAAATACATAGCCAGAGTAAGTGTCTACTCCAATAACAGTACCCTGCTGCCTCTTCCATGATGGAAGTTATTCAATATATTCAACCTGCAGTTAAGTAGCTGGTCAGTCAACCCATGGGATGGTACCATATTGGTGACTTGGTATCGATGTCTGATTGGGAACTTGGAAGCAGTTATAGCAAGATAGGTTGTGGTGAGTGAAAGTCTGTATTGCTGAGCTCATGTGTGGCCTCCATCTCTGCCCCATAGGCATTTTGTTAGGGAGCTCATTGGGTAATGCCAGGGATGGCTTGAGATGAAGGATGATAGGTATTCACAGAGCAGACTGATAATTAAATCACTTGATAATTAAAATCATCTACTAAGATTACCTTTTGGTGAGTATTCACATTGAAGACAAATATCTTCATGTTTTTTACGCACTTGATACTTCTTCCCCCAATTTTTTTGTCATCAATTTTCTAATCATGTTCTGTTTAGTTCCCTGATCATCTAGCCAAGCCATGAATTCAGTATATAATTGCACATCTGGTCATTTATCCTTCCAAGCAAATTGAAAAGCCAGGTGCCCTGCTTGAAATTCTGCCCACTGGGTGCCATAGTGACCCGCGTTCTGCTGCTGCATGCTTATTGTGTAGAACCATCTGAGCCTCCTGATGGAAGTGAAAGAGGAGAGTGAAAAAGTTGGCTTAAAACTCAATATTCAGAAAACTAAGATCATGGCATCTGGTCCCATCACTTTATGGCAAATAGATGGGGAGACAGTGATGCCAATGACAGACTATTTCTGGGGGCTCCAAAATGACTGCAGATGGTGATTGCACCTATGAAATTAAGACACTTGCTCCTTGGAAGAAAAGCTATAACCAGCCTAGACAACTTATTAAAAAGCAGAGACATTACTTTGCTAACAATTAGAAGGACTGATGCTGAAGCTGAAACTCTGATACTTCGGCCATCTGATGTGAAGGACTGACTCATTTGAAAAGACTCTGATGCTGGGAAAGATTGAAGAAGGGAGAAGGGGATGACAGAGGATGAAATGGCTGGATGGCATCACCGACTCAGTGGACATGAGTTTGAGTAAGCCCTGGGAACTCGTGATGGACAGGGAGGCCTGGCATGCTGCAGTCCAGAGGCTTACAAAGAGTCGGACATGAATGAGCAACTGAACTGAACTGAACTGATCGGAGACCAGGCCGGAATCTTCTCTTCCTTGGTCTAGTGACCATAGGCAGCAACCTATGAGGTAATACCTGCAGGCTGAGGGAGAGACCCCAGTGTGGGAGTGTAGGGGCAGTGGGGATAGTGGACATTTAGGCCACTTTTCCATATAATTTGCATGAGCCTTCACGACATGTTCAGGCCCAAACACTTATATCCCACTTCTGTGTGATGATGACTTGCTGCTATGCAATCCACCTTTATAACTTGATGGGTCATGTAATATCTAGTTCATGATGGGTAGCTCAAGTGACATAGTAACTAAGGGGCCTGTAGTTAATCATTCCATTTTTTATTAGGGCCCAACAGAAGGATAGAAAGTATTTCTTAAAAGAAGATTAGCTCATTGTGATTTAAATCTGCATTTCCCTGGTGTTTAGTGATGCTGATCACATTTTCATAAATCTGTTGGCCACTGGTATATTTTCTTCGGAGGAGTTGTTAAGTCTTTTGTCTATTATGGTTTATTTGGATTTTGCTATTGAGTTATAGGAGCTCATTTTTATTTAATATACTAGCCTTTTATCAATTATATGGTTTGCATATATTTTCACCTGTTCTCTAAGTTTCCTTTTCATTTTTGAAAGTTGATTTTTTTCTTTACTATGCAGAATCATTTTAGTTGGATGTAGTCCTACTTGTCTATTTTTGCTTTTTTGCCTATGCTTTTGGTGTCATAGCCAAGAAGTCATTACCTAGGCCAATGTCAAGAAACTTTTTCCTATTTTCTTCCAGAAGTGTTGTTTTTAGGTGTTAACATTTAAGTCTTTAATATCTTTTGAGTTGTCTTTGTGAAGGATATAAAATGAGTCCAATTTTATTATTTTGCACATGAATATTCAGTTTTTCCAACACCACTTATTGAAGGGAATATCCTTCCCCATTGTCTGTTCTTATCATCCTTGCTGAAGATCAGTTGATCATATCTGTTTGGTTTATTTCTGGGCTCTCTATTCTGTTCCATGGTTCATGTGTTTGTTTTTATGCCAGTTCCATAGTGTTTTGATTACTGTAGTTTTGTAATATATTTATGTCTTGTATTATTTTCCTGATTTTTTTAGTTGTTCATGTTCTTTTGTAGTTCACTGAGCATCTTTAAGATGACTACTTGAATTCTTTGTCAGGCAGTTTGTAGGTCTCTATTTCTTTAGGTTCAGTTTAGGACCTTATTTTGTTCCTATTTCCTTCTCCAGGGGATCTTCCCAATCCAGGGATTGAACCTGGGTCTCCTGCATTACCGCTAGATTCTTTACCATATGAGCCACCAGGGAAGCCCCTTGGTCATGTCCTATTTCCCTAATTCTTTGCCATTCTTGTGGCCATGCACTGGTCTCTTTTGAAGACACAAATCCACCTCTTCCTTGCAGACTGGCTTCAGCCAGGGAAGCCCCTCATTAGTCAGCCTGGCCAGAGTGTAGTGTAAGGCTGGGCTGGCTGCAGATCTACATGTGGGCAGGCCCAGTAACAGGTTCCCAGAGTGGCTAAGCCTGTTTCCTGCAGAAGTTGGGGAGCGATGGGTCAGGTGTTGAGATCCTTCCTCTAGCCATTGAGAGTTTCTGCCCCTTTCTTTTGTTCCTAGCTAACCCCAAGGGACCCAGCCATGCCGATTCCCTCAGTGTCTTGCATGAGGCTTTGAGAGAAGTGGTCTCTGAAGGTCTGGGAAAGTCAGATGCTCACTTTACTCTCTCTTTCCCCCATGGGGCTGTGATGTGCTACTTTAGGGGAGGGGCAAAGCAATACTGCTTTTCTTACCTTTTTAAATATATTTTTTCCTTATTTCTATGCTGCTCCAGGATGCTGTAGCTTCGTCTGGATCCTGGAGCTTTCGTGAAGTCATTTTTATCCATGGATGGTTGTTAAACAGGTGTTTCAGTGAGAAAGGCTGGAACTTCCCATTCTTCTCTCATGCTGACATCACTCAATTTAATATATATCAATCACAGATGACTTTATGATCAACTGAATCACTCATGATTATTAGTTTAATTATATTCAAGAGTTTGGTGTAACAAGTAAAACTATCATGAATATTTTGCTAAATTAGTAGTCATTTAAGCATAAGTAAAATTTTAATTGTCTGATACATGGGAATTTCGAAGAGTAGACAATTATTAAAATGACCTTAGACCTGAATTCTGAGTAGTTGTACCATTTCCAAGGGCTTCCCAGTGGTAAAGAACCTGCTTGCCAATGCAGGAGACCTGAGAGAGGCAGGTTTGATCCCTGGGTGGGGAGGATCCCCTGCAGACAGGCACGGCAACCCATTCCAGTAGTCTTGCCTGGAGAATCCCCATGGACAGAGGATTCTGACTGACTACAGGCCATAAGGTCACAAAGACTTGAGTACAACTGAAGCGACTTAGCACACACATACGATATCCAAGTATCGGTTGTTTCATGAAGCAAGTTGCATTGTTTTGCTACCTACTCATATTCTTTGAAAATAAATAAAATCTTGGAACTTACCCATGGGATAAAGGGTTAATTAACAATATAGATGTACATTTCTCTTTGATTGCATACACTTCTTATTCTAATTGGCTTTCATCACAGATAGAGTGTTTATGTTCATTTATGCTAATTGTTGACCTTTTCTTTTGATTAACTGTAACCAATTAAAATTAGAGACATATTTCATGCTCACCTAACATGGTATATGTCTAGACTAAATGTGGAAATGAGTGTCTTATGCAGGTAGCATAAAATTAGGCACACAAAGCGGAGATTTTTAACAAACTATTCATTGTGAGTGCAGTTGTCTTAGCATTCTAATTCACTACAAAATGAAACAGAATTCTGAGAAACAAACAAAAATTAACATTAATTAAGTGTTCCAGGCATACCTAACCAAAGGCCTAAGGTATCTAATTGTTGAATATACTTGGAACCAAATTGTGAAAATCTAGAATTGTCAGAGTTTAGGGAGATGATCTTCCCAATATATTTAATACTATAAAGGCCAAAATGTAAGCATGTGTTTACTTCTGAACATCACCCTTGAGAGGAGATATTCATATACTGGAGCTTGTCTAATACATGGATTGTTGGGACCTCAGATCACATAATTAACTATTGGAATAATTAGAGTACTGGCCTGGAAGAAAGGCCAATCAGAAAACATAAATAAATAAATAAATAAATAGTGGTCTTCAAATATTTGAGGGACTTTCATATTATGCACCAATTAGAATTGTTTTTTTAGGTTTTCAGGGGGTTGGAAGTAGATGAAAAATAAAGACTATACATCTCACCTTAACTTAAAAGAAAAAATCTCCTTCTAATATTCAGACTCACTTAAAAATGCTGTAATGGTTTGCTTTAACAAGAGGAGTGTTATCATTGGAAATAGTCAAGAATATTAAACTGTCATTGAGTTGTGAGGATATAGAGTAGATTCAAAGATCTAACAGATACTTGACTTAGCTACGTAATTAGATTAACTCTATCAATGCCCTTTCTAAATGTGATTATTTCTGAATATACAGTATACAAATGATTGTAGAAGCTAATTTACCAAGGAATGACATGCTAAGAAATATGAAATAGAGAGACATTTATCAAAACAGGTACCAGTCATACACACTGGAAACTACAAAATAATACTGAGAGAAACAAAAGTCCTAAATAAATGGTAAGATATGCCAAATTGATATGAAAATCCAAACAACCTAAAATAGTTAAAGCAATTTTGTAAAATAACAACAAAGTTAGAGAAATAGCACTATGATTCAAAACTTTACATGGACATATTGATGTAATCTATATAATCTATATTATGTAGAGAGATATATACAGATATATAGATAGAGAGTTGTCAGAATGAAAAATAAATCAGTGCAGTGGGAAATGGGCAAAATCAAGACATTGAAACAAACATTTCACAAAGTAAGATATATGAATGTGAAATAAGTATTGAAAGGATGGTTAGCATCTTTAGTAATCAGGAAAATCTAGTTAAGAACACAATTAGATGTAATTCCTCACCTATTAGAATGGCTGACATTGAAAAAACAAGTGTTAACAAGGATGCAGAGCCACTTTAACACTTATACATTGTAGGTAAGAATGTAAAATGATAGAACCACTTTGGAAAACTATTTGACAGTATCTTTAAATGTATACCTATTATACCACCCAAGATTTTCACTGTTATGAAAGAGATGTGAAAAAATTCATTCATTCAAAAAACTTGTACAGTAATATTCATAGAAGCTTTATTCATGAGGGTCAAGAACTGAGAGCAACCTAAATATTTATTAGCAAGTAATTTAACAAATGTATTTTCATAAATTCATACAATGGGATACTTTGAAACAATAGAAAGAAACAAGCTGCTAATATAGGAAATAAGCCAGATGAATACAAGTTCATAGTGTATGAATCTATTTATGAAATGTTAGAATGTCAAAACAATCTTTAGTAGCAGAAAGTAAGTCTGAATTTCATGGATACATTGCACTGGCTACAAAAAGGCACTTTGGAAAATTTGGGGTTGGTAGAAATGATTTACATTTTAACTTTGATAGTGGTTAAACAGGAATATACATTATCCAAATCCATTAATTGTATAATTAAAAATAGCATGCTTTATTTCTATATTCATATTTCAAAGTTTATTTTTTTAGAAGCTGATGAAAAATGTGAAAAGATATACATGTTGAATGTAATCAGAGTATAAGGAGCTGAACAGTATGTAAACATCTTTAGTGATTATTTTAAGAACAAACACAGTGAAAAACATTGCCCCCAAACTACTGAATGATCAGGTCACTAAAGAAAAAGATACTTACAGAATGGATAAAAAAGGAGGTGGAAAAGGAAGGATAGATTGTTTGTATTAATTGCTACTTTTCTGTGTAAGCAATGACTAAATATGTCAATGTAGACATAGCATCTGATTATAAAGGAAAATGGTAATACTCTCCTAGTGTTTTCAGGAAATGATGTTTTTGTAAGTAATATAATTTAAAGCAGGCTTGAAAGAATGTTCTGCTGCTACATCATCCCAAACTGTCTTTTCAATAAAAAAGACATATGGCATTAATTATGGGATGGCAATGTGAAAGGCACATGTTAATTTTCATGTGAAAGAAACTGCATAAAATATTTTATGACTATCATCATCATTATTATAACACTTCCTAGATACTTGCCCAGCCCTGAAAAAAATTTTTAAAATTTTATGTCAGTTGCACCAGGCTGAAAAACAAAGATGTTGCTCTTATCACATTGAGAATAAAAATCCTTTTTCTTTAATATCTGAGTGAAAAATATCAGAGAGATGAAATGCACTTGCTGATACTTTTGAATTTTTTAGGTTGCATGCATACACTTTAGTGTTAAACCTCAGATATATATGGGAGTATAAGTATGTATATATACACAGTGCGTGTGTGTGCATGCTCACTCATGTCTGACTTTTTGCCACCCCATGGACTGTAGCCCACCAGACACCTCTGTCCATGGAATTTTCCAGGCAGGAGACACTGGAGTGAGTTGCCTGCCCTCCTCCAGGGGATCTTCCTGACCCAGGGATACAACCTGCATCTCTTATGTTGCCTGCATTGGCAGGAGAGCTCTTTACTACTCGCACACCTCGGAAGCCCAAAGTGAGAGTGTTAGTTGATCAGTTGTAGCCTGAGACCCTATGAACTGTAGCCTGCCAGGCTCCTCTGTCCATGGAATTCTCCAGGCAAGAATACTGGAGTGGGAAGCCATTCCCCTCTTCAGAGGATCTTCCTGACCCAGGGATCAAACCCAGGTCTCCTGCATTGCAAGCAAATTCTTTACCATCTGAGCCACCAGGAAAGCCATAGTAGTCACAATTATTTATAGATTTTATATATAAGAATTCATTATTGATGGCACTTTCGCAGTCATTTGCGAGCATGCTCAGAGACCAAAGGTCTTAGTCAACTTTTGTGTACTTTTCCATCTAAGGTCAAAGCACATTCTCAGATGACTTGGAACAAAGTGATTCTCTGCTTTCTTGTTTCAACTATCATACAGTGAACAAACGTCCCTTCCATGATCTGTTTAGTACTGTATTTCTCAATTTTCATGTTTTTTGGTTAATGATTTCATTGTTGAAAAGCATAGTGCAAAGGTATTCTAGTGTCTAAATACAAAAAATGCTGCGACATTCCTTGCTGAGAAAGGATCAATAAACATGGTAGATAAGCTTTATTCAGGTATGAGTTACAGAGCTGCTGGCCGTTGAGTTCGATGTTAATGAGTCGCCAGTATCTATGTGATGAAGTGCCTGTAAGTAGAACACATATCAAAAAGGACTGTGTATCAACCTGTGGATGAAAATGTTGTGACCAAAGACTCATAGGAACCTAACCCTGTATTTCTCCTGGGAGCAGTGGTTCAGTATTTGCTAGTGCAGTGTTCAGAGTGACTCCATAGAGTAAGCATACTCAGTCGCTTCAGTTGTGTCCAACTCTCTCCAGCCATATGAACTGTAGCCCAGCAGTTTCCTCTGTCTGTGGGATTCTCTAAGCAAGAATACTGGAGTGGGTTGCCATGCCCTCCTCCATGGAATCTTCCTGACCCAGGATCAAACCCATGTCTCTTGAGTCTCCTGCATTGAAAGGTGGTTAAGAAACCAGTGAACCACCGGTGAAGCCCTCTATAGAGCATAATAACTATGAATAATGAGAATGGATTATACTGGTTAAGAAAGTAGACACTGATTTCATTAATTTCTTGTTCATATTACTTAAAGCAGTGACCATACAATTGTCAGGCAAGAATCATTTTGGGAACTTCCTGGTGATTTCATTATTTTTGTCCCAGTCTCTAACTGGCTATAATACTTGCCATCTCAGTTAGCACTTGAGGATCCAATGAGTAGACAGAAGCTTCAGACAAATTCAGACTGGCTCATCAGTATTCTTTTCTCTCATAGCCGTATTTTGTAAGTCTCTACTTTTTGGGCTCTAGGCTCTGCTTGTCTTCATGAATGTATAGTCCCTACTAGTTCCCTGTATTTCCTTGTGGCTCAGACGGTGAAGAATCCGGCTGTAGTGTAGGAGACCCAGTTTGGTCCATGGGCCTGGAATGGCTAACCACTCCAGTACTCTTGCCTGGAGAAGTCCATGGGCGGAGGAGCCTGGTCGGCGACAGTGCATGGGGCTGCAGAGAGTCGGTCACGCTGGATGGCTAAGCGCATACACACTGGTGCTCTGCTATTTTAGCTTTTTCTCTGAACTTCAGCTCTGGCTTTATAGTTAAAGCATCACCGTAGCTGAGGAGCTCCTACGCCCCCTCCTGCTCTGGTTTCTTCCTGGGCGACTTATACCATGGCTAGAGAAGATATCAAGGCAAGATGTTTTTATACAACTATCTGAGAAAAAGACTGACCTATGTTGTAACAGTTTTATGTGTGTGAATGCTCAGTCATGTCCGACTTCTTGTGACCCCATGGCCTTTGGCCTGCCAGGCTCCTCTGTCCATAAATTATATATGCACATGGCAATACAAAAGTAAAAGCAACACAGAGTCTATTAGTACAGTAGAAAGCCAGCCACCTCCAGCTCCAGCTTAAGCCTTTAAGCCCCCACTTCCCTTCCCCTAGAGGAAATCATTTTAAATATCTACTTTTCATTCCTATTGATGATTATTCCTTGAAAAATAACATAGGTATAAAACACTATTTATTATGTAGGCATTATTTATTTACTCTGTGAAAAGAAAGATTTTTAATTCACATGCTTATCTACCATTCTCACCCCTCCATTCTTTATACTTAAAGTAGTTATTTTTAATTTACCCTTTCATACCCTTGGTTAACTTGCAATAGCTAATAGTTATTTTAAAGTTTGACTTTGTACCATATATTATTTCCTTCTTAAACTTAGCAACTCTGTCTGTTGTGTTTTACTTTATTAGTCACAACTTTTCCTCTACACCTCTCTTTCTTCTTTAAACCTCAACTTTGGTCAACTGTTTTACTAAATTTTCAGAATATGTACCATTTATTTATTTTTAAACCTTAATTATTACTTTAACATTTTCCCCATCTCATTTTTACTGAAATGTAACTGATACACAGCACTGTGCACCTTGAAGATGTACAGCATCATGAGTTGGCTTATATTCATCACGAAGCGATCATCACAAAAGGTTAGCGAACATCCATCATCTCATCAGTTCAGTCGGGTGCAGTTCTTTGTGAACCCATGGACTGCAGCAAGCCAGGCCTCCCTGTCCATCACCAACTCCCGGAGTTTACTCAAACTCATGTCCATTGAGTCGGTGATGTCATCCAACCATCTGATCCTCTCTCGTCCCCTTCTCCTCCTGCCTTCAATCCCTCCCAGCATCAGGGTCTTTTCAAATGAGTCAGCTCTTCGCCTCGGGTGGCCAAAGTACTGGAGTTTCAGCTTCAACATCAGTCTTTCCAATGAACACCCAGGACTGATCTCCTTTAGGATGGACTGCCTGGATCTCCTTGCAGTCCAAGGGACTCTCAAGAGTCTTCTCCAACACCACAGTTCAAAAGCATCAATTCTTCGGTGCTCAGCTTTCTTTATAGTCCAACTCTCACATCCATACATGACCACTGGAAAAACTGTAGCCTTGACTAGACGGACCTTTGTTGGCAGAATAATGTCTCTGCTTTTTAATATGCTGTCTAGGTTGGTCATAACTTTCCTTCCAAGGAGTAAGCGTCTGCTAATGTGTTGTTGTTGTTGTTCAGTCACCCAGTTCAGTCCAACTATTTGCGACTCCATGGACTGCAGCACACCATGTTGCCCTGTCCTTCACCATCTCCTGGAACTTGCTCAAACTCATGTCCATTGAGTCTGTAATGCCATCCAACCATCTTGTCCTCTGTCTACCTACCCTTCTCCTCCTGCACTCAATCTTTCCCAGCATCAGGATCTTTTCCAGTGAGTCAGCTCTTTGTATCAGGTGGCCAAATACTGGGCTTCAACCTCAGCATCAGTTCTTCCAATGAATATTCAGGACTGATTTCTTTTAGGATTGACTGGTTTGATCTCCTTGCAGTCCAAAGTGCTCTCAAGAGTCTTCTCCAACACCACAACTTGAAAGCATCAGTTCTTTGGCACTCAGCCTTCTCTATGCTCCAAGTCTCACATCCATACATGACTACTGGAAAAACTGTAGCTTTGAGTATACAGATGTTTGTCAGCAAAGAAATGTCTCCTTAATATGCTGTCTAGGTTGGTCATAACTTTTATTCCCAGGAGCAAGTGTCTTTTGATTTCATGGTTGCAGTCACCATCTGCAGTGACTTTGGAGCCCAAGAAAATAAAATCTGTCTCTCTTCCACTGTTTCCTCATCTGTTTGCTATGAAGTGATGGGACCAGATGCCATGATCTTCATTGCTTGAATGTTGAGTTTTAAACCAGCTTTCTCACTCTCCTCTTTTACCTTCATCAATGGTCTCTAGTTCCTCTTCACTTTCTGCCATGAGGGTGGTGTCATTTGCATATCTGAGGTTATTGATATTTCTTCCAGGAAAAGAATTATAGAGTTAAGAAATAGGAAAAATTTCTTTTTCCTTGTGGTGAGAACTCTTAGTTTTGACTCTCTTAACAGCTGTCATATATTACTGATGACAGTGTTATTTATATTCATGTTATACATTTTATCCTTAGAACTTGTTTGTAACTTGAAGTTTGTACCTTCTGACTGCCTTCATCCATTTCCTCCCCTCCTCACCCTCCTGCCCTGGGTAACCACAAATATGATATTTTTTCCAATGAGTTTGTTTGTTAAACTCTATTTAAACACTCTTGTTTGATCTCAAGGTCAACTTTGAATGTTAAAAAACAAATAAGAGGATTTACTTTACAATGAAACATTCTCTCTCTCTCTCTTTAGTCGCTAAGTCGAGTCCGACTCTTGAAACCCCATGGACTGTAGCCCACCAGGCTCCTCTGTCCATGGGATTCTCCAGGCAAGAATACTGGAGTGGGTTGCCATTTCCTTCTCCAGGGCATCATCCTGACCTTTGAATCAATCCCGAGTCTCCCGCCTGGCAGGCAGATTCTTTACCGACTGAGCTGTGAAGGAAGCCCTTACTACTCAGTACAAAAGCCAGCAGAATGATAGGATATTGTTTCTTTCTCATAGATTCACTATAACCTTGTGGCATCAAAAACACAGAAAAGTAAAAAAGTTCAAAGTGTTGGTCACTCAATCACGTCTGACCCTTTGCAATTCCATGGACCATAGACCACCAGGCTCCTCTGATCATGGTATTCTCTAGGCAAGAATACTGGAGTGGGTAGCCATTCCCTTCTCCAGGGGATCTTCCCAATGAAAGGAATCAACCTGGGTCACCTGCATTGAAGAAATATTCTTTACTGTCTGAGCCGCCAAGGAAGCCCTGAAAACACATGGTCCCAGTGTATCAGTGATTTAAGATTAAGTGAGTCAGTTACTTCATATTTGGGTCACAACTTTGCTTTAATTGTCCTCTCCACTTATTATGCTATACAGGATAATGTATACTATAAATACTCATTATATATATATTTCTAAGTAAGAAACCAAAAGCAATTTAAAATCTCAGTAATATACTATGTAATATCTATAGTATTATATATTATATAATTTAAAGTCTTAATAATATGTTATATATATTATATAATGTTATTAACATATATTGTTAATATAATAATATTGTATAATATTATTAATGTATAATGTATTATATATTATTGAGATTTTATTTATTCATTTCAAATCCAATAGATTTTTTTTTCTTTCATGATTAAGGTAATTTTATTCTAGCTCTACACATTTGTTCCACAAAAACACTCACATAAGTTACAAGAATATTTACTACAGAATTGTCTGCAATTGCAAGCATTTATAAAGAGACATCCATCGATATAGAAGATTTCCATAAATTAAGTAAATTCTCTCCATGGAAAAATAATGAATCAATTCAAAGGAGTTAGGTAGAACCATGATTTTAAATTATAATATATAATACTATAGTTATTATATTATTGAGATTTTAACTTGATGTTGGTTTCTTAGAGTTACATACAAATGTCGTCTTAAACTTGTGGCTGATATGTTTTAGGTTTTTATTCTGTTACTTGAATTTGGAGGCTCTTGATTTCCTATTTTATTTTGGATGGTTACTATTCAGGTCTATCGTAAACTATTATGTCATTCTGAACTTCATTTGTATTAAAGTTTTGGAGTAATCCCATTTTTTCCCTTCTTTTAGTCTTCACACTTATTTGACTAAAGTACATTCTCCAAGTAACTTCCTTAGATAAGGTGTATTGAACACGAACTTTCTGAATCTTTGTCTCTCTAAAATTACTAATTCAGTCAAGTACAGAATCTCATAGGGTGAAATTGTTTTCTCAGATTTTGTGAGTCACCCATCCCTATACCCCTGCTGCTGCTGAAAAGTAACATGGATCTTAGTTTCTCAGATGATTCTCGTCTTTCCCTCCTTGCTTCCTTTCTTTCTCTGTCACTCCTCTCCCCCTTCCTTCCTTTGCTGAAACGTATCTATATCTATCTATGTCTATATCTATCTATCTATCTATCTCAGGACCTAGAAATGAGGAGCTCTGATGTCTGAGGACAGGAGTAGAATGATGTCCTGGCTCAAGAGAAGAAAGAGAATTAGCTCTGCTTTTTTGTTCTGTTGGGCCCCTCAGCAGTTTGGGTAATGCCTCCCACACTGGTGAGGGTGGATCTTCTTTACTCAGTTTACTGATTCAAATCATTATCTCTCCTAGAAACACCTTGTCAGACACACCCAAAAATAGTGTTTTACCAGCTATCAGGGCATCCCTTAGCCTAGTCAAGTTGACATATAACATGTACCATCACATCTGTGTTTTCTTTTTTTTTTTTTTTTCACTGAGATGATGGGGTGTTTATTTTTTTTTTTTTCATTTATTTTTATTAGTTGGAGGCTAATTACTTCATAAC
>JADEYB020000010.1:2042928-2084336 GCA_015832495.2 Alces alces | reverse complement strand
ATGGTAAAGATTCTTTCTTTATCCTAAACTTCCACAACTTGATACCAAAACAGTTAACTCAGACAGCTATTTCCCAATTATTAATTGTTTTGGCAGAATGACTAATCCCTGCAGCTTCATACTTTCATCTTCTGTGATATTTTATATGTCTAATCTTGATGAATGAACCACGTGTTTTTCAAAAGACTTTTACATGATTTGTGAATGCAGCATTCTACAAATGTTAATTAGATCATGGGAGACTAGGACATCCAACTTGCCATTGACTATTCAGTCAACTGCTACTTTTTGGGAACCAGGACACCCATTTATGCAGCTCCCAGAAGTGTGGGGATGAGATGTCCAGAATCTCCCAGTGGTTCACTGGAAGTGATAGCCAGTGGAGGCACTTTTCCTATTCATAGTTTCCTATGGATGTGATGACAGAGTACCACAGACTGAGTACCTTAACAGGAAACATGTATTATCTCACAGTTCTGGATGCTAGAAATCTGAAATCAAGGTGTCAACAGGATACATTCCTTCTGGAGGCTCTGAGGAAGAAACCATCCCATGCTTTTCTTCTTATTCCTGGTGGTGGCCAGTAGTCCTTACTATTTTTTTGGTCTATGGAGACATTGATCCAGAGTCTCTGCCTCTGTCTTCCAATGATCCTCTGCTTCTATATTTTCATGTCATCTTCCTTCTGTGGGTATCTTTGTGTTGAATTTCTCTCTTCTTATAAGGACACCAGTCATCAGATCCAGACTCATCCTAATATAGTATGGTCTTATCATAAGTTGATTACATTTATAGAGGCCCTATTTCAGCTTAGGTCACATTCTTAGGTTCTAGGCAGACATGACTTTTGGTGGGATGTTATTCAGCTCAGTATATACCCCATTCTCCGTTCTGTCTCCCAGTCTTTCTTCAGATTCAAGCTGATTGTCACTTCCATGACTGGGTCCATTTTTCCTATTTATACAGATTCATAACATGGTACACTCTTTGGAGCACTTATCTCAGGACAATATTATATTTATGTATGTGATTCTTTTTCTGATGTCCATATTCCCAAATTCAACTAGCTGTAGGCTTAAAGGGCACAAATCATTTCCCTTATTTTTTACTCACTGCAGTATCCCTAGAGTCTAGCACAGTTCCTAATACATACGTACAAAGAGTAAAGTGTGAATAAGTAAACAAATAGCTTAGGTTCTGAAATAAAGGAAAAAAGAGGGGTGGGGAAGACAATGATAATGGCACTGTGGACACACGTCTGTCCTCAGCTGGAATAAAAGGCACCCGATTCACAAGTCTACCACTAAAGAGTCTGCTGTACACCGACCTTGAACTTTGGTGAGGGAAGTTGGAAAACTGATGATTGGAGACATGATGACTCCTAAGGCAGAAAGGGAGAAAAAGAGAGAAGGAAGAAAAATTGTAGGGAGAAGCAGTGCACTGGCTGAGGGGAATTGGACTGCCCTTTAAAGTGAGAGCAACGATAAGTTACGGGTAAGTCACCCAGGCCCTGACTGCATGACAGTAAGGATGGGTTAATGCCTATCTACAGTCAAAATTAGATTACAGGTTTGTTTTTCCAAGTAACAGAAAGCTGCACATTATTAGCCCCACAGAGATTTCCAACTGTAGCAAAGTATACTTCATTTGGAAGCCTCTATTTTGTCAGTGTGAAATTAAAAAAAGGAGAAAAAAGTGAGGTTGGTGAAATGAAACCAGAACAGAGAGGAACAAAGGGAATTTTCAGTGTCAGCGTTAGCAGACATAAGGCATTATCCACAGGTGGCTTCTCTAATTAGAGACTTAAAATATGATCCAAGCAAGAAACAAGTGCAAGGAAACAACATCTGAAGAAAACGGAGGAAATAGATAGCCACATGGAACCGAGATGAAGGGAACTGATGATGCACCAAAAAAAAAAAAAAAAAAGTTTTCGAAATCCACCCACTAGCCAAGCTGTGTCTGTTTCAAACCCATGGAATTTTTGCAGAAGTTTAAACTTCTCTTCTTTTATAGCTTTAAGTGTGATGTCATTCTTCCTAGTACAAATAGAAGAGCATGGAGGTCAGCTAACTCCTTTCCTGGAGGAACTTAGTGGGGGAGGGGCAGCAGCGGACGCTGGCTCAAGAGTTCTGAGTCCTCAGAATTCAGCAGGCTTTGCAAACCAGGTAGGACTTGAAAATGCTAAATAAATTCACTTTAAGTTTCTATTCGCTTGTAAATTTTAAGCTTCTGAAAAAAATTAAGTTGGAATCCTCCCAGTCTATGGTGGTTGCATGCTTTCAATGAAGAAACACTGATAAAAAGTGTTTCTTTATCACAAAAAGACAGCCTTTTGACAGTTGTCTTTATGACCGCTGATAATTACTGTCCTCTTATTGGCAACTTTTGGGGATATTTGATACTGCAGAAAGTGTTAAAATAGCACAGTTCTTGTCCTTAGGAGTTGCGACTGTAAATGAGTGTTACACACCTGTGCCCACCTCTCTACTCTGAAATGATTTGGGGAGTTGGTTTAAGCTTTAAGAAGGCTCAGAAATAGTTGAATAAAATATTCATAACACTACCAAAGGGGGGCAGCAGTAATTTTTGCCACTCAGATTTTGGAAATGCTTCGATTTAGGTTATGTACTGACATGCAATTTTTAATTTATTTTATACCAGCTCAGTGGTTCTCAGATATTGTCATATTTAGCACCACTCAATTAGAAAACAATTTTCTGAATCAGAACACTTAGAACCATGTTTTAAAATCTTTAGTACTATGGGTAGCTTGCTGTTCAAATATTCCATGCTGCATTTATGTGGATTAATGGTTCATTAACTTGTTCTGTTACTAAGCTCACATGATTCAGAACTATTAGTTAGAGGTAAGTGTTGTGTATTGGAAAGGCATGGTTTTGGGTGTCAGAGAGAAGTGACTATAAACTCAAAGTTTGCATTTTTACTAGTTGTATAAACCTCAGTTGCCTTTTTTTGAAAGATGCTTTAGCTTTATTCAAACATTATTGAGAATACACTATTATGAAATAGATAAATGTAAAATAATCAATAAATTTGTTGCCCTCTGTCCTGTTTCTAAGTGGTCAACCTATAGTTCTTCAAACACTACTCAATAATTATTTGTTGATGATATCACAGGATTACAAATAGACATCATACTGGCAGTTGGATTTCTACTGCAGTCTGCTTCCACTTGTCATTTATCAGTTGCCCTGATATTAACTGACATTGTTTTCCCATTGGCACATATTTATTGGCTTTTGCATGAGGGCACTATTCTAAACAACTATTCTCTGATTTTTATTGACAATTTCATATCTTGCTTTGGAAGCATTGTGTCTTTCTGGCCCTAAGTGTCAGGAGTTAGAGTCTAAGATAAAAGATAAAGTCTAGAAGAAATACTCTAGCCACCAAAAATTATTGAATGAAAAACTAGTCTGCTTTAATTGTTATTTGCCTGGAACTTTCTTTACCCCAAGCTTCAAGAAATAAATAGGAGGGGTGAAACTAAAATAGAAAAAGAGAATATCCAAACACAGCTTCAAGCAGAGAAATTGATCAGTTTAACCTACAGAGATAATGATACATTAGCTTCTTAAAGAAGGAAAAAGAGGCATCTTACTATGCTAGTTATGAAGAACGGAAGTCAGTGAAGAGCTAAAGAGCTGCAGTGATGTACATATGAGAGAGGGCTAACCTGCTAGATCACTAATCAGCCTTAATAAAAAAGAATCTGATAGAAGGGTTAAGAAAACAGGATAATGGTCTACAGGAGCCCATTATACAGAGTGAAGTAAGCCAGAAAGATAAAGACCAATACAGTATACTAACGCATATATATGGAATTTAGAAAGATGGTAACGATAACCCTATATGCAAAACAGAAAAAGAGACACAGATGTACAGAACAGACTTTTGGACTCTGTGGGAGAAGGCGAGGGTGGGATGTTTCGAGAGAACAGCATCGAAACATGTATATTATCTAGGGTGAAACAGATCTCCAGCCCAGGTTGGATGCATGAGACAAGTGCTCGGGCCTGGTGCACTGGGAAGACCCGGAGGGATGAAATGGAGAGGGAGGTGGGAGGGGAGATCAGGATGGGGAACACATGTAAATCCATGGCTGATTCATGTCAATGTATGGCAAAAACCAGTACAATATTGTAAAGTAATTAGCCTCCAACTAATAAAAAAATAAATGGGGAAAAAATAATACAGGATAACATTTAAATATTAGGAATAGTTCTAATAATTAACCTTAACAAAGGAAAAGACACTATATCACCAAAGTATATACACAGCAAATGAAATGGGGGGAAATGGAAAGAGAAAGAATGAAAATGTCTAAAGCAAGCCACAAATGTCATAGAAAATTGATCTTATAGTCCATTTCAGTAGTTCATTAGCAAATGAAAAAGTGAAACTGTTAGTCGCCCAGTCAAGTCCCACTCCTTGCGACCTCATGGACTGTAGCCCACCAGGCTCTTCTGTCCATGGAATTCTCCAGGCAAAAATACTGGAGTGAGTAATCTTTCCCTTCTCCAGGGGATCTTCCCAACCCAGGGATCGAACCCAGGTCTCCTGCATTAAAGGTGGATTCTTTACCAGCTGAGCCAAAAGGGAAGCCCTAAAAAGTATGGAACGCTTCACAAATATTCATGTCATGTTCCTGACCTTCGTAGAAAAAATGTATTTTGTGGGTTTCAAGAATGGAAATTGACTAAAATATTGTAACCAGTCTACCCTCTAAGGGACCTATCAATTTTAAAAGCCAAGAACTTGAGGCATAGAATAAGTAGGGTTTCAGGACTATAATGGATTCCCTGGTGGCTGTGGTAAAGAATCTGCTTGGAATGCAAGAGACTCAGGTTCGATCCCTGGGTCGGGAAGACCCCTGGAGAAGGAAATGGCAACCCATTCCAGTTTTCTTGCTGGAAAATCCCATGGACAGAGGAACCTGGGGGGCTACAGTCCACAGGGCTGCAAAAAAGTCAGACACAACTTAGCCACTCAACAACAACAGGATCATAGTGGAAAGTACATAAAAATCCTTTTCCTTGAGGTGCCACACTGACCTGACTATCTTTGCTATCTTCTGAAGAAATAGAATTGTTTAATATGCCAGTCTCATAAGTTTAACTCTCTTCCTGAAGCCCTAGAAAAATTAAAATAATAAGAGGGAAGAAGCACACCAGTAAAGGTCAACATGAATGGACTTGAGAAGCCGTCTTACCAGATTTTTCAAAGATATGTTCTAATAACTAGGCTTTTCATTCTTTGAAACTTAGTAAGATAGTGGACTAATTATTAATATCACAATTATAGAATTTCACCACCTTTGATCAATTCTAGGGGGAAGTTCTAGGGGGCACCTCTTCCCTCTTGACCATAAACCATTGTAAACAAATCCATGAATTTGTCTCCAGGGTTATGGATCTCAGTAGAGAAATATTATTCAGTCATTTCCTATTTAAGAATGATGTCTCAAAAATCACTTCTTTGTATACATAATTATAATTATTTATCTTTTGCCTTGGAGCATATTTGTGTGGCTGGTCTGTCCAATATTGTTGTTTGTGAATTTCTACTTCCTTGAATTTCTGTTACAAATTATATGCAACATCACCCTGTCCAGCCTGTGGTTTATTTGTGATTTATTCATAAGGTGTCCATGAGTTCTTAGGGATTAATGGTTTATTATTTCACTTGTCTCCTGAGGTATCCACAGTTCTTCTTCATTGATCCCTATATGTTTGCCAAACACTTGCTTATCGCCACTTCTGCGACACACAGATGTTTGTGACTTAGCCTGTGAAAATGTTTGCATTACTTCACTAGTTATATTCCTCTATATTGTTTTATCTTAAGAAATGGTGAAGAAAAAAATATGAGAAATAATTTAATACATCAAAACAATCACTCCTCATCTAAAATGAGGTCCAGGACATTTTAGTTTTAAATGTATTTTTTAATCCATTGGAAATTAGAAACAGGTGAAATCTGAATGAAGCCAATTTAGTTAATTAACTCAGTATCCTCTGGCACAAATGCTAGCTATAAACAAATCTTACAATGCAAGTCATATGTTATGATCGCTACAGAAATTTATGAAATTGACTACATGAAGAATATCACAATACCTTCATAGATATATTTGAAATGTCATTTATTTATTTATAGATTCCAATATTTTAAAAAGTAAAATTCATCACCTAATTATAAGCATGGATTCATAGATAATTTCTAGAATTTTAAACAATAGCTAAGTGCTTCCTATGTGCTATGAACTTTTGTAAGATCCAAGGATTCAGCAATAGAGAAGATGCACATAGTTATTACTCTCAAGAACTTACATTCTAGAAAGGAAACATAATATATAAGTAAATAACTGGACAAGGAAATTTCAGAGACTGGTAAATATCAATTAATTAATTCAATGAAGATTTACTAACCAAATATTCACTAGGTGCTAGATGCTAGGACCATAGCTATGGGGAGAAATTGTCCAGCTCTATCCTCGAATTTTTATTTAGCAAGAGAGGCAGATAATAAATGTCATAATTTTATGTCTATATTGCATATTATGTGTATATTAGGCAGTAATGAGTATTTTTAAAATGAAAATGAAGTAGGAGGTTCTGATTTACAGACTTGAGGAAAGTAAGAGAGAGTTCTTCATACACACGGTAGCAGAAAAAGTGAAATGTGACGTGAGACCTGCTGGAAATGAGACAGAGCGCCCCGAGAGTGTCTGGGAGTGAAGAGTTCCTGTCAAGTACAAAGGAATCTATATTTTCTATAATCTGTTGTTCAACATTAGGAAATCAAATAGTCAACCCACATAGGTTATTTTTTTTACCACCCATTTACTGGGAAACTAATTTTGTTGGGAATCTATGTAACGGAATGTAAAAATGGGTATCTTCCTTAACTTCCATTCTGAGCATTTCAAGGGTGTCTGGTACATCGATAGCAAGTTGAGTGTGAACCCAAACTCAATATCATAATTTATTTGAAATAAGAGTTAGCCCTATGTCCCTTCACTCACTTTGAGAATGTACAAGGTTGTCGAGAGAGAAGAGCATGTGAAACATCTTCCTGAGATAGGAAGAGCCTTTGTTATGCCAAGGAATTTCTTGTTACCTGGGAAATTTTTGTTTGTTTAAAACTTTAATTTACATTTTTTTTAACATTTACAAACATTATTGAGTTTATTATATCAACCTTATATCCTAGGCCCTTTGTAGACTTCTTGGGATTTTTAATGTAGATGATTGTGTTGTCTACAAATAAAGAGATTTTAACCCACTACTTAGCAGTTTTTAATGTTTTTCATGCTTTTTTCTTGCCTTATTACCTGGAATAGGAACCATCAGTATCATGTGGAATAGCTGTTTGCTTTAAGAACATTTTGTCTCTAAGTTCACAAGAGATATTACCTGTAGTTCTCCTTCCTATTCTTTTGATAAATGTCTGTCGGCTTTTTGTTTCAGGGAAATGTTGAATTTAAAAAATAAGTTGAAAAATACTTTCTCTTTTCTGGTTATATTAGTGTAGAAATTGTATTGTTTCTTCCTTGAATATTTTGTAGAATTCACAAGTTATGTAATCTGGGTCTGGGTTTTTTAATTTGTGTAATGGCTTTAAACTTTTTGTAAAGTTTTTAGCTAAAGGAGATCTCACCGTGAAATGACTGAGATGGGGCTCCTTTGACATTCCTTTTTTTTTTTTTCTTTTTTCATATACTGCTAGAGAAAGCTGGCTGTAAAATTAGAGAGATTGAGTGAAAACTTATTTTGACTGGTATTTAGGTGCTTCTGAAAAAGGAAATAGTAGCTTCTTTACAGGAAATCAATTTTAAAAATTGCTTGAAACCATATCAAAGTTTAAAATTGCAACTGATGCTGGCCCAGGCTTTCCTTTGCTCCTCCCTATTTTCCTAAAAGGGCTTCCCAGGTGTCACTGGCTGTAAAGAACCCAGCTGCAAATGCAGGAGACATAAGATACTTGGGTTTGATCCCTGGGTCAGGAAGATCCCCTTGGGGTGGGGGCCGGAGCATGGCAATCCACTCCAGTATTCTTACCTAGAGAATCTCATGGACAGAGGACCCTGGTGGTCTAAAGTCCATAGGGTTGCAAAGAATCTGTTCACGACTGACTTAACACGCACACAGGCACATTTTTCTAAATGCCCACCACAGTGATCTTCTTGCTGTCTCTCTCTCTCTCTCTCTGAACTTCCTCTTATAACACCAAAAATGATTTTCCAAAGAAGGCAACAATAATTCTAAAAAACCAATAAAAATGTGCTTGATTATTATGGCCATTTTGAAAAAAACAATTTCTAAAAAAAAAAATTCTACTCTTAAGGGAACCAAAGCTTTTCAGGAGGATATTTCATTACCTCCTTTTTGTGCATTAGATATAAAAGTTCTGCCTGATCTTAGGTTTCTTGTCCTATGTCTTGAAAGTTTGATGTATTGACCAGTTAGAAAAATTCTCTGTGGTCTCTGCCATCTGAAAAGTATACATATTGATGTATTTGGTGTTCAGTCTATTACCTCTTTGTCCATCCAAGCTAGCCTTGGATAAATTTGTTATAACAGATCCAAGTCCATTAGCGGTCTTTATCATCTCAAATGCCTTTGGGTCTGTCTATAGAATATAGACTTTATTTTCTGGACTAATTTCTTTTGGGAGTACACTTTCTAGATCTTATGAATCTACATCCTTTGTACTCTCACATAGAGATGCCTCTTGCATCTTTGAGTAGCTATTAAGATCCTACTTACCAATGGTCAGATGATGGATTCTTTAAAGAGGAAAATCTTCTAAATTGGCAATTTTTAGAAAGCTCTCATCATAAACAGCTATGGTCTTTCAAGTAGTCAGATATGGATGTGAGAGTTGGGCCATAAAGAAGGCAGAGAACCAAAGAATTGATGATTTTGAACTGCAGTGCTGGAGAAAATTCTTGGACAGCAAGGAGTTCAAACAAGTCAATATTAAAGGAAATAAACCATGAATATTCTTTGGGAGGACTGATGGTGAAACTGAATCTCCAGTAATTTGGCCACCTGATGCAAAGAACTGACTCATTGGGAAAGACCCTGATGCCGGGAAGGCAGAAGGAGAAGAGGATGACAGAGGATGAGATGGTTGGATGGCGTCACCGATTCAATGGACATGAACCTGGGCAAACTCTGGGAGATGGAGAGGGACAGGGAAGTCTGGTGTGCTACAGTCCATGGGATCACAAAGAATGGGACACGACATGGCACCTGAACAACAGCAACAGAGAGACCGAGTTGGGAGCGAGAACTGGGAACAGGGTCCATGGCGATTTGGCTTCTACTGCTGCTTGAATAAGCACTTTGAATGACCACCGCTACCCCATGTGGACCACCTAGGCCTTGGGTGGTCCTGCTTCGCTATGACGGTATCTTTTTTCAGGTTCTGGCGGGCTCAGATCCTGTGCCAAGCTGTGGTGTTGAGTGAGCAGGGCCTGGGTGTTTGCCCCACTCAGACTGGGTAGCTGCTGGTGCAGAGCTTTCTCCACCCTGATTGTTGTCAACCTAGCACATGTGCACTCTTCTTGAGTAGTGTCTAGGCTCCTCCAGCCTTTATATCTGTCCCAGCAGTTTTTCCATCAGGCAAGAGGACTCGTGTCCTCAGCATAGGGCCCCAGAAGTGGGACACTCAGTCTGTGCCTGAATCTCCTCACTCTCCAGGGTGAGGGTCCAGCCATGTGGACCTTCTCTTCCTTTCAGATCTCTCCTAGGGGCTCAGGTCCTGATCTGATGCCTTTTGTGTTTTTTTTTTTTCCATTCTGCTCAGTTATGTGGACATCCTCCTTGAAGTTTTGGTTATATAGGAGCTCTTCTTCTGGTTTCCAGTTAGTTTTCTGTGAGTATTGTTCCACATATAAGTGTATTTCTGATGTGTTTGTGGGGGGAGGTGAGCTCCAAGTCCTCTTTCCTGGCCATCTTGATCTGATCTACAGCTTTTAATCTTTGTTTTCCAGATACAAGGAAACCTTTCCCCCATGCTAATTGTGATTTATAAAACATTGGTAAAGTGTGTCTTTGTAAATGAAGATGAAACCTTTATCTTTTGCTCTCTACCTCGTCCCTGCAGAATTTGGCTTCTTCATCTGGTTCACTTCCAGACCTGGTATCTTATGGCAATCTAGATTGAAACTGGTTGCACTAATAATTGTCCTAATTAGTCCTCTCTTTGTTATTTTTAAACTATTTATAATGTGTGTATGTTGCTGCTGTGATACGACCTTATTAATGTTATTACTGGCGTTACTGTTATTCCTTGTATTACCCAGTGTATAACCAGATCTCTGACAAAATTAATGATGGCTAAATGTCTTGAGGCAATTGATCACATATATAGTTCTATATAAAATTAATTTTAATAAAATAACTCTAGACAGTGGATGAAGCAATCAGGGAAAAATACTTCCTGGTTTATAATAGATGAGTAAAACAGATAATCCAGAGAAGTTCTAGCACATGAATGTCCCGTCAAGAAAATCTTTATCTGACCTAGGACTGTACATTCCTAGTGCTGTGGGACAAGTTCATCATAAAATACCTCCCTAATCTCAGTTGAATTTATGACCATATGAATGACCAAAACAGGGGAGATTGTGAACAAAAAAGAACAAAGAGTGTTGCTCTTTTTTGTACAAAGGTTGAAGTTGCAACCCACTGCAATTGTCTACCAACAGTATACCCTTGGAAGATGAAACCAGAACGAGGTACTCTCTGCAATGGATAAGCACACCGTTAGACAGTTGAGTACGTATCTCAGGAAGAGTTTGCGGGACCCCGGATTCTGGCATCTTCCTGTACATAGAAAAGCACTGAAATCATTACCTTGAGAATCTGTGATTAGCAGTAATCTTTACCAAGATACCTGCTTGACAGCATGTATTTCCTAGCCCCTCAAAATTCACACACACACACACACACACACGCACACACACGCACACACAGGCTTTTCCCCTACCTCTGTGGAGTAGTTTATGCAGACCCACTGGTTGACTATGCAGAGCTATCTCCCAGGCTATCGTCCTCAGTAAGACTCTGAGTAAAACCTAAAAGCACAACTTTCAAGTTGTGCATTTTTCTTTAGGTTGACAAGGTATAAGAGTAAAAATGCTGAATACAAAGGCAAGGAGAAAGTTTTTTTTGTTTGTTTGTTTTTAGTTTTGTTTTAATATGCAAAGTCCAAGGAAAGCAAGATAGAAAATAGATTAGTGGTTGTTTAGAGTTGGGAAAACATAAATAGAGATAAGGAGGTGATAGCTAATGGGAACAGGGTTTCATTCTTGAGGTGATGAAAATGTTCCAGATTACAGTAATGATTGCACATATCTATGATTATACTAAATAATATTGTACACCTTAATGGCTACATTGTACATTTTATGGATTATGTCTTAATAAGTCATTTAAAAGAATTACATTTATAGAACACCTCTATATATAAATATCTATGTACACTTCATTATTTATAATCTTAAGCTACTCTGAAGGAGCAAGTCCATATGTTATTGAATAAGATTAGCTTACACTGTACCTGCAGGACTTTCTCGTATCAGAAGTAATATGTCAAATATTTCAGGACTGTGCCAGGAGTTCCAGATACTTTATAGGACTAAGAAAACTAGACATATAGGGAACTTTGCTGACTTATGTCAAGTTGAGAAAGGCTGTTCCTGCTTGTGAAAGGTCACGCTTCAGTGAAGTGTAGTGTTAATTGAGAGGCCACCTGTACCAATCAGTGTGTTATCACTGAGATTAGATATACTTGTGGATGGAAGCGTCTTAATCTTATAAGTACTCACGGAAATTTTCTGAGACATTTTTAGCCTCCTGTGAACAGGCACAGTTTCTCTTGACATTGAAGAGCCAAGCATACACAGTTAATAACAGAAGAAAAGCAAAGAACACTTAACAACCAGTGATCTGCACTCAAGACGCCATATTTCTGTCCCCCTTTCAATTTAATTCTCTTGGAATTATAGAGCTCTTGAAAATATCAAAAGGGCCACTCAGTGTCTTTGAGGAGAACTGTGCTCTGTTGGAGCATTCTTCAAAAAATCAAAGGCTTCTTGTGCTTCAGCTTTCCCGTCAAGAAAATAAAAATGGTGATGAAAATGGTTGGCTTCTAGGGTCTTATTAGTAAAGTGTAAAATTTTTTGACTCTTCCCGAAAAAAAATATGCACATCATTATATGAGTGAAAGGGGGACAAATTAGTCATTTATGCAGGTCACCCAGAGCGTATCCAACTTCAGTAGCTAGAGTTAAATGAAATACTCTCAGGATGTTATCACCTGAGCTACAGAGCAGATGTGTTGTGGCTTAGAAAGCATCTGTGCCCCTCAGCATTGAAAGGATACAATTTGATTCCGAAGGACTGAAGAGGGCAGGAAATGGAGTTAATAGATCTTACCTTAATGAGTTATTTTTCCCTTTTACTTTTCAAATCCTCCTGAACAACAAAAAATTCCCACCACACATTTAGTTGTATCTTTCTGATGCTCAGACCAAGGGTATAAATGTTACTGCAAATTCTTCTTTAATCCACTGTCCCAGAGGTAGACTCACAAAGACAAGATTCTAAAAAGTTGGCAGAGATCTAATAGTCAGAACTTCTGTCCTGTGCTTCCTGCCAAGAGTTGGCATTGTGGCCGCTACTATAAGAAAAGGGAAAACAAGTGGCGAAGAGCTTTGTTTGGAAAGGAATACAACACTGGCCCCAGGGTGAATGAGAAATCACTGCCATCAATAGACAGTATTATACAAAGACAGCATATTCAATGAGCCCACTTTTGTCATAGGAAGTAAGAACTTATGTGGAAAAAGGCTTTTTAACTGTGGATTACAGCTACATCTGAAATCAAGAACTCAAAAGTGTGTGAGAATGGTATTTGGGGGAAAGAGTTCCTGTTGCTTACTGGAATGCACGGCCAGGATGTTGTGGGGAAAGTCATCTTCCCAGCAAAAAAAAAGTCAGAGCGTAATAGTGGGACTAATTTGTTTTGTATTTTAGTTAATATATAATTTTTACTACAAATGATATCCATCTTCTTTTAGAACTTTTAAGCCAGAATGGAAAGAGTTTACTGGTTCTGGCCACTAGAAACTAGAGGTCTAAAGGAACAAGCTGTAAAGCAGGATGAAGTCCTATATCTTTTCTTCCTAAAGCTTTCTTTCTGCGTGTCTATAGTGTGGCTGTGTTACAAACAAGATGCTCCTATCTATTTGGGGGTTTTGCCTGAGCCTAACAGTGACAGGCACATTTATAACAGACTACTAAGTAAAATTCAGATCTAAATTTAGAGAATCTAAAGTGTAAATTGAATGCAATGTCATTCTTATTGATCTTCACCAACTTTTACTCTATTGCCCCATATATATTTTATATCTCTCATTTCTATTTTTTTTTCCACATCTCATTTTGTTTTACTCCTTTTATCTGACCCAAACGGAACCTCTATATTATTTGCTATGTTGCTTTGCCTTCAATGACTAAAATGACAGCAACTTTACCAAATAAGAGTTTACTTGTGAGGTCTGAGGATAAACTGGGGTGGACCTATGAAATGGTTCCCATTATGTCAAAATTGTCCCAACTAGCTGCAATTTTTCTTCCATCCCAACCTTACTACAAAGTTTTCAGTCTCATGGTTCTGAGATACTTCTGTACCTATAGATAACCTCTATACATGCCAGAGGAGAAAAGTAATTAAGAAGATCCCCCGGAGGAGGAAATGGCAACCCTTTCCACTATTCTTACCTGGAAACCCCCATGGACAGAGGGCAGCCTGGCTGGCTACAATCCAAGGGGTTGCAAAGTGTCAAACACGACTAAACAACAACAAGGAGAAAACAGTGAAAAACAGAAAAACCAACCAAACTAAAAACATGTCAGCTCAATCTTTATATTTTAAAAATGGTTGCATGTGTTTGTATCACATTGGCCAGAGCTGGTTAATATGACCACCCTCTATAATGGACTGAAAAAAAAATTGGGATTCTCTTTAGTAAAGAATGAATTTGGAGTAGTATTTACTGCAGTGGCCCTACTGAGGTCAATACTGATTTCTGACTCCTGTTTTAACAATAACTGTACAGGTAGATTGTGATTACTTTTAATTAATTAAATTAATTGATTCATTTTAAAGCTCCTTTCTGATACTAACTCATTAAAATGGTGATTTTCAACATTTATTGTATATTAGCAGCACCTAGAGGATTTGTTAAAACACAGATTGCTGGACCTCATCTTCAGAGTTTCTGATCCAGGAAGTCTGGATGGGGTCTAGGAATTGGGATAACTAAAAGTTCCCTGGTGATACTTATGTATCTCATCCAAGGGCCACAATTTAAAGGAAGAAGTTTGGCAATTTTATAGAGAGAATTTTTCAAAGTTCATATTGATTCTCAAAATCAGTCTTTTGTGGGTCATGCTTTCTGCATCTTCATAGGTTCAGTTCAGTCACTCAGTCCTGTCCGACCATTTGCGACCCCATGGACTGCAGCACGCCAGGCCTCCCTGTCCATCACCAACTCCTGGAGTTTATTCAAACTCACGTCCATTGAGTCGGTGATGCCATCCAACTATCTTATCCTCTGCTGTCCCCTTCTTCTCACGCCTTTAATCTTTCCCAGAATCGGGATCTTTTCCAACAACTCAGTTCTTCGTATCAGGTGGCCAAAGTATTGGAGTTTCAGCTTCAGCATCAGTTCTTCCAGTGAATATTCAGGACTGATTTCCTTTAGGGTGGACTGGTTGGATCTCCTTGCAGTCCAAGAGACTCTCAAGAGTCTTCTCCAACACCACAGCTCAAAAGCATCAATTTTTGGTACTCAGCTTTCTTTATAGTCCAACTGTTACATCCATACATGATTCCTGGAAAAACCATAGCTTTGACGAGATGGACCTTTGTTGGCAAAGTAATGTCTCTGCTTTTTAATATGCTATTTAGGTTGGTCATAACTTTTCTTCCAAGGAGCAGGTGTCTTCTAATTTCAAGACTGTATTCACTATCTGCAGTGGTTTTGGAGCCCCCCAAAATAAAAGTCTCTCACTGTTTCCATTTATTCCCCATCTATTTGCCATGAAGTGATGGGACCAGATGCCATGATCTTAGTTTTCTGAATGTTGAGTTCTAAGCCAACTTTTTCACTCTCCTCTTTCACTTTCATCAAGAGGCTCTTTAGTTCTTCTTCGCTTACTGCCACAAGGGTGGTGCTATCTGCATATCTGAAGTTAATGATATTTCTCCTGGCAATCTTGATTCCAGCTTGTGCTTCTTCCAGCCCAGCGTTTCTCATGATGTGCTCTGCATATAAGTTAATTGACCTGAATACATATTTCTCAGGAGAGAGGTCAGGTGGTCTGGTATTCCCATCTCTTGAAGAATTTTCCATAGTTTGTTGTGATCCACACAGTCAAAGGCTTTGGCGTAGTCAATTAAGCAGAAGTAAGTGTTTTTCTTGAACTCTCTTGCTTTTTTGATGATGCAACAGATGTTGGCAATTTGATCTATGGTTCCTCTGCCTTTTCTAAATCCAGCTTGAAAATCTGGAAGTTCACAGTTCACATACTATTGAAGCCTGGCTTGGAGAATTTTGAGCATTATTTACTAGCATGTGAGATGAATGCAATTGTGTGGTAGTTTGAGCATTCTTTGGCATTGCCTTTCTTTGGGATTGGAATGAAAACTGACCTTTTCCAGTCCTGTGGCCACTGCTGAGTTTTCCAAATTTGCTGGCATATTGAATGCAGCACTTTCACAGCATCATCTTTTAGGATTTGAAGTTGCTCAGCTGGAATTCCATCACCTCCACTAGCTTAGTTCATAGTGATGCTTCCTAAGTCCCACTTGACTTTGCATTCCAGGATGTCTGGCTCTAGGTGAGTGAACACACCATGATTATCTGGGTCATGAAGATCTTTTTTGTATAGTTGTTCTGTGTATTCTTGCCACCTCTTCTTATTATCTTCTGCTTCTCTTAGTTCCGTACCATTTCTGTTACAGGTTACATCTTCTTTATCTTCTGAATGAAACTATAGTGGGGGCACCAAAATGTTACTTTATTCTGTGTATTATGTTTAATAACATTAAAAAATGAATGAAGTGAAGTGAAGTGAAAGTAGCTCAGTTGTGTCTGACTCTTTCCGACCCCATGGACTGTAGCCTGCCAGGTTCCTCTGTCCGTGGAATTCTCCAAGAGAGTGGATAGCCATGTGTAGCCATTCCCTTCTTCTGGGGACCTTCCCAACCCAGGGATTGAACCCAGGCCTTCAGTATTGAAGGTGGATTCTTTATCTTTGAGCCAGCAAAGTATAAATACTTATACTCTTAATGCAAAAATTTTCAACAGCACAGAGGTCTGCTGACCACTAACCCTGGCCCAGGCCCTCAGTCTCTTCCATAGAGATGACTCCTTTTATAGTAATTTAATGTGTTTTTCCCCACCTTTTAAATTGTAGTTGAATGCTTATGTATTTACTTAAGATTTATTATATAGAGTTTTAAATATACATGTTACTGTATTTTAACAATATACTTTAAATATAAATATTATTGCATTTTCATCAAATGCTATTGTCTCTTAATGGTATCTGAAATGTTTTCTAAAATTTGAGTTTTAAAAATTAAAAATGCAAGCCTTGCAAATTGCAGTATTCAGCCACCTTTTGAAGGTAAGCCACATTACTCTAGAAGTACAGATAACATAAAATGTAATAGAAAAAATACAAACACCATTCTCTGTTCATATAGAAAATGTCAGAGTTATCCACTATAAAGTTATTCTTTTTTTTCCTCCTTTCCCATAGAAGAATATCCTGCAAATATTTGACCAATACTCCTCAAAATTGTCAAGGTCATTAAAACAAATAAAATCTCAAAAACTGTCATAACTGAAAGGAATTGAAGAAGACATGGCAACTAAATGTAACTTGGGTGAAAGTTAATCTGCACAGTCCAGGCTTAAGGGTGTTATGAGCCACCTTCCTGAGGGTAAATTGTTTATATATTACCTATGTAAATTATCCAAACACCTATTATCAATAAAACAGCAAATGTTTCTTACAGTAACAATGTTTTTCAATCTATGTAAAGTGACAATTCCTTGCTTTTTGAAAATGAATTTGGTCTCTTGTCAGTGAGAGGATTTATGAGCCATCAAGACCTTTACAGAATGAAAAGCACAAAATATGAGGCTGAAAGAAAGGAAAAAAATAATAAATGAAGACATATACATCATTTAGATTTATAGGCTTGTGTAGGGGCATGTCTTTATGTTTACTTAGCAATATTTGAAGATAAATTATCCTATATACTGGAATGATAAGACTAAATGGTAGCTAAAGGAAAGTTACTAAAATTCCAGATAGTGTGCTAAAGATCACTTAAGAATGGATCTTTTGCCTACATTTTGTTTTATTTAATAAAGAACAAAATAATCTACTGTTTTTATTTGTTATGCTCATGCCATCAAAACAATGACATTAAGGGCAAATTTTTGAATATTTTACTGAAAGTTAACATGTAGAATAATACTTCATAAATGACAGGTTAATTTTGTGCAAAATGAATATACCCATGTTACTGGCATGGAAATCAAGAAATATTATATTCCCAATACTGCTCAGGCCTACAATGCCCCTCTTCAGTCACTACAGTTAAAAACAAACAATAACCTGACTTCAAACACCATAGATTATTTTTTTTCTCTTTTACACTTCCTAAAAATAAAAAAAAATAGACATACTATATACTTTTAAAAATATCTAACCTCTTTTATTCAATGTTACATCCATGAATTTTCAAATATTTTCTTTTGCACATTTATAGTTCCTGTATTACAGGTGATGCATACTATTCTCTTTGGGAATATATGATAACTAATTTACTCATCCTGTGTTGGATATTTGGGTAGATTCCAGTATTGGGAAAGTAGGAATAGTGTTGGTATGAACATCATTGTAGTATCTTCTGATGTTATATATACATGTTTTGTAGCACATATATGAAAGAGTTGAATTGTTGGATCATAAAATAAACCTAAACTCACCTTTAGAAGATATTGCCAAACAAATTTCTGAAACAGTTCTATTAATTTCCTCTGTCGTGAGCAGGATGAGAGTGAGTTCTGACTGCTTCACACTCTTACCACCAATTTTTGGGTTTTTTGTTGATATTCTCATTTATATAGAGGGGTATATTATTGGTTTAATCTGTAATTCCTCACTAAATAACAGAATTGACTAATATTTTTTCATAAATTCTTTGAACAATCGGATATCCTCTTTCATGAAAAATGTTTGTCTTTTGCTCAGTTTTCTTAAAAGTTGCCTTTTTCCTACTGATTTGTAGAAGTTTTAAAAATATATTTGGGATAAATGTTCCTTGTTGGACATAAATGTTTTGCAAACTTCTTCCAATGAGTAGCTACATTCACAATTTTTAATGGTGCCTTTTAATGAACTGAACTTTAATGCAGAGAAGTTTTAAATCTCAATATAGGTGTGTGTATGTGTGCACACACATACACAGTGCATATTTGCTTTATTGTTGGTGTTTCTTTATGCCTTCTTAAGAAATTGTTGCCTCCACATATGTCAAGGAAATGTTTTTCTATTTTTCTTCTAAATCCTTATAGTTTAAATTTGGCATTTATATCTACAATTTACCTAGAATTGATTCTTGTGTTAGATGTGAATAGAGGCCAAAATCCTTTTTTTCCTTATGACACCTAGGCAACCCAGCATTGATTTTTAAAAATGACCATCCTTTCACAGCTGCACTGATATTGTATATTTTAATTTGATTTATCTATAGTATTGCCAATTCAACATTGTAGTAAGTAATATAGATTTATTCTAGCTAAAGCAACATGGTACTAATATTTAGTACTTTAGGTCTTCCAGCATCATGTGTCCTTAAGATTGCTGTGCCTATTCTTGGGTTTTTATCTCTTTATGAATCATTGGCTTATCAATTTATACACATGTGCACGCATTCACATACACCTACACACAGAAAAGTTCTGAGATATTGATTAGGATTGCAATGAATTATAAATGAACATGAATTTGGAAAGAATAACTATGTGTGCAATACTAAATTTTGCAATCCATTACCATGATATATTCCTCTATTTATTTAGGAAGATGACATATTGCTCATTTATTCAAAGATTTAAAATCTTTCTCTAATTCTTTTTTTTTATGGAAACATATGCAATTTCTATAATACATATAAAAATATTTTTTATTATATCAGTTCAGTTTAGTTCAGTCACTTGTGTCCGACTCTTTGCGACCGCCTGGACTGCAGCACGACAGGCCTCCCTGTCCATCACCAACTCCCAGAGTTTACTCAAACTCATATCCATTGAGTCATTAATGCCATCCAACAGTCTCATCCTCTGTCATCCCCTTCTCCTGCCTTCAATCTTGCCCAGAATCAGGGTCTTTTCCAATGAGTCAGTTCTTTGCATCAGGTGGCCAAAGTATTGGAGTTCAGCTTCAACATCAGTCCTTCCAATGAACACCAGGACTGATCTCCTTTAGGGTGGACTGGTTGGATCTCCTTGCAGTCCAAGAGACTCTCAAGAGTCTTCTCCAACACCACAGTTCAAAAGCATCAATTCTTTGGCGCTCAGCTTTCTTCACCGTCCAACTCTCACATCCATACATGACCACTGGAAAAACCATAGCCTTGACTAGACAGACCTTTGTCGGCAAAGTAATGTCTCTGCTTTTTAATATGCTGTCTAGGTTGGTCATAACTTTTTTTCCAAGGAGCAAGTGTCTTTTAATTTCATGACTGTAGTCACCATCTGCTGTGATTTTGGAGCCAAAAAAAATAAAGTCTCTCACTGTTTGCACTTCTTCTCCAACTATTTGCCATGAAGTGATGGGACCAGATGCCATGATCTTAGTTTTCTGAATGTTGAGTTTTAAGCCAGCTTTTTCACTCTCCTCTATCACTTTCATCAAGAGGCTCTTTAGTTCTTCTTCGCTTTCATCCATAAGGGTGGTGTCATCTGCATATCTGAGGTTATTTCTCCTGGCAGTCTGGATTCCAGCTTGTGCTTCATCCAGCCCAGCATTTCTCATGATGTACTCTGAATATAAATTAAATAAGCAGGGTGACAATATATAGCCTGGATTGTACCCCCTTTTCAGTTAGTACCAGTCTGTTGTTCCATGTCCAGTTCTAACTGTTGCTTCCTGACCTGTGGACAGATAACCATAAATAAAATATATGTATCTGTATGTTGGGCTCCCCTCATAGCTCAGATGGTAAAGAATCTGCCTGTAATGCAGTAGACCCAGGTTTTATCCTTGTGTCAGTAAGGTCCCCTGGAGTAGGAAGTGAAATGACAACCCACTCCAGTATTCTTGGCTGGAGAATTCCAGGAACATAGAGTTTTTACAAAAATTTTATTAAATGTATTTATTAGATTAATTCTAATAAGTCTATTAGATTTATTGCTTATTATTAAATTTATTCCTGGGCATTTGATGTTTCCTGATACAATTATAAATAGTATATTTTGATAAATTCTATTTTTATACATTAATAATGATATATAGAAATAAACCGATAAAATAAATCACATAAAATAGTCAACATTATTTTTGACCTATGAAATTATTGATTTTGTATTATTGAACATAATACATTTACCTTGAATCCAGTGACCTGGTTATATTTACATGCTATCAATAATTTTAGTAGTGTGTTGGTTTTTACATTATCTCTAAAATCATTTTCTCTTCAACAATTCAATTTTCCAATCTTTATTCTCTTCTATTTCTCTTGCCTTGTTGCATTGGCTAGGATCTTAATGCTACTTTTAAGAGCTACTATATTTAAGTCCTGCCAATGAGCTGTGAGTCTATTATATGATTCAGTGTTAGAATTTTTACTATATGCACTAAAAGATATAGTCAGCTAAGGATTTTTTTGGGGGGAGCCATTTAGAGCCTATGATTTTGTATACAGTAAATAACATTGTATACAATTCAAAAGAAAAACCTTGCAAAATGACTATATCATTACCACAAGAGCTTTGAATATGTTATATATCTTTGTATAATATACATGCATATTGTATTCTCTTTTTTATATGCACCTGTGCAAAAATCGGTGCTTGTTTTAGCAACTCAATTAGACTTCCTATTTGTGAGTAGGAAATATGTTTTATTTTTTCATTCCCTTCAGGTCTAATTGGGCAAAAGCAAATCAGACCCTTGTATATATATTAATTGAGTAACTGTGCTATGCTAATTTAAATACTAGAGTGTTGGAGTGCTTTTAGTTGGAGGAAACAATGTTGAATGCAAGTACTGTTAGAACTTCTAGCATCACATTACATATCTGGAGAGCACTTAAAATTATTCACAAAGCAATTTCAATATGTTATCTTACTTTAACCTTACATTTTTGAGGTAAAATTTTCAAAACCTTTGGTAAATAAACACATGATATAATATCATGCAATTATGTATAAATAATTTAACTTTGTGATCATCTACTAGGGTAGAGTACTTGACACAGTATTAAAGAAACTATATTGAGGACCTACTGTGTACCAGGCATTATGTAAACTACTGTGCCTTAAAGACATTTGAAAAGATCACAACCTGATCATTCAAAGGATTTTTGAGAGTGACTTGAGAAGAGAAACCAAATTCCCACTTGCAGCAGAGGGAGAATCACAATGATTTCAACCTTCCTTCATGCCTGAGTGCACTAGAAAGAAAAAAGCACAACATGGAATAATTTGTATGAATTACTGTAAAGAGCTGACTCATTGTAAGAGACCCTGATGCTGGGAAAGATTGAAGGCAGGAGAAGAAGGGGGCAATAGAGGATGAGAAGGATAGATGGCATTATGGACTCAGTGGACATAAGTTTGAGGAAACTCTGGGAGTTTCCTTTAGTACTTTATCCTTCAGCTGAAGGATAGGGAGGCCTGGTGCATTGCAGTCCATGGGGTCACAAAGAGATGGACATGATTAGTAACTAAACAACAACAACACAATCATACCGACCAAGTACTTTGATGAAGCACACCCTCAATTCCTCCAGATGCATCACTAAATATGAACATACTCATGATAAATATGAAAATTTTGTTTAATGCGCCCCAATTTCAAAATTGAAATAACCTTTTAAATCCTTTCCAGTCTATTCTAGTGATTCCTTAGTTCTTATTCATTATGGATGTTACTAAGATTTTGACTAATGGCATTCCCTCCATTGAAATTCATCTGTGCACACTGGTCAATAATAAACCCTGATACAACCCTAATTACCTTTCAAGACCCAAATGCCCAACTCAAAGTTCACCTTTTCCTATTATTAATTAATGTTTTGACCTAAGACCACTTTATCTTTTTCTGTGTTACTCCAAATATTCAGAGCCTTCTGCTCATAGGCATATTTAAACTCATCATATTTATCATTATTCTTTTGAAATTATCACTAGAGAAATTATAGAGAAGGGTCATTCAGATTAATTTTAAGCAATATTTGGCAAATTGCTTTGTCATCGATCACTAACAGGTATACACTTGTGAGATTCCATGAAAGGCAGCAACTTATATGAATACTAATAAAATCAGTTACATGCAGTATTTTTAGTCCCAGAAGGAAAGAAAAGAAAAAGAAGTCTCACGAAGGCCAAATGCTTTAGATTATTTGTCCACTGTGAATAGATCATTGTTGTTGTTCAGTCGCTCAGTTGTGTCTGAGTCTTTGCAGCACACAAGGCTTCCCTGTCCTTCACTATCTCCCAGAACTTGCTCAAACTTGTGTCCATTGAGTCATTGATGCCATTCAACCATCTTGTCTTCTGTTGTCCCCTTCCTCTCCTACCTTCAATCCTTCCCAGCATCAGGGTCTTTTCTAACGAGTCAGCTCTTTGCATCAGATGGCCAAAGTATTGGTGCTTCAGCTTCATCATCAGTTCTTCCAACAAATATTCGGGATTGATTTCCTTTAAGATTAACAGGTTGGATCTCCTTGCAGTCCAAGGGACTCTCAAGAGTCTTCTCCAACACTACAGTTCAAAGCATCAATTCTTCGGCTCTCAGCTTTCTTCACCGTCCAACTCTCACATCCACTCTTGACTCCTGGAAAAACCACAGCTTTGACTAGATGGACCTTTGTTGGTAAAGTAATGTCTCTGCTTTTTATACACTGTCTAGGTTTGTCATAGCTTTCTTCCGAGGAGCCAGGATCTTTTAATTTCATGGCTACAGTCACCATCAGCAGTGATTTTGGAGCCCAAATAAATTAAGTCTGCCACTGCTTCCATTGTTTCCCCATCTATTCACCATGAATTGATGGAACTGGATGCCGTGATCTTTATTTTTTTAATGTTGAGTTTTAAGCCAGCTTTTTAGCTCTCTTTCACTTTCATCAAGAAGCTCTTTAGTTCTTCTTCACTTTCTGCCATTAGAGTGGTGTCATCTGCATATCAGAGGTTACTGATATTTCTCCTGGCAATCTTGATTCCAGCTTGTGCTTCCTCCAGCCCAGCGTTTCTCATGATGTACTCTGCATATAAGTTAAATAAGCAGGGTGACAATATACAGCCTTGACATGCTTCTTTCCCAATTTGGAACCAGTCTGTTGTTACATGTCCAGTTCTAACTATTGTTCCTTGATCTGCGTACAGGTTTCTCAGGAAGCAGGTCAGGTGGTGTGGTATTCTCATCTCTTTAATAATTTCCCAGTTTATTGTGAACCACACAGTCAAAGGCTTCAGCTTTAGCGTTTTCCTGGAACTCTCTTACATTCAATAGATGTTGCCAGTTTGATCTCTGGTTCCTCTGCCTTTTCTAAATCACAATAGATCATGGTAATATCTGTTTAATATCTCTTAAATTTTGTCTCCTTGTAGGTAAGGCTTGGCTTATTTTCATGCAGGGGAACTTTCACCTTATTAGATTTCTTTGGTTTCATCAGCATCAGTTTTAGAACTGATATTCAAACTAAACCCAAGTTTAGTTTGAAACTGTTGAAAAATTTAGATTTTTTTTGCATTAATTTTCTACTATTAAATTTTACTGGTTTACTTAAATTTAATTTAGGGCTCTTAAGTATGGTTAGAACATTTCCCCATTTAACAAGCAGGAAACTCAGTCTTCAAACTCTGGCTGATGTTGGATATCCTAATGTACAAACTTTATCTCAGAGCCTCCATTATTCCTTTATGAAGCATCCATTATTCCTTTATATGAATCCATGGCTCCATGTACACTTCTTAGTCTTTCTTGACTTCAAATTTATTATTTTAATTGAAGCATAATTGCTTTACAGAATTTTGTTGTTTTATATCAAACCTCAACATGAATCAGCCATAGGTGTACATATATCTCCTCCCTTTTGAACCTCCCTCCCGTCTCCCTCCCTACTCCACCCCCCTAGGTTGATACCGGGCCCCTGTGTGAGTTTCCTGAGCCACACAGCGAATTCCCGTTAGCTATCTATTTTACACATGGTGATGTAAGCTTCCATATTACTCCATCCGTACGTCTCACCCTCTCCTCCCCTCTCCCCATGTCCATAACACTTTTGAGTCTTCACTTTGTGTTTTCTCATAACAGCACCTTTGTTCATGCTTATTTTACCTAAAACTTGCTTTCTTCTACTTCATGTGTAAGACCTGACTCAAATCTCAGGTCATCCAAGGAGATGCCTCTGATCACACTTATTCAGTGAACTTTTATTTCCATTAATTCACGTGGTCCTTATTCTTCACATAGCATAATTATAAACTGTACACAGATTTTCCTCAATTTATGCTACATTCCAGTAAGCCCATCATAAGTAGAAAATACTGCTATTTGAAAATGCACTTAATACACCTCTCTTACAGAACATCATAGCTTAGCCTGGCCTACCTTGCCTGTGTTCAGAACACTTCCGTTAGCCTTGCATGCATGCATGCTAAATCACTTCACTCGTGTCCGATTCTTTGTAACCCTATGGACTATAGCCTGCCAGGCTCCTCTGTCCATGGGATTCTCCAGGTAAGAGTATTGGAGTGGGTCACCATGCCCTCCTCCAGGGGATCTTCCTGACCCAGGGGTCAAATCCAAGTCTCTTGTGTCTCTTGCATTGGCACGTGGGTTCTTTACCACTAGTGCCACCTGGGAAGCCCTCTATTAATCTTAAGTTTGGCAAAATCATCTAACACAAAGACTCTTTTATAGTAGCAGTGTTGACTATTTCATGTAATTTATTGGACATTGTAGTGAAAGTAAAAAACCAGAAGGTTGTGTGGGTATGGTGTGGTTGTGAATGTATTGGTTGTTCATCCTCATGGTCAAGTGGCTGACTGGGAACTGCCCAACATCGACAGAAAGTATCACACCATATATTTCTAGGAAAAAAATAAAAAATTAAAAACTGCAAGTATGGTTTCTTCTGAATGTATACAACTTTCATAGCACTGTAAAGTCAAAAAATTGCATATCAAATGAGCATAAATTTGGGCTGTCTGCACTCTGATAATAAAGTTGTTTTTACTTTTTTGCTCACACTCCTATGCTTTTTCCATTTTTACTCTTTGAGCACAAGGTTGATAGGTCATATTTCTTTGGATTCTCCTTAATATCAGGCTCAGTGTCACTCCCTTGAAGTTTAATTAACGTATGTTGAATGATCCATGTTTGATGGTAAAAGATATCAATCTCAGTTTGCAACTTCCGGATTAAAACTGGCAAATATTTACATGGTTTCATGCTTGAGAAACGTTTTCACAATTCTAACTGAAAGCAGATCCTCTTTTCCAACCTCTTCTTTTCTGTGAAAACCCTGACTAGTTCATTATTCATTAGCTACAGTGTAATAATAATATGTTTTATAGCAAAAGTAGGATGTAGTTATGGAAATTAAAATTGGCAAAAATTGTGGTTCTGCAAATACATGTTCATAAATCACATTAAAATTTTGACAGTGATTTATTTAGAATTTTCTAACTGGCTAAAAGTTATTTACATTCCCATTTCCAAAAATGGCCTTGAAATGGTTTAATGTTGGAATTATCTAATATCAAGAAACTGATTTGTGTTAATGAATTAAGGTGTATCAAATTACTGTGATCCAAGCATCAATCGGTCACTTTCCAGATTTTGTGAATTTGGTACCATCAGAATTTGGCTGAAGACACCCAAATTATAAACATAAAGCAATAAACTGCCAGAGTTGTAATTTAAACTTAGCTATCATGCTACTTATTTCTTTTAGAAAAAGTTAGCCTGTTAGGTCCATAGTTGCTCCCACATAGATAAATAAACTTTGATATTTTAAGAGATCACAGTTATGAGGTAAATGTCCATTGTAGACAATACATCTTGCTTATCATTGAATAGGCTTGATGACAAGATGGTAGAGGAAAATAGTCTTAGAGTCAAATCAAATCATGAATTAGTTCTCTGTTTTACTAATGTCCTTAAACCCTGACAATGTTTATAATTTTGAGTTTAAAAGCATTCTAACATCACTAGACTATATTACCTAAAGCTCTAAGAGAGTTTCCTTTTCAGTGGTGATAAAAGTCATGTTGAAACTGTAGGAAATGGTAAGAACGGTGACTGACAAATGGACTTGTTTTCATCAACTCCAGAGTCGTTACCTTTACATATCATTAGTGTCTGCATGCTCAGTCACTTCAGCCGTGTCTGACCCTTCGTGACCTTGTTGTAGCCTGTCAGGCTCTCTGTCTGGAATTCTCCACACTAGAACACTTAAATGGGTTGCCACGTGACCTCCAAGCAATCTTCACAAGCCTCGGATCGAACCTGTGTCTCCTGCATCTCCTGCATTCCAGGTAGATTCTTTGCGCCTGGAGCCACCTGGGAAGCCCCATACATCTTTGGCACTTTCTACTAAAGTACTTTCTGGGCAACTATTTTCAACATGAAACAGTTTCTTTGGATTCATGCACAGACAGTGATTTCGTAAGTATTTCATGCCAACAACAGGGTGAAGCATTTTAGAACTAATCATAGTGGGAGTGGCAAAACCTCCAGTATTCAAATATGTGTATAGGGCACATGTCAGAGACTGTGAATGAAGCCCTTATGTAATTTACCTTATCAAATTTCCACATATCAAATTGAATGGGTGAACTTTAAGATCTAGAATGAAAGCCTTTTTCAATATTATAATTATTGGTGAAAATTAAAGACATGATCATTATATTGAAAAATTACATTTAACTGGTTAAAATGCTTGCAAAGATGGAAAACATTCTACAAAGTTTACTTTAAACTCTAAAACCAGTTTACACAGGAGCTGGAACACTGTTACGTTTCTAGCATTCATTGTCCTTTATGGTTAACTGTCCATATCTTTATTAGGATATTTAAAGAAATATAACAAAATTAAACTTGATTTTAGAGGTGCCAAGTAAAAAATATTTCAAGACTATACATTTGTAAAACAGACCAATGTTACATGTTGTAATAATGTCACTTTTAGTTAAAATACTAATTTGGAAACATAAATAATGTACAATGAGTTCTTTTTATATCTGGTCTGTATATTTTGGTGGTGATTCATAGAAAGTTTAAGTGGTTTTCCCCAAGACTCACAAAATATTCAAACTGATACTAATAGCTGTCAGCAGTCTATGGGGTCGCAAACAGTTGGACATGACTGAGCGACTGAACTGACTGAACTGAATACTATATCATTTCGAGCAAAGAATATTTTTATAAAGTGAGTCTGTAATGCTTGGTTCAAGCTTCCGCATAATGAGTGAGGACTTGCCATGTCCAAAGACATATTTATTTGGAATGACAAACTTAAATTTAACCATCATGTACTTTTCAATAGCATTGCATTTGGAATGGATCTAGTAGCCGCACAGGAAGACGTCATACACACCTAGATTGGCGTATCTCTCCCTACAATGCCTAGGACTCTAACAGGACGAGAATGTCACAGAACTGCTGCAGCACGTCATCAGTGAAGTGTAAAATTGAAAAGCAATGAGAAAACATGCAGCTGTAAAACCAGATAATAAAATAATTTAGACCAAGTTAGTCTCTGAAAAGTGTGGAGGAATGGGCTTCACGTCCTTTGAATACACATATTTGCAGGCTTTTCAGTTTAGTAGCACAACCTCCTAGCTATGAAAGTGATGCTTTCCCCCAAAAAATTCATAGGGTATGATGGTTAATATATCACAGGGTTCTTTCCAATCCAAAAGAAAGGTAATGCCAAAGACCGTTCACACTACCACCCATATGCACTCTTTTCACATGCTTACAAGGTAATGGTCAGAATCCTTCAAGCTAGACTTCAATAGTACATGAACCAAGAACTTCCAGATGTACAAGCTGGGTTTAGAAAAGGCAGAGGAACCAGATAATCAAATTGCCAATATCCATTGGATTATAAAAAAGTATGTGAATTCCAGAAAAACATCCGCTTCATTGACCACACTAAAACCTTTGTGTGGACCACAACAAACTGTGGATTCTGAAAGAGATGGGCATACCAGACCACCTGACCTGCCTCCTGAGGAACTTGTATGCAGGTCAGAAGCAACAGCTAGAACTGGACAGGGAACAACAGACTGGTTCCAAATTGGGAAAGGAGTATGTGAAGGATGTATATTGTCACCCTGCTTATTTAACTTACATGCAGAGTGTGTCATGTGAAGTGCTGGGCTGGATGAAGCACAAGCTGGAATCAAGATTGCTGGGAGAAATATCAATAACCTCAGATATGCAGATGATACCACCCTTATGGCAGAAAGTGAAGAGGAACTAAAGAGCCTCTTGATGAAAGTGAAAGAGGAAAGTGAAAATTTGGCTTAAAGCTCAGCATCCAGAAAACTAAGATCATGGCATCCGGTCCCATCACTTCATGGCAAATAAATGGGGAAATATTGGAAACAGTGGCTGACTTTATTTTTCTTGGCTCCAAAATCACTGCGGATGGTGACTGCAGCCATGAAATTAAAAGACACTTACTCCTTGGAAAGAAAGTTATGACCAACCTAGACAGCATATTAAAGAGCAGAGACATTACTTTGTCAACAAAGGTCCATCTAGTCAAGGCTGTGGTTTCTCCAGTAGTCATGTATGGATGTGAGAGTTGGACTATAAAGAAAGCTGAGCTCCAAAGAATTGATGCTTTTGAACTGTGATGCTGGAGAAGACTCTTGAGAGTCCCTTAGACTGCAAGGTGATCCAACCAGTCCATCCTAAAGGAGATCAGTCCTGGGTGTTCATTTGGAAGGACTGATGTTGAAGCTGAAACTCCAGTACTTTGGCCACCTGATGTAAAGAGCTGACTCATTGGAAGAGACCCTGATGCTGGAAAAGATTGGGGGCAGGAGGAGAAGGGGACGACAGAGGATGTGATGGCTGGATGGCATCACCGACTCCATGGACATGGGTTTGGGTGGACTCCAGGAGTTGGTGATGGACAGGGAGGCCTGGCATGCGGCGATTCGTGGGGTTGCAAAGAGTTGGACACGACTGAGTGACTGAACTGAACTGAACTGAACTGAGGTATAATTTACAATTAAATTATTATATACTTAATTGTACAATCTGATAAATTGGTGTACATGTAAATTGTGAACAGATTCCTCATCTAGTTCATTAACACAGCCATCACCTCACATATCTATTTTTCTATTTTTTTCCTTTTACATAGAGAACACTTATGTTCTATAATTTTGTGTTTTACCCTTAAGTATGATTCATTTTAAGTTAATTTCATGAAGAGTACAAGGTCTGTGTCTACATCCACGTGAATGACCAGTTTTTCCAGCGTCATTTGTTGAAGAAAGTATCTTTGTTCTATTATAGTTTCTTTATTCTTTTGTAAAAGATCAGTTGACTATTTTTAGGTAAGTTTATTTCTGTGTATTTTATTCTGTCCCACTGATCTGTTTGTCTATTATTTTCCACTACTATGTTGTCTTAATTACTTTAGCTTTCTTCTAAGTCTTGAAGCTATGTAGGGCAGTGCAGTCCTTCAACTGCATTCTTTTCCTTCAATATTGTCTTGACCACGGACTCCTATTTCTTTGTTTAAGATTTAGAATCAGCTTGTCAATATCCACAAAATAACTTGTTGGGATTTTGATTAGTAACACCTTGACTCTTTATATCAATTTAGGAAAGAAACTGGAATCCTGAAAATATTTAGTTTCCTATCCATGAACTTGCTTGAAATACATTTGCATTTATTAGTTGTTTTATTTTTTTTAACAGAGTTCTATAGTTTTCCTCATATAGATTCTGTATATATTTTGTTATGTTTATACATAAGTATTTATTTTTTGATGCTAATGTAATAAATGATATTATTCTTTTAATTTTAAATTCCACTATATTGATTATATATTGGAATATGATTGACTTTTGTTTATTAACCTTGTTTTCCACAACCTTAATTAATCACTCTTAGTTCCAGAAAGTTTTTGTCTATTCTTTTGAATTTTCTACATATCCCATGATGTCACCGGCAAATAAGGTTAGTTTAAGTTCTTCCTTCTTAATGTATATACCTTTTATATTTTTTTTTCTTGTCTTGTTGCATTAGCATTTATTTCCTGTATGGTGTTGAAACGTGAGAGAAAAGGTTGACTTTTTCTTAATCTTGGTAGGAAAGCTTCTAGTTTCTCACTCTTAAGTGTGATGTTAACTGTAGGATTTTATTGGATATTCATTATCAAGTTGAGGAAGACGCCCTCTATTCCTAGTTTACAGAGAATTTATGTGATCTTTTAAACTCAACACCACCTGTTTATGTCTGTGGATATATTACTGGCATATATAGAGTAAAATGCTTAAGCTAATTGAATTGTTCATAACATCATTTAAATCCCATGGATTGGTACATAATGGATAATGAAAAGAAAACGTTTGAATGACTAACAATTCACTTTACAAAAAATAATGTTGAAACACAGGAAAAACATGTGCTTCAATCTGCTAACAGTTAGAATAGAAAATTGGAAAACTCTATTGAAACGACAAAGCTAAATTCACTTATAATTCAAATTATGTGTGAATGATAACAAATCACTCAATGGAACAACTTTCAGTTCAGTTCAGCTCAGTTCATTTGCTCAGTCGTGTCTGACTTTTTGTGACCCCATGAACCACAGCACGCCAGGCCTCCCTGTCCATCACCAACTTTTGGAGTTTCCCCAAACTCCTGTCCATCAAGTCGGTGATGCCATCCAACCATCTCATCCTCTGTCATCCCCTTCTCCTCCTGCTTTCAATCTTTCCCAGCATCAGGGTCTTTTCAAATGAGTCAGCTCTCCGCATCAGGTGGCCAAAATATTGGAGTTTCAGCTTCAACATTAATCCTTCCAATGAACACTCATGACTGATATCCTTTAGGATAGATTGGTTGGATCTCCTTGCAATCCAAGGGACTCTCAAGAGTCTTTTCCAACAGAACACCAAAAGCATCAATTCTTTGCTCAGCTTTCTTCATAGTCCAATTCTCACATCCATACATGACTACTGGAAAAACCACAGCCTTAACTAGATGGATGTTTGTTGGCAAAGTAATGTCTCTGCTTTTTAATATGCTATCTAGTTTGGTCATAACTTTCCTTCCAAGGAGTAAGTGTCTTTTAATTTCATGGCTGCAGTCACCATCTGCAGTGATTTTGGAGCCCAGAAAAATAAAGTCAGCCACTGTTTCCACTGTTTCCCCATCTATTTGCCATGAAGTGATGGGACCAGATGCCATGATCTTAGTTTTCTGGATGGTGAGCTTTAAGCCAAATTTTCACTCTCCTCTTTCACTTTCATCAAGATGCTCTTTAGTTCTTCTTCACTTTCTGCCATAAGGGTGGTGTCATCTGCACATCTGAGGTTACTGATATTTCTCCCGGCAATCTTGATTCCAGCTTGTGCTTCCTCCAGCCCAGCGATTCTCATGATGTACTCTGAATATACATTAAATAAGCAGGGTGACAATATACAGCCTTGATGTACTCCTTTTCCTATTTGGAACCAGTCTGTTGTTCCATGTCCAGTTCTCACTGTTACTTCCTGACCTGTATACAGGTTTCTCAGAGGCAGGTCAGGTGGTCTGGTATTCCCGTCTCTTTCAGAATTTTCCACAGTATATTGTGATCCACACCGTCAAAGGCTTTGGCACAGTCAATGAAGCAGAAATAGATGTTTTTCTGGAACTCTCTTGCTTTTTCGATGATCCCGAAAATGTGGACAATTTGATCTCTGTTTCTTTTTCCTTTTCTAAAACCAGCTTGAACATCTGGAAGTTCTAGGTTCAAGTATTGCTGAAACCTGGCTTGGAGAATTTTGAGCATTATTTTACTAGTGTGTGAGATGAGTGCCATTGTGTGGTAGATTGAGCATTCTTTGGCATTGCCTTTCTTTGGGATTGGAATGAAACTGACCTTTTTCCAGTCTGGGGGCCCTGTTGAGTTTTCCAAATTTGCTGGCATATTGAGTGCAGCACTTTCACAGCATCATCTTTCAGGATTTGAAATAGCTCAACTGGAATTCCATCACCTCCACTAGCTTTGTTAGTAGTGACGCTTCCTAAGGCCCACTTGACTTCACATTCCTGGATGTCTGGCTCTAGGTGAGTGATCACACTATCCTACTTATCTGGGTCGTGAAGATCTTTTTTATATAGTTCTTCTTTGTATTCTTGCCTCCTTTTCTTACTATCTTCTGCTTCTCTTAAGTCCATACCATTTCTGTCCTTTATTGAGATCATCTTTGCATGAAATGTTCCCTTGGTATCTCTAATTTTCCTGAAGAGATCTTTAGTCTTTCATATTCTATTGTTTTCCTCTATTTCTTTGCACTGATCGCTGAAGAAGGTTTTCTTATCTCTGCTCGTTATTCTTTAGAACTCTGCTTTAAAATGTGTATATCTTTCCCTTTGCTTTTTGCTTCTCTTCTTTTCACAGCTATTTGTAAGGCCTCCTCGGACAGTCATTTTGCATTTCTTTTTCTTGGGGATGGTCTTGATTCCTGTCTCCTGTACAATGTCACGAACCTCCGTCCATAGTTCATCAGGCACTCTGTCTATCAGATCTAGTCCCTTAAATCTATTTTTCACTTCCATTCTTTAATCATAAGGGATTTTATTTAGGTCATACCAGAATGGTCTAGTGATTTTCCTCACTTTCTTCAATTTCAGTCTGACTTTGACAATAAGGAGTTCATGATCTGAGCCACTGGTCTTGTTTTTGCTGACTGTATAGAGCTTCTCCATCTTTGGCTGCAAAGAATGTAATCAATCGATTTCGATATTGACCATCTGGTGATGTCCATGTGTAGAGTCTTCTCTTGTGTTGTTGGAAGAGGGTGTTTGCTATGACCAGTGCGTTCTCTTGGCAAAGCTTTATTAGCCTTTGCCCTGCTTCATTCCATACTCCAAGGCCAAATTTCCCTGTTACTCCAGGTGTTTCTTGACTTCCTACTTTTGCATTTCAGTCCCCTATAATGAAAAGGACATCTTTTTTTGGGTGTTAATTCTAGAAGGTCTTGTAGGTCTTTAAGGAACCATTCAGCTTCAGCTTCTTCAGTGTTACTGGTCGGGTCATAGACTTGGATTACCGTGACAATGAATGGTTTGCCTTGAAAACGAACAGAGATCATTCTGTTGTTTTTAAGACTGCATCCAAGTACTGCATTTTGGGCTCCTCTGTTGGCTATGATGACTACTCAATTTCTTCTAAGGGATTCCTGCCCACAGTAGTAGATATAATCGTCATCTGAGTTAAATTCATCCATTCCTGTCCATCTTAATTTGCTGATTCCTAGAATGTGTGCATTCACTCTTGCCATCTCCTGTTTGACCACTTCCAATTTGCCTTGATTCATGGACCTAACATTCCAGCTTCCTATTCAATAAAGCTCTTTACAGCACCAGACCTTGCTTCTATCACCAGTCATATCCACATCTGGGTGTTGTTTTTGCTTTGGCTTCATCCCTTCATTCTCTTTGGAGTTATTTCTCCACTGATCTCCAGTAGCATATTGGGCACCTACTGACCTGGGGGAGTTTCTCTTTCAGTATCCTATCATTTTGCCTTCTCATACTGTTATGGGGTTCTCACGGCAAGAACACTGAAGTGGTTTGCTATTTCCTTCTCCAGTAGACCACATTCTGTCAGACCTCTCCACCATGATCTGACTGTCTTGGGTGGCCCCACACGGCATGGCTTAGTTTCATTGAGTTAGACACGGCTGTGGTCCTGTGATCAGATTGGCTAGTTTTCTGTGATTATGGTTTCAGTCTGTCTGCCCTCTGATGCCCTCTCTCAGCACCTACTGTCTTACTTGGGTTTCTCTTACCTTGGACGTGGGGTATCTCTTCACGATGGCTCCTTACCTTGGATGTGGGTTAGCTCCTCCTGGCCATAGCCTCTGGCCTTGGATGTAGCGTAGCTCCTCTTGGCCTCCACCCCTGACCTTGGATGTAGGGGAACAACTTTATTCAGGCGAATAATGTTGTAATTAATTTTGATCTTCATAATTAAAATAATTTCTTATCAAATGATTTTTTTCTGAAATATTTCCTTATTTGAAAGCACGAATTATTAATTTTATAATGTAATAATATCTAACTTCTAAAATGTTATTAAATTGTCAAATTTTATTTAACTACTGAAAATTGAAAACTATTTCAATGATAATCTTGTCAAGTGAAACAGATTTTATCTTTAGAAAGAAATAATATATAGGCTCCAAGTCAGATGCAGTGATTAGACAGTCTTTTAACTAATACTCATCATTATATGTAGCATATTTAATCTAATTATTTAGCATTTCAAATTTAGTGTTAAATATTGCATAGTATTTTTTATTATAGGAAGTTAGGCGATTTTTCCAGGAAAGTACTACCCAGTAAACCTGCCTATAAGGATGGAAATGTGCTATATTTCACTGCCCACCATGGAAATGCTTACTCATATGTTAGTTAAGCACTTGAAATTTGTCTAAGGTGACTGAAAAGGTAAAACTTTATATTTCATTTTTATTAATTGAATGGACAGGAAAAATTGACTCTGTTAAGGTCTTACAATGAAGACAAGAATCCAGCAATTTGATATTTGACAATTCTTCATTAATTTAAGCAACTTTTTATCAAATTTTCTGTATTTTGTGTTACTGTAAATGGGACGGGAATTCATAGAAGGGAAAAATTGTGTCAATTGTGAAAAATTGCCTCACTCATGGGCAAGTGAGAGATTCTTAGAGTTTTGAAGAAGAAGAAGAAAGAATCTTGGATCTTTTAGGAAGGATCTATTAAAGTAACTTACATAGAGTTATTGTTGTTTAGAGTGGCTACTGTAGAGATGAGCTTAATTTTTAAAAAGGGATAGCGTTTTGAGAAACCAAGAACTGGATAAGTCTATTTCTTATATTAGCCAACATGTTAATGGTTTAAATCAGCATTTACTTATCACTTCTCAGTTTCTGTAGGTCAGGAATCCGTGCCTGACTTGGCCAAGTTCCCCACTTCAGGGTGGCTGACAAGGGTGGTCACAGAGTTGGAGGGAAGGCGTGCCAACTGAAGTCTCAGTCAGGGGCGGATCCCAGGCTCGGCTGCCGAGTTCAGTCATGTGATTATTACCAGGATTCAGTTTCCCGAGAGCTGTTGCAAGAGTGGCTTCATTCCTGGCAGACTGTTGGCCAAGTGCTAATGCCTAGTGTCTTCTCCTGTGGGTCCTTCTCTCAGGAAGCTCACAACAAGGCATCCTCCTTCACTAGAGAAAAAGTTTCAAAATGTCCAGAGATAGCAATTGTAAGCAAGATGGGAGTTTTATTTTTAGTGACATAATTTCAGAAGTGGCATTCTTTGACTGTTATTTTACAAGCAAGTCACTAGGTTCAGTGAACACAGAAACAAGGAGTATTACAAATGGGCATAAATATCAGTATCAGCAGATGGGGATGATTGACTGTCATTTCATAAACTTCCCATCACATTAACTAGCCAAAATGTCAAAGATTTTTTTAAGGAGCATGTAATACTTCCCAATACCCTTTATCATAAGTCCTACAAATAAACCTCTGCCTTAAATATTAAAAATACATGAAAGACTATGAAGCCATGAACATGAATTTTTTACAGTGTTTTCACACTAACAGCCTAAATTTTGCAAATATAAGTTCTTAATACTGTCAGCTGTTTTTTATATAGTGTCAGTTGCTGAGAAAAAGTGAAAGCTGGAGAAGTTCTACTAGGCAAACTCTTAGCTAGTTAGTTCTGAGCACCATTTGTATTTAGCATTCCTATGTAGCTCCATTCCTTGCAACCTTTTCTTATTGCTAAAGTGATGACATGCAGTCTTTGCCACAAATTGCATACAATCCTATAAAGGCTACTTGTCTCCACAGATTAGCTTCTAAATTAAAAATAGGCGAGGTAATCTAGTATGAAGAAAGTGATTTATCATAATCCCTTAGCTTAGTAGATTGGTCATACATATAAAGTGGTCATTAACTACAAAAGGAACCCATGCATTCTGTTTCTATGAATTGCAGTTAGGAATTTTCTAGTGTTAAAGAGTATGCATCCCCCAAATGGCAACATTTAGCTCTGAGTACATGTTACTAACTGTGTTCTATTATTCTAAAAAGATGACAGAGAGATTTAAGTAGCAAATATGTGTCATATAAGATACAAATCTTGTATCAATTTCTGTAGGATAAAATTGTAAAATAATTAAGATCAAATAAATGAAGAGACATAATTATAATACCACTCATGCCCTCTTTTCTTTTTCCTTAGAATCAGTCATTACCTTTAAAGCTTTCAGTTTGCTTAACCTCTATGCAGCATTTCAGCCTAGTTTACATTTTCCTGTTTTATTTTTCCTTCTGTTTACAGTAAGCTCCCATCAACAGTTGCAAAAGCTTGTCATTTTTCTTCCTCATTAAACACTCTTAACATTCCATATTCTATATAACCATGCTATGCCAAAGGTTATCAATAATATACAAATAAAATTGTATTCCCTGACCATTTACCTTTTCCAGCATTGAATCCTTCTTATTTTTTACCCTTTCTTGCAGCTCTTCCACTTGTTCTGTGCCTCAGGTTCATTTCCCCATGGCCTGCTGATATCCCTTGGTCTTGATTCTTTCTCTGGCTTCTTAAGTATAGGAGTGCCTTAAGATGAAGACTTCAGCTTTTACTCTTCTTTGCCTAGACTCTGTTCAGTCCCTGACTCTTGAAGAGATTCTCTCCTTGAGCAATCGTGTCTGAGTTAGTGACTCATATCCACATCTATAGCATTTTTCTTGAGTATAAATTCTGCTTGTGCAACTGTGTGCTGAGCATTTGCTCTTGGACAAACCTGTGTTCCTTCGACTAAAATATAATTGGCATTGAATTATATTACACCCTAGGACAAACAAACTTTCCTTTACCCTTTGATCTTCTCTGTCAAATTTGGTGTTTTTCTCTGAGCCAAGTTTAAAATAAAAGTTATCTTTGATTCTTGGCTTGAAACATTGAGATTATTTGACTTTTCTAATTTCAACCTTTCTCACCTGAAAATGGATATGATAGTGAGTCGTATCTCAGAATGTCATTCTAAAGATTAAGTTACATAAAACTTTCAAAGTATTAATACTTAGCACAGTGCCTGACATGCAAAAATCCCCTTTTGTTGTTATTACATCATATTCTAGAATAAAATACTTTAATTTTTAAACATATACTTCTTAAAATTATGTGGTATTATTAAAATTATAGTTAACTATCTATGAAATATTTTTCAGAGATTGACAAAGCATATCTAAATAGGGAATATTAGCATATAAAATTCTGTAATACTGTAATGATAAGTACATACCATATATGCTATTGTAGCTGTTTTTAATAGTCTAGTTTTATGTATGATAAACACTTATTTGTATTAAATAAAACAAATTATAAATAAAGTAATGAATTGAGGAAATCATAAAATAAAAGTACATACTACTTAGACTACCAGAAAATTTAAAATTTTGTCCATAAAATATCAAGAACAAATTAAAAAAGCAAATAATTTCTTAAAAAGGAAAAAAGATTCACTGATATTTTACATACTACACAAAACCATATATAAAATACTGGTGAAATATTTTCCAGTAGTATTTTAAATGCTGTATCAACAACATATGATTGTGCCCCCTTTAGAACAATGTCACCAATATTGATTATGGTCATTAATAAAAATAAGGAAAAGAAAAATTACATAATTTGATGAACAAAATTTAGGATCTCACTGAGATTTAAGTTTCAGTGTCCATTACGAGTAATTTGAATGTTTTTCCTTTCTGTTTACCGCCTTTATTTTTTGTAAAAGTCACTTTTAGAAACCATTGCGAAAATGCAGCAGTGAAGGAGGAAGGTAGTCTGAGCACATGCACCACCTGCTTAGACATGCTATCTAATTTTCTGGAACAGAGTAGAACCATGATGAGAGGGCTGGGTTTTCTAATGTGGCTCAGAATGTAACCACATTTTGTCAGCTAAGATGCACAATAGTAATACTCAGAATTTTGTTGTTGTTCAGTTGCTAAGTCGTGTCCAACTCTTGTCAACCCCAAGGACTGCAGCAAGCCAGGCTTCCCTGTCCGTCACTACTCTTGGAGTTTGCTCAAATTCGTGTCCATTGAATCGGTGATGCTATCTGACCATCTCATCCTCTGCCACTCCCCTCTCCTTTTGCCTTCAGTCTTTCCCAGCATCAGGGAAAGATGAGTCAGCTTTTCCAGTGAGCCAGCTCTTTGCATCAGGTGGCCAAAGTATTGGAGTTTCAGCTTCAGCATCAGTCCTTCCAATGAATATTCAAAGTTGATTTCCTTTAGGACGGACTGTTTCCATCTCTTTGCTGTCCAAGGGACTCTCAAGAGTCTTCTCTAGTATCACAGTTTGAAGGCATCAATTCTTGGGTGCTCAACCTTCTTTATGGTCCAACTCTCACATCTGTACATGACTACTGGAAAAATCACAGCGTTGACTACACTGACCTTTGTCAGGAAAGTGATGTACTCTGAATAAGCTCTATTAACTCAGAGAAGCACAAAGTCTCAGTAGAGACTCTGAACAGATTTTCTCTTATAGGAAGAGAACCCAAGGTGGGTCAGACAGGACATAAGAGAAATAGACATGAAATAAAATATGAGTGGCATGTATATATTGTTCAGAAATAACTGATATTTTCAAATATATGCACAATTTGGTCTTTCTAAGAAAAAATGACTGGAAACCAGGATTAAAGATGTTTGTCTGGTTCTGTCTCCCCTGAAGTCTTGTATTTCATTCCAAAGGATTGCAAGCATCTAGGGACCTTCCTGTCTTCTCTAAGAGAGGATTTGCTTATGTTAGAAATGTAATGTCTTCTCTTTCTGGAGAGAAAGAGGGACTGCTATGTAGTAGTTTCTATATAAGCTCCCAAATTCATATCTCTGGTTTCCTCTTCTGTCATGGAGACTCTCCTTACATCTCATCAACTCAAAGAAGGGAAAGGAATGTGAAGAATTTTTTATTGCTTCAAATAATAATGATCATTGAGCCAGAAACCTTGAATTTTCTTACCTTGTATGAAAACATACCGTCTGTTTGTCATTTGTGGATATTAAAAGCTGCAAAGATCTAAAGAGGAAGTTTGGTTTCTCTTGTTAATAACTGTGTTCTAACTTATTATTGTATTCTTGTAGTTACAGAGTGTGTACTAGCTATTTGCATGGTAATGCGGGCACTCTGGGCAGCATGTCTTTAGGAACCATGGAGCTTTAAGGAAGGGGAATTGCTTGCAAATGTGCAGGCAGATGAGACCAAAATAGACAACAAAAACAGTACCAATACTTCTAGGGCTTTGAGCCATGACACTTACCAACATTTAATGAGCAAGATTTTCAAAGTTCACAGAGAAGTGGTTCCTAAATAGAACTTAAAAACCATTTGGAGATGAAGAGAGAGAGATAAAAGGGCAAATGTGTTGTAGTGAGTTTTTCTTTTTTTTTCCCCCATAATGAGACAGTCACTCACTCTAAAGGACTGGCCTTTTTTTCTGGGATTTGTTTTCTTTCTTTTGAAGTTAAAACATTATTTTAAACTTTGTAATGATAATGACAAATTATATTTTGTCTGTTGGTTCATTGTATATTGGCAAAATATCTCAGTTACTGTTTTGAAATTGTATTTAAAACGAAAGTGTCGGCTTGAAACCATGCTTTAAATGATTTGTGTTTCTTACTGATTATGAAATCTAAAGTTCCAGCAACAGCTTTGGATGGAAGTTAGTTGCCTTGAGTTAGGATGTGCTGCAATGAACCCCAGGTTTGGATAATTCAAAGATACAAACTTTAAATCATTGTTAAATGTTAAAGTAGGCAATATGTTGCTTTATTATCTACATATGTATTAAATATACTTGATATATATGTGTATATATCTCATCTTTCTCTAAGATATGAGAGATAGGAACATTTTTATATAAATGTTACATCAAGACAAACCAAATTTCTTCCTCTGTTAAGTTTCTTCGTAAGAGGTATCATTCATTTCCTCCTGAAATTTTAAACCCACTTAAGCAGATGGTATTATTGCTGAACATGGCTTTATGAAAATTCCTAGGCTTCTCTGGTGGCTCAGATGGTAAGGAATACCTGCAATGTAGAAGACCCTGCTTCAACCGCTGGGAAAAATCCCCTGGAGAATGGAATGGCAACGCACTCCAGTATTCCTGCCTGGGGAAGTCTATGGATAAAGGAGTCTGGCAGGCCACAGTTCATAGGGTGGCAAAGAGCTGGACACGACTGAGTGACTAACACATTGACTCTAACTTAGCTGTGTGCTGAGTTTTCCAGGATTGATAAGCATCAGTGTCAGATTGAGATGCTTGCGAGCACAGGGCTTTGAAATATTTAACTAACAACCGAGTCTCATCTATTGAATTTACTCTCTTTGTGACCCTTCACTGAGTTAGAGGGAAGTTTAATTTCGACGCTGGATTCTACTTTTATTATCTTACCCATTAATTACTCTCTATTCTAGGGGATGGGCACTTTGTTATTAGCATTGCGTCTGTTCTACTCCGTGTATGATCTCAATAAATATCTTAGGCGATTTGGGGAAAGATCAAATTGGGAGAACAAACTTGATCTTTGTTCAGCCTGGTAATGGTGGCACCTGTGTCAAACAATATGGCTCTGGATTTGAGACCACAATTTTATTTTTTATTTATTTTTTTCCATTTATTTTTATTCACTGGAGGCTAATTACTTTACAATATTGTAGTGGTTTTTGCCATACATTGACATGAATCAGCCATGGATTTACATGTGTTCCCCATCCCGATCCCC
>JADEYB020000010.1:2015703-2040505 GCA_015832495.2 Alces alces | reverse complement strand
GACAATATACAGCCTTGATGTACTCCTTTCCTGATTTGGAACCAGTCTGTTGTTCCATGTCCAGTTCTAACTGTTGCTTCCTGACCTGCATACAGATTTCTCAGGAGGCAGGTCAGTTGATCTGGTATTCCCATCTCCTTAAGGATTTTTCACCATTCCACAGAACGGTTCTATGAAGACCTACAAGACCTCCTAGAACTAACACCCAAAAAAGATATCCTTTTCATTATAGGCAGCTGGAATACAAAAGTAGGCAGTCAAGAAATACCTGGAATAATAGGCAAATCTGCCCTTAGAGTACAGAGTGAAGCAGGGCAAAAGCTAATAGTGTTTTGCCAAGAGAACGCACTGGTCATAGCAAACACCCTCTTCCAACAACACAAGGAAACACTCTACAGATGGACATCAACAGATGGTCAATACCAAAATCAGATTGATTATATTCCTTGCAGCCAAAGATGGAGAAGCTCTACACAGCCAGCAAAAACAAGACCAGGAGCTGACTGTGGCTCAGATCATGAACTTCTTATTGCCAAATTCAGACTAAAATTAAAGAAAGTAGGGAAACCCACTAGACCATTCAGGTATGACCTAAATCAAATCCCTTATGATCATACAACAAGTTGGATTATTTTAAAAACTGTTTCAAGTAGGGTATGCAAATAAAAAACCTCAGTTTCTTCACAAATATATTCATTAGTCTAGCCTCACAGGAATTATCTCAATTCCTAATACAATGAAACCTAAATCTTTGTTTTAGCATTCCTCAACATCCACAAAAGACTGAATGACATTTCATTTCTTCTTATAACTTACTTATGACTCTTTCCAAGTTTTTTCATATAGAAAGACAGTAGAATATAAAAATATATTTAAAACCAGAGGCTATCATCTGGCTTGGCAACTTACTAGCTTTGTAACTGTGAATAAACTCTTAATCTTGCTGAAATATTAATGCTGTCCCCACTCACTGACTTACTACAAGTATTAAATAGTATAATATAGAATATATAATGTAGACAGTGGAGCCAGACCCAGAATATTACCTAGTAATATTTTCAGCATTCAAAGCAATTGATCTCCCTGAGATCAAGTATGCTATATATTCTCTAAGTTTTGTATAAGTTTTGTGAATTCAAGCCTTGAATATTTTCTAAGTTTTCAGTGTATGGGTTTCATTGGAATATTTACCCATTATAAAAACACTCACTAAATATATATAATGGGCCATTCTGTTGTGTACTATTGTAAACAAATACAAAAATATGATAAAAAATAAAAATAAGCATAATGTATTTTATTTATTTTAAATAAATGAACAAGGACTTAGCTTTTATAATGCTTATAGGTAAACAAAGACACATAAACAATTATGATAAATATTAGTTGTGCCTTGATAAGAAGGGTGATCATATAGTTTGTTGTCCCACTAGGATAATAAAGAAACAGTCTATATATAGTGTATATAGTGTATTTAAACATATATACTACCATTATATATATATATATGCAAATATTTTGTGGAACTAATTTTCAAATTATTTGTAAACATTATTGAACTTAAAGGATCATTTCACTTTAGGTATTTTCTTATTCCATAAATATAATAAATACAATCACTATAATATCAGGAAGCAGAGAGGTCTGTGTAATTTCTTAACTTTAAGGAATTGATTTCAAGGATCTACACTATAAAACTTCAATGAGATGATTAGATAATTCCATACAACATTTAAAACATATGTCAAAAACTTATCAATTTCCATTATTCATATAACTGTGTGAATAATGATATTTAGGAATACTATATAATGGTGATTTAAAAATGAGTGTTATTCCAGCTTTCTTTTCATATTTTCAAATTAGGTAAAACCAGAAATAAAACAGAGAAGGCAACCCTTCCCAGAACCTCATTAGTCTCTGTATAATTCTTAATATCTACTTGTCTTCTCTCCATTATAATTGATTCACTCCAGTCAAACTCAATTAGCTAATAATGTTGTTATATTTCTGTGTCATGATTAGGTTGATTTAGGAACCTTGATACTTAGGAGAAAAGCAGTCGAGTTTATGCGGAATTCCAGTGCATTAGTACCTGTTTCCTCCTCTTCCAGTATTTCTACTTTTATTTTTTGCACTGGCTTTGCTGATCTTAAGCTTGAAGTTGCATTTATAGCATTCTCTAGGGAAATTTTTTACAGCTATGTTCTGAAGTAGGCAGTACATGAAGAAAATAGTTGCTCAGATATGTGTGAAAAGAAATAGAAGATATGCCAAGATACTTTTGGGTGGAAATGTGAGAAAGCTGCATCTCTTTAGATGGAATGTAAGTTAGGTCATCCATATTTAGAGTTTCACCTGATTGTACTTATTTCATTCCATTACATTGAAATCAAAGTCTTACTTACCCAAAATAAGTTTGGATGAATTAGATTAACTGTCTACAGCCACTAAGATGGTATTTATTCCCCAAAGTAAAGGCAGTGTGGACTTGTTGTATAAGAACACCGTGTCTAGCACTTAATTTCTACTCACAGTTTAGATAAATGTAAAGAAGAATGTAACCATCCTTATTAGTTATATATCAAACACTCAAGCACATATCTAATTCTATTGTAAAGTAAGAATTGATAAGAAAAAAGGAGCTAAACTTCAGAAGTAGATTTGGGTGGATTTCAGTCTGTTTAGTCATTCCCTGGTTAGTGAGATGTTGTACTGAGCCTCTGAATTCCTGTTTGCTTTATCAAAATGGCTAGGAGTCTTCTGGTTGTAAATGAATTAAAAACCAATAAAAACTGTTTTGGGCAATTAAGACAATGTTTTGGCTGATATAATAAAATTGAATCAAGGGCAATGATGAAGCTCAGGGCTGCCCAAAGTCAGAGAGTCCAATAGTGTCAAGATTTCTCTCTTCATTTCCCTTTATTTCCTTCCCCTTAGATCCGCTTTCTCTTCATGAATTTTTGACTAGAAATACAGACCTGCGTCTCTTGGATCTAATAGTAAACATGTCACAGAAGAGCTTTGACTAAATTGGCCTATACGAATTATCTGCATACAAATCCAGGGAGATGGGATAGAGTAATTGACAGCAGCCACTGGAGTGTCAAGCCCGAAGTAAGAAAAGGAGCAGGTCCCTAAACAGTGAATGCTAATAAAAGAAGGGAGAAGTGATGAGCAGAGGAGAAAGTAGCCGTGAACCACGGTAACAGGGTTGTTGGAAGACTTACAGGTACATGTCTGTAAAGCCAAGCCTGGCTCATGTTAATTACTTAACATGTATAGATTTTCTTTTCATTTCATTCCACCCTTAGAGATGGCAGAATGGCTGAAATGACTCCAACACCTTAGTTCTACTGGATCTCTGGTTTCTGTAATCAAACTGAATTTATTATATCTTTTCAGGAATTCCTTTGACGTCTAAGTGTGTTAAATGAAAAATAAAATTATTTTCCGAGGAAAAACGTAGCATGGTGTTGTGGTAAATAAGCACATATTTTTAATCATACAGACTTGGGTTCTAATCTCACTTTTACCCCATGCTAGCTCTGTGCCCTTGGACAATTAACTTTTCTCTAGCCCAGTTTCCTCATCTATAAAATATGGATGAGATTATCTAAGAATACAATAATATTTATTAATTGCTTAGCAGTGTATTTGAAAACCAATAAGCAAATGATGGTTACTATTAGGATAGTTCTGGAGCTGCTTTATTTTCTAAGGAATCCTTGCATATCAACTTGCCCCACCCAGGAGGACCCATGTCCTGAGGATGACCAACAGATAGTCATTGAACATCAGTAGTGTTTTTGATCTTTAAATATTTAGGTATACAGAAATACAGATTTTCTTTTTTAAAGAAAGGCAGAAGCAGTGTAAATTTGTAAAGAGAAAATGAAAACTTCATCTGCTGTGAATCCTAATTTCAGTTTTCCCAGTCATGTACTTTGTGATATTGAAGAGGTCCTTAGCTTCTTCTCCAACTCTATCTGGCCCAAACTTTTTTATGCAAATCTGAAGTGAAACATTGTATCTCAATATCATGGCTTGTTTGCAAAGAAGTATATGATAAAAGATACTATACAAAGTCAGAGTTTAACAGTGAGCTATAATTAACCTATGGACTCAGATTGTTAAAAGGGACATATGGTATACTGAATGTTTTCATTACTCATACCAACTAAAGTAGACCTTAAATATTTCCATGAACCTGAAAATTCTGCTTCATACTAAATTCTAAATGTAAAGAAAGTATTTTCACTGTGAGGAAATTACCCACTGCTACACCAAGGCATCTCATAAATTTAGCCTTGTAACAAGTGCAGAACCTTTTGCCTTTTGATAATACTATATCCCGTACTTTAGATTAAGATTTGCAAGGTATGCATATGCAGGAAAGAAGAGAGGTGTATATGTTACTTGATTCTGTGATCTTCACCTTCTGTTGAGAAGAAGACCCTGAGAGAGAACAGTAAGAGGCAGCGGCCGAGGCAGTCATGAGAATGTGCTGCTCACATCTTCTTTGACAAGAGAGCTTACTAAAAGGAGCAGAGTTAGTAACTGGCAGCCTGTACTCCACTGTACACGCTAAGGCCACTCAGCCATCCAGATGCTTTCAGGTGATAACTGTGCATAGTGGGAGTTCTCCAGCCATTCCATTGCCCAGTGAGTGTCTTATCTAATGGAAAAGCTGGCTCTGGGACTCCCCACCAGCCAGAGAAAGCCATCAAGTCATTCTCAGAACTGTACTACGGAGTGAGGCACTTCTTTTCCAACCTTCCTTTCTTCTTTAGAAAGTGAAAGTGAAGTCGCTCAGTCGTGTCCGACTCTTTGCGACCCCATGGACTGTAGCCTACCAGGCTTCTTCATCCATGGGATTTTCCAGGCAAGGGGACTGGAGTGGGTTGCTATTTCCTTCTCCAGGGGATCTTCCTGACCCAGGAATCGAACCCAGGTTTCCTGCATTGCAGGCAGACGCTTTTTCTGAGCCACCAGGGAAACCCTCCTTTCTTATTTAGCAGAAGTCAAAACTTCATTGAGGTCTGAAGGCTCCCCCCACTTCTCCGCTCCTTCCACCTTTATTTTTCACGAGTGTTCCTTCCAGTAAGTCTCTTGAATGATGGATTTCATCCTGACATCTGCTTCTCCGAGGAAATGTACTGGTATAGTATCCAAATGAGCATTGCACTCAATGATTTTAATAGTTCTGGTTGTACAGTGCTATTACAGTCATCATGGGGCTGTACAGTTCTTTTCAAAAAATGGGATGCAACTATATATTTAAGCTGGCTAGTTTTGTCTAAATTACTTACTGGTTACAGTTAGTTTGCTAGAAAAATGCAGTAGTCAGTGTTTGTGCTGCCTTCCTGTTCACAATCTTGTTTATGAAATGGATTTTTTACCCTCAACTCCAAAGCCCCTTATCTCAGTCATAGATGATTGATCAAGGGTCCACTTATCCCTGGAAAGATGGTCCTTGCTCATGAATGAGATAATACAAATTTCCTTTAGGAAGAGTATGTACAGTAAACATAAAGATTGTAGTCCCTGTCCAGTGTATCCTAGAGCTGGAAGAATATACAGACAGGTTGGTTTGTTAGGTAGTTGGTTGGAGTTCTCAGCAAAAAGACAATAATCATGGGAGGAAAAGATAAAAACAGAGAAAAGATAATAAAGACACTGAAATAAGTTCAGTTTAGTCACTCAGTTGTGTCCAACATTTTCTGACCCCATGGACTGCAGCACACCAGGGCTCTCTGTCCATCACCAACTCACGGAGTTTACTCAGGCACATGTCCATCAACTCAGTGATGCCACCCAACCATTTCATCCTCTGTCATCCCGTTTTCGCACCTTCAATCTTTCCCAGTATCACGGTTTTCCCAATGGGTCAGTTCTTCGCATCAGGAGGCCAAAGTATTGGAGTTTCAGCTTCAGCATCAGTCCTTACAGTGAATATTCAAGACAGATCTCCTTTAGGATGGACTGGCTGGTTCTCCTGGCAGTCCAAGGGACTCTCAAGAGTCTTCTCCAACACCACAGTTCAAAAGCATCAATTCTTCAGCTCCCAGCTTTCTTTATAGTCCAACTCTCACATGCATACATGACTACTGGAAAAACCATAACCTTGACGAGACAGACATCTGTTGGCAAAGTAATGTCTCTGCTTTTTAATATGCTGTCTAGGTTGGGCAGAGCTTTTCTTCCAAGGAGCAAACATCTTTTAATTTCATGGTTGCAGTCATCTTCTGCAGTGATTTTAGAGCCCCCCATAAATAAAGTCTGTCGCTGTTTCCACTGTTTCCCCATCTATATGGCATGAAATAAGGGGACCAGATGCCATGATCTTAGTTTTCTGAATATTGAGTTTTAAGCCAACTTTTTCACTCTGCTCTTTCACTTTCATCAAGAGGCTCTTTAGTTCTTCACTTTCTGCCATAAAGGTGGTGTCATCTGCATATCTGAGATTATAGATTTTTCTCCCGGCAATCTTGATTCCAGCTTGTGCTTCATCCAGCCCAGCATTTCTCATGATGTACTCTGCGTATAAGTTAAATAAACAGGGTGACAATATAAAGCTTTGATGTTTTCTGATCCTGATTTGGAACCAGTCTATTGTTCCATGTCCAGTTCTGACTATTGCTTCTTGACCTGCATACAGATTTCTCAGGAGGCAGGTCAGCTGGTCAGGTATTCCCATCTCTTTCAGAATTTTCCACAGTTTATTGTGATCCACACAGTCAAAGGACAGAAATGGTAGGGACCTAACAGAGGCAGAAGATATTAAGAAAAGGTGGCAAGAATACCCAGAAGAACTGTACAAAAAAGATCTTCACTACTCAGATAATCATGATTTTGTGAACACTCACCTAGGGCCTGACATCCTGGATTGTGAAGTTAGGTGGGCCTTAGGAAGCATCACTATGAACAAAGCTAGTGGAGATGATGGAATTCCAGTTGAGCTATTTCAAATCCTGAAAGATGATGCTATGAAAGTTCCACACTCAGTATGCCAGCAAATTTGGAAAACTCAGCAGTGGCCACAGGACTGGAAATGGTCAGTTTTCATTCCAATCCCAAAGAAAGGCAATGCCAAAGAATGCTGAAACTACTGCATAATTGCACCCATCTCACACACTGGTAAAGTAACATTTAAAATTCTCCAAACCAGGCTTCAACAGCATATGAACCGTGAACTTCCAGATGTTCAAGCTGGTTTTAGAAAAGGCAGAGGAACCATAGATCAAATTGCCAACATCCACTGGATCATCAAAAAAGCAAGAGAGTTCCAGAAAAACATCTATTTCTGCTTTATTGACTATGCCAAAGCCTTTGACGGTGTGGATCACAATAAACTGTGGAAAATTCTGAAAGAGATGGGAATACCAGACCACCTGACCTCCATACTTAGAAATCTGTATGCAGGTCAGGAAGCAACAGTTAGAACTGGACATGGAACAATAGACTGGTTCCAAATAGGAAAAGGAATCCATGAAGGCTGTATATTGTCACCCTGTTTATTTAACTTATTCACAGAGTACATCATGAGAAATGCTGGGCTGGATGAAGCACAAGCTGGAATCAATTTTGCCGGGACAAATATCAATAACCTCAGATATGCAGATGACACCACCCTTTTGACAGGAAGTGAAGAAGAACTAAAGAGCCTCTTGATGAAAGTGAAAAAGGAGAGTGAAAAAGTCCGGCTTAGAGTTCAACATTCAGAAAACTAAGATCATGGCATCCGGTCCCATCACTTCATGGTAAATAGATGGGGAAACAGTGGCTGACTTTATTTTGGGGGACTCCAAAATCACTGCAGATGGTGATTGCAGCCATGAAATTAAAAGATGCTTACTTCTTGGAAGGAAAGTTATGACCCACCTAGATAGCATATTAAAAAGCAGAGACATTACTTTGCCAACAAACGTTCGTCTAGTCAAGGCTATGGTTTTTCCAGTGGTCATGTGTGGATGTGAGAGTTGGACTATAAAAACCTGAGCACTGAAGAATTGATGCTTTTGAACTGTGATGTTGGAGAAGACTCTTGAGAGTCCATTGGACTACAAGGAGATCCAGCCAGTCCATGCTAAAGAAGATCAGTCCTGTGTGTTCATTGGAAGGACTGATGCTGAAGCTGAAATTCTAATACTTTGGCCATGTCATGCAAAGAGCTAACTGATTGGAAAAGATCCTGATTTGGGGAAAGATTGAAGGCAGGATAAAAAGGAGACGACAGAGGATGAGATGGTTGGATGACATCACCGACTCAGTGGACATGGGTTTGGGTGGACTCTGGGAGTTGGTGACGGACAGGGAGGTGTGGCTTGCTGCGGTTCATGGGGTTGCAATGGTCTGACACGACTGAATGACTGAACTGAACTGAACACAGTGAAAGGCTTTGGCATATTCCATAAAGCAGAAATAGATGTTTCTCTGGAACTCTCTAGCCTTTCCGATGATCCAGTGGATGTTGGCAATTTGATCTCTGGTTCCTCTGCCTTTTCTAAAACCAGCTTGAACATCTGGATGTTCACGGTTCACGTATTTTGTGGTAGTGGAAAGTAAACTTGAGCTATATAAGTGGAGCAAGTTCCTGAGAGTTAGTGAATCTGAGAATGAGATGAAAAAATGTGAAGTTTATTCTTAAGACAATATGAAGTCCATGAGATCCAGAAATCCTTTCAGGAAGTAGATGGAAGTTAAATTGTAGTCCTGTTAGTCGAGGAATGACATCATGCACTCTTGTTCAACAGATGCTCTAAGCCCTGTGAGGAGCTTATGCCCTAGGCCTTTAGTAGTCTGTCATATGTGATGTACGTGCAAACGACAATCATGCTAACAGAACACTGCATGCCAGCCGAATCAAGAGATACGGTGCAAACTGGTTTTAGAGAGGAGGTTTAAGGATGGAAGAGATGTCATCACTTGAACGTCTATCAAGGTGAAACATGCTGATATTTGAGATGGGCATTTAGTGATAAATACTAATTTTATAGACATTTTGGTGGAAGAAACTGCATGAAGAAAGTAGTAAGAAATACATGGGTTAAAGTCAAATATAAAGTAATTCATTTTGTTGAAAGAAACATTCTTTATGGTATGTGATAGGGTATTTATAATCTGTTGTATGGAATATCAATTTCACTGCTAGAGATACCCTGCAATAAGACTTAGCAAAATTGGATGACTGATAATAAATGATGGACAAAGACGAGGGAGAATTAAAAAAAAATGTCTAGTTAGGAATGATAGAAAAGTGGTAGTCCTAAAGACTGAAACTAGGAAATCAGGTGGAATAACAATTTTAGAGGCAGATTCATTACACATGGTGAAATAATAAAACTTTAGGGCAAGCATAGTAAGTTTGGGAAAGTTACACAGGCTTCTGAAAAATTTAGAGTTAGATTTAATTTTCAATGTCTAATCTTTATTTTCAAGCATTCTTTCTCCCCCTTTATTGCAGCCTCTGCCACTCCAGTGTCCCCATGCTTCCTGCCTTTTACGTTCATATAAGCCCTTTCACTACAGTTTGAATATGTTTATATAAATATCTAATTCCCTCAAGATTATTTATATTTCAACCTTATCATTACTCTCTGTGAGGAAGGTGAAATATCAGTCATCAAGCTAAGAGCAGCATGCTTTAACAGTTGAGGAAAGAGCTTTCCCATCGCTGTTAAAATGAAACCAAAAGATATCCTGCCAACTGCTTGTACACAGGGTTATCCAGGGCCTGCCTGTAATGCAAAAATATGGAGCAAGAGATAAATTTGGATGATTTGCAGGTGTAGATTGAGGATGTAGATTCAGAAGTCATCTATCAAGAAAAAAAAATGAAACTAAATCATTTATTCTACCAATATTTATTAAATATTTGCTATGAGCCAGGCGCTCTTCCAAGTGATGGAGATACAGTATGAAGAAAAACACAGAAATACCTTTCCCTGTGAATCTTGCATTCATGGAGAGAGCTAGACAACAATAATATGCATTAATAAGCAGTTAATGCATACTTTCATAAAGATGTAAATAATTTTATTTGAAATGGGTAAGTACAATGGCTTCCCAGGTAGTGTTAGTGGTAAAGAATCTGCCTGCTAATGCAGGAGATGCAAGAGACACGGGTTTGACCCCTGGATCAGGAAGATCCCCTAGATTAGGAAATGGTGACCAACACCAGAATTCTTGCCTGGAAAATTCCATGGACTTTTCCTCCTCGGGCAGGAAAATCCCTGCCAGAGGAGCCTGACAGGCTACAAATAGGCCACAAAGAGGCAGGCACGAGTGAGTGATGGACCACACAAAGTGCAGTGTACAGCGGGGAAAAGGGCTGGGAAGACTGCAGAACAGGAAAAAGCTGATTTTAGATAATGAGGAAGGTGCCATAACATGAGGAGGTAACATGAGAATATTTGAATGGAATGTAGGAATGGGCCATGTGAACATCTAGAAAAAGAGCGTTCTAGCAGAGAAAATGCCAGTGTTGCCACCTGTGTGACAGCCGAACAGAGAGAGGTGAAGTGAAACAGCGTAACCCCTATTGCTATAGCTGGTCCTAAGATTATAGTAGGTTTTCACGATTTCCCTTCTCCACCACACATTCTGTATGTCCTTGAACTTAGGCCAGTGCCACAGCCAGCCCAGGTTGCTTACTTGTCTTCTGGTGTGACCTAGACTATCACCAAGAATTTAAATCCTTAGTTACGGTTCCTTCTTGGGCCATGCTTGCTATGTGCTCCGCCGAGTTTCTCAGTCGTGTCTGAGTCTTTGTGACCCTACAGACTGTGGCCTGCCAGGCACCTCTGTCCATGGGGATTCTCCAGGCAAGCATATTGGATTGAGTTGCCGTGCCCTCCTCCAGGGAATCTTCCCAACCCAAGGATCAACCCAGGTCTTCCACATTTCAGGCGGATTCTTTACTGTCTGAGCCAGCAGGGAAGCCCATGCTGGCTGCAACTTCTCATTTATAGTTATCACTGGCATAGATGCATCAGGAGATTCCGCAGTAAAGCCTTTGTACTATAGGCATGGTCTTCCCTGCTCCCATTTCATAGGAATTCCCTCACTCTTGAGGATGACTAGAAGCAATAACCCTCTCCCACTGATAATGCAGTTGGTATCAGTGACATGAAGAGGCCAGAGACAAGGGGCTAGTTACCATCAACTTCATTGGAACCCATGCTGTGTCTTCCAGCTGAATTATTCCTCCTGGAAATCAGTACTTCTAACCAACCAGAGTGTAAAGTCATGGGAATGGGAATGAAAAGACAAATTCTGTAATCAGTTCACTGGAAGTGAAAGTAAAAGAGTCAATTTACTTGTCCTTCTTGGTGCCCAGATTTATGTATTCAATCTATAGCTGGCAAAGTACCATATGTTAACTGGTGGTCCAGTGTATTTACTATATCCTGGATGACAGGACTCCAGTCTGGAGAGTGTTTGGCCTGATTTGGTACATTACCTGAGCCTCTAACAGACCATTCCACTGTGTAGTTTAGTCAACTACTTCTGAGCGGTGGGTTATAGAAGACTGGTGTATCCCATCCTGTGCACCCATTATTGCCCTTAGTGCTTTAAAACACAGGCGGTGATCTGCAGCGGTATTATATGGAATGACATGTTAACAGATTGTTCTACAAGCCCTCAGTTAGGCGCTGCCAGGGGCACTGTGGACAGAAAAGCAAACCCGTAACCTCAGTATCAATCAATGCAGTTAGGAACAAATCACCACTCCCTCTAAGAAATTATCTAGTATCATTCACTTCTACCAAAAAAAAAAAAAAATTAGCTATGTATTTAAGGAGTGCTGCTGTATCAACTACTCAGCATCAGTTTTTTGAGTGGCAGGTGGGTCAGTCTACAGAGTCATGAGCTAAACAGGATTTGGAGTAACAGGAGCTAATGATGTTGGGTCCATACATATTCCTCATGTCTATCTTCATGGTTACTTTCTCCTTTGGACCAGCACCTGGGGACTGAAGAGAAATAATCTGATATCCATCAGATGAGTTATTTTCATTGAAAATGTTTTTAAAGAATTTCTTCTGTGTACATACTCATTGGTAGCCATATGCTCTGTATCTTTTCTCATAGATATATCTATACACCTTTTCTCCAGGGCTTTTTGCTCCTCATTTTCAAATCTTGGTCTTTTCAGAGCCTTAATTAATCAGCAGAACTGTTCTCCCACAGTTGAGGGAGAACATACTTCAAGCAACTTTCCTCCTTGTAATAATTTCTCACCTGCTGGACCACTATTCACTCATGACAGTCATCAAAGTACCCCCTTGAGTAGCTTTATAATGGCAGTTATAGCAGCTAGAATAACAGTTCACCTGTATATTAATCATCTCTCTTGTTTTCATATTCCTTGTCAGTTGATAATATAAACTTCTTCATAAGGTTAGTTTGCCATGAAACAAAATCTCAGATATATTAGAAGCACGTAACATGAGAGTTTGAGTCACCTTCATCTATAGTTTATCCATGCTTTTTGGAGCTTTTGGGGCCTAATACAGAATATACCATTTGCATGGAATGGTGTATAGCGACAGCTACCGCACCTATCTGACTGCAAGATTCAGCAGATCTGATAATATGAAGCTCATGGTGGATAATTTCAGTTCCATAATCATTTGATAGTCCTGGTAAGACATTTGCAATGCTGAACTCCATCCAAGCCCTTTGCTCCAAGAGAACATCAATAGTTAGGAAATCTTAGCCCTCTTTGTGTTCCAGGGTATGCTAATGACCATGGGTTGTCCTGTTCTTACAAAGTCTAAGACTTACCTTCACCTTTCCTGAATGCCTGGGGTAAGACCCACTTTAAAGTTTGTCATGACAATCTTAAGACTGGCACATGACTCATTTGGCTTGCCGTATTAATCTAATCTCATGTTCCTTCTATTTCTTCAAGACACTTCTGACTAATGAATATTTCTTCACTACAATCACCTGAGTAAAACCATCTCCTTAATGGTCTATTGTATTTTGTCTTCTAGGGAATTCTACCTTTTTCTGCCCCCCATGATATGCTAGCAGCTGTTTTACTGATGGTGAGTAGTTTCTGTTATACTCTAAAAAGGTTGTATTATTATTATTTTAAATTACTTTTGATTTTTAAGTTATCAGTTGGTTTGGATATTAAGAATTATGTCAAACTGCATTTGAAAAGCCTTTTCTACATACATCAAGATACTGGTTTTCTACTGCTAATATGATATATAGTAGATGAAAACAATTTCTAATATTAAATCAACAAAATATAAGGTTATAGTTTACTTGATTGCATAGTTTAACCTTTCATGGTATTAATTTTTAATTTTTGTTGAAGTATAGTTGATTTACAATGTTGTATTAATTTCTGTTATACAGCAAAGTTAATCAGTTTTCTATCTATCTATCTATCTATCTATCTATCTATCTATCTACCTATATAATTACCTCCACTCTTTTTTCAGACTCTTTTCCCATATGGGTCATTAGAGATTATTAAGTAGAGTTCCCTGTCCTTATTAATTATCTATTTTATACATAATAATGTGTATATGTCAATCCCAATCTCCCAATTTACCTCTCTCCATCCTTATCTCTTATAACAATAAGTCCATCCGAAAGGAGATCAGTCCTGAGTGTTCATTGGAAGGACTGATGTTGAAGCTGAAACTCCAATACTTTGGCCACCTTATGTGAGGAGCTGACTCATTGGAAAAGACCCTTAGGTTGGGAAAGATTGAGGGCAGGAGGAGAAGGGGATGACAGGATGAGATGGCTGGATTGCATCACTGAATCAGTGGATATGAGTTTGAATAAACTCCAGGAGTTGGTGATGGACAGGGAGGCCTGGCATGCTGCAGTCCATGGGGTCGCAAAGAGTCGAACATGACTGAGTGACTAAACGGAACTGACTCTACTTCTGTTTGTAAATAAATTCATTTGTAGCTTTTTTTTAAGATTCTACATAAAAGTGACATCATGATATTTGTCTTTTTGTGTTTGATTTGCTTCACTCAGTATGGCATATTATTTAATTTGAATGCTATTCTTATTCATGCTTGCATTCATGTAATTATCAGTATTCTTCTAGCAAACTTCTCAGAATGTTTTTATCAGATAAATGCATTAGATTCATTTTACTAGATTCCTAAAATGAGTTCTGAAGAGTATCACATATTTTATGCTCTAAAATATTTTTATAGTGTAGAAATCATTTTCTCAGATTTTGAAAGAATTATTCTATAAAAGTGAATCTTTTTTATTTGCTAAATATATCTTTAATATCAGTAGCACATTTTAATTATGCTGACTTGTCTGGTTATTAAATATTGAGTCAATTTTGATCTTTATTTTATAGAAAATAAGTACTTTAGTCAAATTATAAAAAATTGCTGTTAATCATTTGCATTGCATCATTTCAAAGAAATTTTTAAAAATTGTTAGTAATCATTTCCCATTTTATTATAATAATACCTATATGTGTTTGAATTTTCTTCTCCATCTTAAGGAATTATTAATGTTTACAAAACACGCTGCAAAAATTATGGATCTTAAAATGTAATGATCATAATATAACTCATACTTTGAGCAGTTCAGAGAGATAAAGTGGTAAGCTATTTAAAAAAAACTTCATAGTGCAATTGACATATATATACTAGTATATATAAAATAGATGATTATTGAGAACCTGTTATATAGCACAGGGAACTCTACCCAATGACCTGTAATGACCTAAATGGGAAGGAAATCCAAAAAAGAGGGGAAATATGTATAAGTATAGCTGATCCACTTTGTTGTACAGCAGAAACTCATACAACATTGTAAAACAACTACATTCCAATAAAAACTTTAAAGAGACTATTTCATAGATTTTATAGATTTGGTGTAGATATTTTAAGTAATTTAAAAATACAAAATCAAATGCATAGTGCTTTACATAAATTATATTACTAGAGTTTGAAAGCAGAAATATCTGATATTTATCAAAGTTTTTCAAAGAGAAAAGAAAATTTTACCTACTCCGATCTAAACCCTATCCTCTGAGTTTTACCGACCCACCGCACCCACTGGGGGAGAGAGGAGATTATTAGAATTATCTCAGGATGATTGACAGTGGAGCAGTCCATTTCACTGAAAGGTAAAGCCTGCTCTTGCACAGAACCGCATCCTGATGTCTTGGCTCCAGCCCCAGTCATGCAAGAGTGCGGCGGCCGTGTACCTCCGTGAGCGCGGCAACAGTGGTCTCAACAGGCCAGACAGACTCAGTTCTTCTTTCTCATACTCCCAATGAGATCCAGATAACATGGGTGTTGAATCTCATTCTAAGTTCATTTTGTTATAGAAAAACAGAAACCACTGTGTTAATAGTGGTTACATCTTAATTTGGAGTTTCCAGATTGTTTTATTAACTTTTGTTTTCATTATTTATATCTTCTACTTTTCTATAATGATTGTATATTATCTGTGTATTAAAACAATAAGGAGAGATCTAGAATTAGCAAAATACTGCTGGAAATACATAGGCTAAAATATTTATGGAGATTTAATCTAATGAATTGAAGTATTGATTTTTTTCCTTTCTTCTAAAAAATAATAGTTAGGAAAATAGTTTTTATAAAAGGAGCTTTTAAAAATGGCTGCCAAAGGTAGAATGAACGTGATAAATTTGTTATGGTGAACAGAAAGAGAAAAATATCCCATTCTACTCCTGACATTTACCTGCAATGTTCCTATGCTGAAAATTTCTAAGCTTTCTCTATTGTGGATTTTTGCTCATGATTTCAAGTATTAACACCCCCTTTTTATTTTGGCTTTGAATGTTATTTTTTTTTTCATTTATTTTTATTAGTTGGAGGCTAATTACTTCACAACATGTCAGTGGGTATTGTCATACATTGACATGAATTAGCCACGGAGTTACATGTATTCCCCATCCCGATCCCCCCTCCCACCTCCCTCTCCACCCGATTCCTCTGGGTCTTCCCAGTGTACCAGGCCCGAGCACTTGTCTCATGCATCCCACCTGGGCTGGTGATCTGTTTTACCATAGATAATATACGTGTTTCGACGCTGTTCTCTCAAAACATCCCCCGCTCACCTTCTCCCACAGAGTCCAAGAGTCTGTTCTGTACATCTGTGTCTCTTTTTCTGTTTTGCACATAGGGTTATCATTACCATCTTTCTAAATTCCATATATATGTGTTAGTATGCTGTAATGTTCTTTATCTTTCTGGCTTACTTCACTCTGTACAACGGGCTCCAGTTTCATCCATCTCACCAGAACTGACTCAAATGAATTCCCCCTAACGGCTGAGTAATATTCCATGATGTGTATGCACCACAGCTTCCCCATCCGTTGGTCTGCCAGTGGGCATCCAGGCTGCCTCCATGTCCCGGCCACTACAAACAGTGCTGTGATGAACGCGTGCACCCCAATGTTCATCGCAGCACTGTTTGTAGTGGCCGGGACATGGAGGTTATTTTTTTGTGTTTCCTAAGCCCCTATTTCTTTTTATTTGTATTCAACTTTCAGAATATACAGCTTCTAAACTCTCTTATAACCACTGCTCACTTGATGGATGTTCCCCTTTCCCAATTTATTCATCACTGTCATTTTATAGTCACTTAAGACTGAGTCACACTCTCAAAGTAGAGTATCTCTAGGGATTATTGCAACTAATCAATTGAGCAATCTCATTATAAATAATCTAAAATGCATTACAAAATGTGAGCTGATTGAAATAAATTGTAAAGTGTAAACCAATATTTACTATAATGCTTTGGAGTAAATAAGTGGTGAAATCACTGATACAGGACCAGGAAGCACAAGCTTCTTTTTAGCTTGTATCTGAGAAGTGGTTAACGAGGCAGTTTTCATGAATTGATAAAATTTAGGTCATTTGAAAAGGAATGCACTGTTTTCTAAAATCAATAAATTATGGAATGATGAGAAAATATTTTGAGATGTTCTCTGTGGGCACATTAATGCTTTTCTAGAGACTGCATAATTGCTTTGCTCAATTATTTGAAGAAAAGATTGGAATGCCTCCTCTGGAAGGAAACCAAATTAGAACTGTGTCAGACTCCACAGCAGCAGTCTCCAGGGGCTCTCGTGAAGCAGCCACTCCTTAGGTTCTTGGGATGTTCCTTCTGTAGCAAATTGATTCCATTGCATCTTTCAGAAATCAAAGATGAATGTTCATGTATTTCTGTAGTTTTGACTGCTGGGTTGCCTGGATACAGGTATGGATTAGATGTTGTCATGAGATTAAAATCTATCTATATTTTATTCATTTTCCTTTTTGTGTGTTGGGCAGCAAATAAATACAAGTGAGTGAGTGTGTTTGTGTGTGTGTGTATATATATTTATACATATATATGTATATACAAGTTATTTATGTATGTGTGTGAGTCTGTAATCTTTAGGCCAAATAAGGATACCAGACAAACCCAGGTTCTTTTATGAAATGGAGCTGCTCTAATATTTATTTATTCTACTCTGACCGCTAGAACTATGAATGTAAGAGAGCAATAAGGCACTTTGTACTGTGTAGCAAGACCAGCCGTGTTTTTGGTTCCTTGTTTTCATTTTATTTTTTTGGCCGTGGTGGGTCTTTATTGTTGCACACAGGCACTCTCTGGTTGCGGTAAACGGCTACTCTTCGCTGTGTGGACTTTTCACTGAGTTGCTTTCTCTTGTTGTTGAGCTAGGAGTGCGGGTTTCAGTACTTGCAGTGTGTGGGCTTAGTAGTGATGCACAGGCTTAGCTGTGCTGCGGTATGTGGCATCTTCTGGAACCAGGGACTGAACTGGTGTGCCTTGCATTTCAAGACAGATCATATTCTTAGCCACTGGACCATGAGCACAGCCTCTTTGGTTGTTTTACCCAGGCCTCACTGAAAACAGTGAAGACTTCTGGTAGGAAAAGGTGAAGGCCACCCTATACTGCTGTGCAGTTAACTTTACGTAGCTATGAGCTGCTAAGTGTAAACAGGGGCTGGCTACTTTCTACTCTCTATTTCATCTCATGGTACGTTTGATGAGAGTATCAGGGAAGAGGAGCTGGTAGATATGAGACACCTGAATGCTTTGTAACACTTTCTCAGGGATGGAATTTCTCACAGATTCATGCCCACTAGGATCACCTGGTAGAGAAAGTTTTTACACCTGGGAGGAGTAAAAGACTACCAGTAACAACTAGGGCCATATTAACCGAGACCATAATTTATTTATGGTGATATCTTGTTCATGATATGTTTTAAACCCACCTTATAATTAACAATCATTGTATTGGAGTTCAGACTCACAAAAGTTCCTCCTGAATTTGCCAGATCATTCTGACCCCATTCCCCCGGCACCCCTGAAACACCTGTGTGGTGACTTACACTCATCGTATTCATCCTGTAACTGACTGTGCATATAGTTTGTGTGTGTGTGTCTGTCTGTGTGTGTTTGGCATATTTAGAAGTTCTGCAGTGAAACTGAAAAAAATGACAACATCACAGTCAATTTTTAATGTATGCTTTAGGACACTCAGTATACTTTATTTCCTACTGCCTGCAATGCGGGAGACTCGGGTTCAATCCCTGGGTCGGGAAGATCCCTGGGGAAGGAAATGGCAACCCACTCCAGTATCCTTGCCTGGAGAATCCCATGGACGGAGGAGCCTGGTGGACTACAGTCCATGGAGGGTCTCAAAGAGTCGGACATGACTGCGCGACTTCACTTCACTTCACTGACTTTACCATCCCCACTTTCCTTTTCCGCTGAAAAAGGAAACATTTTACTTTAATACAGCACAGTGAGTTTTTGACTATTTCTTTCATGTTGTCTTTTTCTGAAAAACAGTTATTTATTTTTAATTGGAGGATAATTGCTTTACAATATCGTGTTGGTTTCTGCCATATATCAACATGAATTAGCCATGGTTTAGTTGCTAAGTCATGTCTGACTCTTGCAACCCCATGGACTGTAGCCCATCAGGCTCCTCTGTCCATGGGGATTCTCCAGGCAAGAATACTGGAGTGGGTTGCCATTCCCTTTTCCAGAGGATCTTCCCAACCCAGAAATTCTTCCCAGGATTCTTCGGCCCAGGAATCGAACCCGAGTCTCCTGCATTGTGGGCAGTCTCTACCGACTGAGCTACGAGGGAAGCCCATATATCAACATGAAGCAGCCATAGGTATACATGCATGTCCCCTCCCGCCTAAACCTCCTCACCCCCGCACCCCACCCCAGCCTCTAGGTTATCACGGGGCACTGGGTTTGAGCTCCCTGGGTCACAGTAAATTCTCACTGGCTATCTAATTTTACATACAGTAATGTATTTGTTTCAGTGCTACGCTCTCAATTCATCCCACCTTCTCCTTCCCTCCCTGGCTCCACAAATCTGTATGTCTGCATCTCCATTGCTGCCCTAAAATTATTTTGCCTTAATATCTTCATTCTAAATGGTTATACTGGCAGCTGGTATCTGCTGATAAATGTGATGATGCTCCCTTACTCAAGTTGCACCAATAGTTATAAAGTTTTACTTCTAACTAATTATATTAGGTAACTAATTAGATGGCCCAAAATTTATCTCAGAGTCCAAAAGTGGGTTAGAATCAATCTACCGTTATTAGCTCCTAGAATCCTCAGCTGTAATTGTGAGTCGGTAATACTGATGGTTAAGGAGGCAAGCTCTTAGGCTGGGTGTGGGTGACCAACACTTAGCCCTGCCACGTACTTTTGTTTGTCCCTGGATGGTTTTGTTCCCTCTGTACCTCTCATTCCTCACCTCTAAAATTTGTATAATTATAATCATCTCATTCATAGAATTGATACTATGCACATGGCACATAGTGATTGTTCAGTGAGTTACCTGTTATTTGATTAATATTTTTGATGTGGGCTTCTTTCACATACAGATTAGATTTATGTGAAATACCCTAACTGCCTAACTAAAAGGCCATCCCAGTACCTCTCCTGTATCCCAAAGTCAAATGTGATTTATAATATAAATATTGACATATCTATTTACTTTATATTTTCTGAAATTCTGTTGAAAAAAGTCAAAACTACTGTTTTAGCGCTTACATTATAGATCTTCATGTTAATTTGATATGTATTAAACGAAATACTTTGAGTAAATTTAATGTTCAAAGTTTGAAAGGAAAATTTTTCTTGAGTCTGAAAACTTTAAGTACTCAACAAAAGACTTAAAAACAGTTTTATTCCTGGAGGTAAAAGTATAACACCTATAAGCTGTCACTGGTTTCATTTTTTATGGCTTTATTTAATCACATGAGTTGGACATTTGTTCCAAATTAATAGTTTCTTTTCAGTTTTTAAACAATGCATGTTTATTTTATGTCTCTCTTGCTTTGAGGGTTTTAAAATGAAAGAATGTAATAGACTACTTTGGATAAGATTCAAACTTTTTGGCAGTCTCCTGAGTAACAAGAGCTAGTACTTAATCAAATAGTGAGTTTTAGTCTTAGCATTTTTTCAAGCTTTGAACCAATGATCTTTAACTTAACTGCCAATCCATCTCCTGTGTAAACTTTTACTGCTTTTTAAGTGATAATATTTTTTAAAGAAGATAGAACCCTGTAAGTAATCTAAATGCCTTTTACTTAGAGTGTTTCTGCTTCCAACATTGATTTCTGTTCATGCCAATATTTTATCATGTGTCATAGAAAGCAAAATAAGAAATATGGATAGATTTCTTTTTAATTTTGAATTCTTATCACCACTATTGATAGTTTCCCAGGTTAATCTTTGAGAAGGTTATTAATATAAACATTTTCTTACATTCAAATATTTTGTCTGAGTAAGTAAAAACTTGAGGTTAGGAAGGAGCTTGGTATATATGCATATATGTATTGAGTGCATATGTACATGTATTCGAGAAAGTAGAAAGTGTAGAAAGTGTTAGTCGCTCAGTTATCTCTGACTCTTTGGGACCCCATGGATTGTAGCTTGCCAGGCTCCTGTCCATGGGATTTTCCAGGCAAGAATGCTGGAGTGTATTGCCGTTTCCTTCTATTCTCCATATCATTGAAGCTGATTTTTAAAATGACAATCCTATTTTCCTGTTCTAGATAAAACTACAGTATAGTAATATAGATAGGAGTGAGATGAAGCAGAAAAACTTCACAGATGCTTGTCAGGACTCAAACTCTTTCATTTAAAGAAATATCAGTCTTGGTACTGCAACGCCAAGGACATGAAATCCATTGTGATTAGTCCCATGACTGTGATTAGTCCTGTTGTTCCCTGCTGGGACACTGATGCCATAGCACTGAAAGGTAAATCTATCAATTAGCAGCAGTCTTCAGATGCTATCTGTAAAATAGCAAATGATACATCTATTAGATTATCTAATAAAAATAATTTAAGCGCATCCCCCCATAAAACCTGTGTCCAGTTCATATTGATTACCAAGAAGTACTAATTATTTAAAACAATAAAGGAGGGTTATTTCAACACGCTGACACTTTGTTTTGCTTATTGCATCTGTGTTACCTACTAAAAAACTAATAATGAATTAAATTGGAATGGATGAGTTCAGTTTAGAAAGAAAAGTTAAAACCCATGGATGTAAGTCTATGTGTAAGGCTACCTGTTGAATCCATACATTTTTCCTGAGATTAAAAGTATAAATTCTTTAAGATATCATGAGCATCAAATATTTTATTTCTACTGAGGTCCTATGTATGTATACAATTCCTATTAAACACTAGGATTGATAATGTTGCTTATTTATTGTATACTGTGCTAGTAGAATGCATGTGTAAAAAGTTAACACATGTTTTCTAAAAATGTATTCTCAATATTACTGCACTATATAAATCAAATCTGACTTAGAGTCACCAAAGGATGCATCAGAGCCTATATAAAATGCTTTATATATTCTGACTGGAAAATGATGCATCAAATCATGTACCCACAAGGATTTAAAAATTCTGCTTGCCTAGTAAATTGTTTGTGTCTAGGTTGCCTAAACTAATTACCTCTAAGTCATTTCTAACAAGAAACACATTCTGAATCTATGAGAAATTAAAGTTGAAAATAAAGTCTTTCATTTGTAATGTACCAAATCAACCACAACTGAACTAAACTTACAAGACATAAATAACCTCAAAAATTAAATGCAGAGACCTGGGTTTGATCCCTGGGTTGGGAAGATCCCCTGAAGAAGGGAATGGCAACCCATTCCAGTATTCTTGCCTGGAGAACTCCATGGACAGAGGAGCTTGATGGGCTATACAGCCCATGGGATTGCAAAGCGTCGGACAAGACTGAGCGACTAACTCTCTCTCTCTCTCTATTATACTAAATACACTTAGTCTTCCCAGGTGGCTCAGGGGTAGAAAATCCACCTGCGAAGCAGGAGATGCAGGTTTGATCCCTGGGTCAGGAAGATCCTCTGGAGGAGGAAAAGGCAACCCATTCCAGCATTCTTGCCTGGGAAATCCGATGGATGGAGGAACTCGGCAGGCTACAGTCCATGGGGTCGCTAAGAATCAGACATGACTTAGCAACTAAACAGAAAATAGCAATATACTAAAACTACTTATGAACACAAAGCATTTACAGTTAATACATATTTTAAAAATTAGGATCCATCTTCTACAAAAAATTGAGATGAGTGTAATTTAACATTTTCTCTTCGAAATTACATGAAGATGATACTTTTCCTGACCACTCTGTTGCTGCAGAACCATTTGGATGCTCTTCTGCATTTATAACCTGATATATTTTTAAAATCTCTATCTCAAGGGAGAGAACAAATCACATACTCTTTTTAAAAAAATTTTATAATTAAAAATGAATATAAAATAAAATTTAGCTGTTTATAAATTCCTTCTCCTGGGGTATTTCCAAATTATTAAAGTGTCAAAACTTTTTAAGCAATACTTGACAGCTATTATTGTGCATTATGACAGGCACTGGCCTCTGGGTGCTTTCTGTACTCTAATCCTCGTAAAGAACAAGTATTAAATACTTTAATCTGAAGAACTGGTATCATTTCCTTCCTTGAAAGTTCGATAGACTATTCCAGTAAAAACATAAAGACCTATGCTCTACCATTTTGGAATATTATTAATTCAATTTATCTTAATAGATATTAACTATACATATAATCTATTTTTGCTTGTATGAGTTTTAGCAGTTTGTATATTTTAAGGAAGTAATCATTTTCCTCTAGGTTATGATACTTGTGGGAATAGAGTTTTTCACAGTATTCCTTTATTATATTTTAAAATCTATAGGGCCTTTAGTGATGACCCCTTTTTCATTACTAACATTCAGAGTTTGTAGGGATTCTCAAGAGTCTTCTCCAACATCACAGTTCAAAAGAATCAATTCTTCAGCGCTCAGCTTTCTTTATAGTCCAGCTCTCACAGCCATACATGACTACTGGAAAAACCATAGCCTTGACTAGATGGACCTTTGTTGGCAAAGTAATGTCTCTGCTTTTTAATGCTGTCTAGGGTGGTCAGAGCTTTTCTTTCAAGGAGAAAGCATCTTTTAATTTCATGGCTGCAGTCACCAACTGCAGTGATTTTGGAGCCCAAAAATAAAAAGTCAGCCACTGTTTCCACTGTTTCCCCATCTATGTGCCATGAAGTGATGGGACCAGATGCCATGATCTTAGTTTTCTGAATGCTGAGTTTTAAGCCAATTTTCACTCTCCTCTTTCATTTTCATCAAGAGGCTCTTCAGTTCCTCTTCACTTTCTGCCATAATAGTGGTGTCATATGCATATCTAAAGTTATTCATATTTTTCCTGGCAATCTTGATTCCAGCTTGTGCTTCATCCAGCCCAGCATTTCTCATGATGTACTCTGCATATAGGTTAAATAAGCAGGGTGACAATATACAGCCTTGAGATACTCTTTTCCCTATTTGAAGCCAGTCTGTTGTTCCATGTCCAGTTCTAACTGTTGCTTCCTGACCTATCAATTTGATTTCAAAGGACCAATTTATCAATTCTTTTCAAAGAACCAGGTCAGGTTTCATTGGTTTTTCTCTGTTGTTTTTCTGTTTTTAATTTTACTGTTTTCTGCTCTGACTTTTATTATTCCTTCTGCTTGCTTAGACCTAAATTGTTCTTCTTTCTCTAGTTTTTATTTGTAGAAGCTGAGTTTATTTATTTTAGAGCTTTATATATGCATTTAATATTACAAATTTCCCTTTAAGAAATGCATTTGCTTTTCTCAGACATTTTGATAGACTGTATGTAAATTTTTATTTAGTACAAAATTAGTTAAATTTATTTTGAGAATGTTTTGACCCAGCATTATATAAAAGTATGTTATTTTATCTCCAAATAATTGAGACTTTTCCAATTCTCTTTCTGTTACTGGTATCTAGTATTTGATTTTGTTCTAATTCCATTGTAGTTTAGGAGTACATTATGTATGCTTCCTATTCTTTCAGATTGCTAAAGTGTGTTTTATGACCTGCAATGTGATTTATTAAATGTCCACCGAGCCTTTGAAAAATGTGTTGCTGTTGCTTGATGGGTCACGTTGGAGAGTTCTGACCAAATGTGATCCACTGGAGAAGGGAATGGGAAACCACTTCATATTCCTGTCATGAGAACCCCGTGAGCAGTATGAAAAGGCAAAAAGATAAGATACTGAAAAAGAAACTCCCCAGGTCGGTAAGTGCCCAATATGCTACTGGAGATCAGTGGAGAAATAACTCCAGAAAGAATGAAGGGATGGAGCCAAAGCAAAAACAACATCCAGTTGTGGATGAGACTGGTGATAGAAGCAAGGTCTGACGCTGTAAAGAGCAATATTGCACA
>JADEYB020000010.1:1975386-2004746 GCA_015832495.2 Alces alces | reverse complement strand
GTTTTCTGATGTTCTCAGGGTTTGGGCTTAAGTCTCCTCGGCAGGCAGTTTCTTTACTGGCTGAGCTCCCAGGGACGGCCCTTGGGCTCCTCAGCTAAGTGCCGTGATGTAGCGTTATCCTCCTCTGTCCGCCTTATTTCACCCAGTGTTTCTGTCCTCCGGCTTTAACAGTACTGTCACAAATGGCAAGATCGTTGTGTACAGACCCATAGCCCATAATTTTTTTATCCACTCATCCATCAGTGGATATATGGGTTGCTCGATGCTTTGGGTGATTATAGATAATGCTGCAATGCGGTTGTAGATAGCTCTTCGATAATCTGATTTAAATTCCTTTAAATGTACACCTGAAGTGGGATTGCTGAGTCATAAAGTAGTTATATTTTAAAGTTTTTTAGAAAACTTCTATACTGATTCATACTGGTTGCATCCATTTATATTTCTACCAACAGTGAAACAACACCCATTCGTGGATGTGACTGGTGATGGAAGTAGAATCCAATGTTGTAAAGAGCAATATTGCATGGGAACCTGGGATGATAGGTCCATGAATCAAAGCAATTGGAAGTGGTCAAACAGGAGATGGCAAGAGTGAGCATCAACATTTTAGGAATGAGCAAACTAAAATGGACTGGACTGGGTGAATTTAACTCAGATGACCCTTAAAAAAAAAAAGTAAAAAAGCAGAATGGTTGTCTGAGGAGGCCTTACAAATAGCTATGAAAAGAAAAGCAAGGGGATAATTATAGTCTATTATGTCTGACCATACATTAACACTTACTCTTTCCATTTTGTTATTTTACTGTGATACTACAAGTTTCCTTCTATTATTATTTCCTTCCTTTCTATAGAATTTATTTTAGCATTTTGTTTATAGCAAATCTGCTTGTGGTTATCTGTTAGTTTTTTATGGTCAGTATTTTTGTGGAGATTGTTAACTATTTCTCCTTTGTTTATGAAGGATATTTTATCTAGATAAGAATTTGAGGTTGTTAGTTTTTCTTTTCAGCACTTGAAAAAACTGGGCAACTTTCTTCTGTCCTCCATGATTTCTAGTGAAATACTATGCTGCCCTTCAAATTGTTATTTCCCTGGAAGGAACACATTTTATCTTTTTGATAGTTTCAAGATTTTGCTCTGTCTTTTATGTAGATGTAAAATATTTTATTTGGATATGCCAGTGTATATTTTCTTTTAGATTTAGCTTCTTGGCCAGATTTGAAAAGAGAGAACAAACGTTCTTTTTAAATAGGGTGTTCACTTATTTAAAAAGAATGTTTGTTCTCTTTGATGGTCAAGTTAGATCATTTCTATTGTTCTGTTGTCAAGCTCAGTGGCAATTTCCATTAATTTTCTTTTCTTTTTTTTTTAATTAAACCCACCTAGTGAGCCTTTTTCTTTTTTTGAGATGTTTTATTTTTCAACTGTTCCAAAAGGGTCTATAATTTCTTGTTGGAACATTTTTATCAGAGATGCTTTAGAAGTCTCCCAGCTAACTTCACCATCTGTATCACTGCCATGCTGACACCTGTTGATCACTTTTCTCATTGGAGTTGAGGTGTTCCTGAACCTTAGTAGGACAGATAATTTGAACTGTGTTTGAGCCTTTTGTGAGTTATTTATACTTTACTTTTTAGCAGACGGTACACCTGTTTAGGTTTATAATTCATGTCCTGGGCTAATTTTACATCCCATGATTCAAATAGCAAACTGATTTCAAAGCTTTTTTAGGGCTATTTTTGTATATGCCACTCATGGACTTCCCTGCAATTCAAACTCTGGGCGATGTTACACTGTGTGGCCCAGTTGTTGTGTTGATTCTATTTGCTTCATGAATGTCCCAGACTTTACACATAGATGCACCTGGCCTATCTGTGTGGTGCCTCCCTGGATACATCTTAATTGTTTAGTTAGCAAGAATCCCAGTTCTCAACCTTATACGCATTCCCTCACACTGCGCTTGCAGCCATAAAAGCTCATATCCTGTTATTACACCATAAAGGGACTCAGTCCAGCTTATCTCTATCCAGGGAAATGAGATCAATAAAGTATGTCAGTATAAGTTTTACGGAGAAAGTAGAATTCTTATTATTTAGGTATGGGAAGGGAGTGATGTTTAAGGACCGTAGGAGGATTCTGAAAATGAGGATGTAGCAGACCTACAGAATGATGTTTTGAAACACGGAGAGTGAAAGAAAGGGAGAGAGATGGTATCTAATTCAATCTTTATGACTCTGTGAGGATATTATAATTATAACTATGATTATATTTATAATTATGACCTTCTCATTTTAGAGATGACAAAAATATTGCTCAAAACAGTAAGTAGTGGCTAGGTTTTGACAATACAAATGTATACCCATAACGCCAAACCTCATACTTTCTTGGGTTTATTGGATTTGGGGAGTTGATCAAGCACTCAGGCATTGCAACCAGAGCTTTATTTACAATAATAGAAAAATAAGTCTGAAACAGGGACAGGGCCAGATTCTCTAACACTGTAGAATTCCAGAATAAGAAGTGAGGACTTGGATCCAACGAAACATGTTAAACATGAGAGTGACTGAAAGCATCTGCTTAGCAAGACTGACCTGAAAACGGAGGGTAAGATGGATGTGAGCACGGACAGAGTGCAGTGGGTGAAATACTGCGGACATCACTGGAATGTAGCTTTTGTATGCTATCAGTATGTGGGATCCTTTGGGCTAGAGCACTATTTTAGAAAAGGATTACAGGTTTTATATAAAGCACACTATCTGCAATTACATAAATAGAGATTAAAATGATATGGATCACAAGTTCCCATTCTCTACGACATATGATCATGTCCAGATGGTATCAGAAATGCTCCCACAAGATAATCCAGAGATTAATTAACAGCTTTATGGAGGATTTACTTTTCCTTTTATCCTTAGAAATATCTGGTATTGGTCAAAGTTAGCGAGAAGTCACACAGATAAATATTGATTTGCTATAATAAGTACAACTGGATATTTCTGATCCTAACACATGTTTCATTACTACTTTCTTAATTCATTAATAATTGGGCTTGCATAACTTTTAAAGATGATTAGCAAATAGGCTGTAATTATTTTGTTATCACCTATCATATAAGGATATTATCTGATGCAATGATAGCCTCTAAGCACATTAACAAACTACACCAGAGACCACAGAACAGAAAGACATAAGTTAATTACAGATAAAGTCACAGTTTATTAAGTATATTTAATACTCAAAGCAAGAGTAGAAAGAGAGAGAGATGAGACAGGATAATACAGTTAGAATAAGTTAGGATGTCATGGGAGAAATGACCTGCTAATGGGTCCTAGGTTATATAATGTTCAGGGGTTCTGTCTTCTTTCTCTTGGCCACTAGGTCCTTTCCTGCTGATCATTTGATTTGGAGAACCAAATCTGAAGTATGTGCAAAGGGCTTATAGACAAAAGGTGCCAGGACCAAGGACACACAGTGCTCTGTCAGAAAAATGCACAGGCGGACAGCTTGCCATGAGTCTCCTCAGTAACTGGGGGTGGCATCTGCCTTTTTAGATAGAGCATCCCTGGATCCATAATGGAACTATATTAGGATTCACCAATGGGTTGTGGATGTAGGAATGAGATATCTCTCAGCCCATAAGATACATTTTTAATACATGATATTTTTATACCTTTTTACTTTATGTGACACTTTTATTTCAGCATATAATTTATCTTTCCATCTTTAGTATGTCCTACAGATTACTATTTACTATTTATATTTAGTTCAGATTAAGGATTCTGCCTGTATCTCACATGCTACTTGTTTGCTCATTATACATATATGTGACACATTGTGAGTTTTAGCTATGTCTCACAGTAGATCTGCTGATTTGTCTTGGCTTATCACTTTTTATGAGTTATGTTCATGCTGTTTGTTTTCTTGTACTCTATGATAGAATTGAATATTTTTAAAATTATAAATAAAATTCATATTACAAAATCTTATACTACTGCTAATATGACACCAATTTCAAGAACAGGAGTTTTTTCAAATCATATATCCGCCCACTAAAATATATTAGATTGGTATAAATGTAATTGTGCTTGCATACCATGATTTTTATTTTTTTATTTTTTCTATTACAGTGGCTTTTGCCACACATTGACATGAATCAGCCATGGATTTACATGTGTTCCCCATCCCAATCCCCCCTCCCACCTCCCTCCCCATCTGATCCCTCTGGGTCTTCCCAGTGCACCAGCCCTGAACACTTGTCTCGTGCATCCAACCTGGGATGGTGATCTGTTTCACCCTTGATAGTATACTTGTTTCAATGCTGTTCTCTCTGAATATCCCAACCTCACTTTCTCCCACACTGAGGAAACCAGATCTGAAAGAGACACATGCACCCCAATGTTCATCGCAGCACTGTTTATAATAGCCAGGACATGGAAGCAACCTAGATGCCCATCAGCAGATAAATGGATAAGGAAGCTGTGGTACATATACACCATGGAATATTACTCAGCCACTAAAAAGAATTCATGTGAATCAGTTCTAATGAGATGGATGAAACTGGAGCCCATTATACAGAGTGAAGTAAGCCAGAAAGATAAAGACCATTATAGTATACTAACGTATATCTATGGAATTTAAAAAGATGGTAACGATAACCCTATATGCAAAACAGAAAAAGAGACACAGATATACCATGATTTTTAAATCATTGTAACTAGGCTCAAACACATCTTTATTAATCAAAATAGTCATCATTACAACCAATACATTTTTGCCAATGAGAAATAAGCTTATTCCTGTAGCATAGAAATCCATGATTCAGGATTTGACACATTCTTGTAAAGCATTTTCTGCATCCTGCTGGTTGTGGAAACATTTTCTCTGCAAAAATTTCTTGAGATGCTTGAAGTGGTAATCGGTTGGTGAGCAGTCAGGTGAATATGGCAGATAAGGCAAAATTTTGTGTCCAATTCGTTCAACTTTTGGAGCATTGGTAGTGCAACGCGTGGTTCACTGTTGTTGTGGAGAAGAGTTGGGCCCTTTCTGTTGACCAAAGCTGGCTACAAGTGTTTCAGTTTTCAGCGCATCTCAACAATTTGCTGGCTATACTTCTCAGATATAATGGTTTCACTGGAATTCAGGACACTGTAGGATCAGATGGGCAGCAGATCACCAAACAGTGAGCATGACCTCTTTTTGGCGCAACTTTGGCTTTGGAAAGTGCTTTGGAGCTTTTTGTCAGTCCAACCATGGTGCTGGTCATCTCTGGTTGTCATATAAAATCCACTATTTGTTGTACGTCACAATTTGATCAAGAAATAGTTCATTGTTGTTGCATAGAATAAGAGAAGACAACCCTTTAAAATGATGATTTTTTTATATCTGGTTAGCTCATGAGGCAACTACTACCTTTCCAATTTACTTCAAATGCTGAATGACCGCAGATTGGTCAATGTTGAGTTCTTCAGCAACTTCTCATGTAATTGTAAGAGGATCAGCTTCGATGATGGCTCTCAATTGATCATTGTCAACTTCTGATGGCTGGTGACTGCACTCCTCATCTTCAAGACTCTCATCTCCTTTGCAAAACTTCTTGAACTACCACTGCATTGTACATTCTTTAGCAGTTCCTGGTCCAAATGCATTGTTGATATTGTGAGTTTTCTCTGCTGCTTAATGACCCGTTTTGAACTCGAATAAGAAAATCACTATTTTCTTGTCTAACATCATTTCCCTAGTCTAAAATAAATACAAAATAAACAGCAAGTAATAAGTCATTACCAAAAAAATATAAAGCAAGAAATTATATACATAATTAAAATTATGTGTAACATAACCACATTTACTTAAGAATGTATTCCAATATCAAAAAGTGAATTTCAACAATGTAAAACCTAAGTCATTTTTGCACCAATTTAATATAACCATCCAAACCATCTATTTACAGCAAGTCCTGCTTTGATGTGAAGTTCCATCCATGTTAAGCATAATTTCAGACAAAAAGTGTATGTCATATTTTTGATTAATGAAACATAGCAGCTATTGGTTTCACATGTCATCAACTCTTTAAAAATATAATAAATATCCTATGTCACCAATAATACTTTATTTTTGGATTCTAAGGTTGTACAGTCAGTCATTATACGTGGTCCATTGGCTAATGAAAAACAAAAGTAAAAAGTTGGAAGCCTAAGCTTCAAGAGATTGTAATATAAAACAAATGGCATGGCTGCAAAATGTTGAACTTACTCTGACATGTGCAGCTATATTTTACATATTGAGTCTGTCTCTCTCATTTTTGTATTATCCCTTTATAATGCCTCATTCTCTTGGCATCCTCAACACAGTGAAATAATGACTGACAAAATATGCTTGTATACCCCGTGCTACGATCTGTCAGGAGTAGTGGCAAAATGTGCTACAATCTGTCAGGAGTAGTGGCAAAATACAGACTTTTTAAAATGAGAAAAACTGGGAAATATTACTCCCCACAGATAAGAACAGCTAAAAGATGGAATTCCAGAAGAAGAAAAATGATGCCAGCAGGTATGAGAAGGTATGGTAAACTAAAAATTGTATCATCTAAACAATTAGACTGATAGTAATTTGTGGGGTTGAAAATGTAAGACTCCGAATATGAGACAACCATACCACATAAGTAGGATGCTTTGAAAGTATTTTGGAAAAAATACATAATATTGAAAATATAACATGAAATGTGTTGAGTCCATCCACAGATGTGCATAAATTGAAATTCTAGTTCTATTTATTTCATTTTTTATTGAAGTATAGTTGAGCCACAGTGTTGTGTCTATCTCTGCTATATAGTAATTGACTCAGAAATTATGGTTTTAAATGCTGACATTAGAAAAGAAGAAATTCCTAAAATCCATGACATAAGGAAGCATCTTGAGAAGCTAGGAAAAGGAGAGCAAAGAAAATCAAATATAATTTCAAAAAAAGATAATGTCTCCTTTAGGAGAAATGGAAGACAGACAAACAATAGAGTAGATTAAAAAATCCAGAAGTTTAGTTTTGGAAAGTTAAAAGATAAGAAAAGAGGACATAAATTATCAGTGTCAGAAATAAAAAAAAATATCCATATAGATCCTATAGATATGTTATGAACAAATTTACTCAAAGGATTCTGACAATTCAAATGAAATAAACGTTTAAAATCACAACTAACCAAAAGCTAATGCAAATAAACCAGAAAATCTGAACACCACTCTCTGCCTAACAACAAAACTGCTCCTGTCTCTGTCTCTCTCTCTCTCTCTCTCATACACACACTTAAAGACCAGACGTGGTGGATGTCCTAGTGAATTTTATCAAGCATTTAAGAAAGAATTATCACCACTATTTCACCAATTCTTTCAGAATATAAAGGATCAAGAGTCCAGAATAGCTCTAACACCAAAGCATATGAATTTCATGATAACATTATGAAGACACAGTGAGGTTTTGGTGATACTGAAGTTTTTAAAATATTTTTGGATAATAAACAAACTGGTCAACTTAAGATGTGAGTAAGTAAATAATAAAGTTAAAAGTTTAAGCTTAACCTTTATTATAATATAAATAGAAAATGTAAATACCAAGCTAGTAAATACCAAGCTAGTAAATACCAAGCTAGTAAAAAAATACCAAACTAGTAAACAAGGAAAAATAGAGAGAACAATTTTAAAAAGAATTCCAAACAATTTCAGAAGAATTTAATAGATGGAATATGTAGGTAGACAGATAGATAGATACGCATAATGTAAAAAAAAAAAAATAGAAAGCATAAATTAGCATTGTAGAAAGAAATCCAAATACATCAATAATCACAATCAATAAAAAGAAGAGCAACTCATCAATTAAAAGCCTATTGTCAGATAAATTAAAATATTTAGGAATATGAAATTTATATGAAATATACCAAAATTTAAGGTAGGAAAGTTTAAAAACAAAATAAAAGAAAAATAAATGAGAAAATGCTAAACGAAAGGCCAGTAAAAAAAGAAGTTAGAAAAAACATATTTAGAACAGTATTTAAGACAAAAAGCATTGATAGAAAAATAGAGTTTTATTATTTATGGATAAAATGGTTTCATTTTCTAGAAAGAAATTCTAAAGTCACACACTGATAACAAATCTCTAAGATAAGTAAAGAAAAATTGAAATCAGCAAAATATCCTAAAACTGTATGAGACTGCAACATACCTCTCTCAGCAACTGTAGATAAAACACATAAAAAGACAGCAGGATCTAGACTATTTTAACAACATAACTAAAAAGAATTGTCTAATCTGTATGTGTATAATACCATAACAAACAAATACATGCTCCTTTCAAAACAAAGTCAAAGCAGATCTTGAGGATATTTAAATAATTTATATCATAGTGTACTCTCTGACTACATATGTAGTTAATCTATAAATGAATAAAAGAATAGCAAACCCCAGCAAGTTAGAAAAAATAGAAAGTCAGAAAAATGCAAGTAGAAAGTTTAATAAAATCACCTTAATAGCTCATATGTGAAAAAAGAAATCATAATGGACATTTTAAATGCTTATATTTAGTGATAGCAAAAATATTAAAGCTAAATTGGTATAATACAAGTGTGGCCTATTTAAAGGCAATATGTAGCATTAAACATTTTATGTTATGAAAGAAGAAAGGCTAAAAACTGGGTGTGTGATATCTGAAGTCAGCACAATTAAAAAAAATTATAGTTAACTGAAATAATAAGGATTAGTTAATATCATTGAAACAAGAAAAACAAAAGTTGCTTTCAAAAGATCAATAAAAATTTCTTTTTATGAGAACTGATAAAATTAGACAAGCCACTGGCGAAGTGCATCAGGAAAAAAACAAACGAAAACAGAGAGAGAAGGGGAAAGAGAGAGAGAGAGAGAAGATGTGAATGAGTAACAGCATGAGCGACAAATGGAAAAGGCTATAGTAGCATGCCTGAGGGAGAAGGCGGTGGCACCCGCCTCCAGTGCCCTCGCCTGGAAAACCCCATGGGCGGAGGAGCCTGGTGGGCTGCAGTTGGTGGGGTCGCTACGAGTCGGACACGACTGAGCGACTTCCCTTTCACTTCCCACTTTCATGCACTGGAGAAGGAAATGGCAACCCACTCCAGTCTTCTTGCCTGGAGAATCCCAGGGGCGGGAGCCTGGTGGGCTACAGTCCATGGCATCGCTAAGAGTCGGACACGACTGAAGCGCCTTAGCAGCAGCAGCAGGATACATGAATAATAAAAATATAAGAAAATTAAGAACACTCTGTCAATCAATTTGAAAATGTGGGGAGCATTACTTTTCTATAAAATATAGCATGCTAAAGCTGGATCAAGAGAGAAATCTCCTTGTCTTACATAGTCAATCAGTAGTTGAACACCTTCTCACAATAAAAAGTCGAAGCCTAAGTAAATTTATAGGATGTTCTATTAAACATTCATACAGATATCTTCAGAGAAGAGAAACAGTAGCACTCTGATTTGCAGCAGCGTATAGAACTGTAATGCATCATGGACACTGTTGGTTTATTCTAGGAATACAATGTTTATTATATTAAAAACATTTTAAAGTCATTAATCTCACAGATACAGGACAAAAACGATGTCATCTAAGTACTTACAGAAAATAGCATGTTTGATAGCAGACATTGTCTTTTCATGCAAAAATAATTCACTTTTTGGTAAGGAGCCATTAGGACGGAGGAAAACAGGCGTATAGAGCTTTAGGTTGGAGGAAGCCCGACATGCGCTAATGGCACGTGACCATAACGACGCACGACACTCACCTCTTTGCTGGCAAGGGCACAAGACCCACGACTGAAATACAGATGTGTGCTGGAAAGAGTGGGGGTCTGAAAAGTGAGGTCCCTAGAGACCTGAAAGAGGAAAGGCGTGAAGGAAGGACAGGCAATTTTTATTAGAAAAACAAACAGACAAACACAAAAGGAAACAACGTGATCACGAGGAAGGCAGAAGGCAGGAAGAAATGAAGGTCCTGAGATTGCAGAGGGTATAAACTTGGGGAGGGAGGAGTTATCAGAAGTAAAGGCGGGAGTGGCTTAGCCTGCGCATGCTAGAGGCGGCAGCGTGGGTAACACATCGGAGCAGAAATACTGGGATGGTAGAGATGATGACTTCTCAAGGTGTGATCCCCAAAGCATCTATAACAGATTTACCTGGGGCTGAATTCAACACATGTACACCACTGCCCTCCTCTCCCCTCCCTCTGTTATGACACAGTCATAACCCTGGCCAAGAAGGATCCCAGGGAATGCCTTTTTTAAACAGACATCCTTGGTGATGCTGACATCCATAAAATTTTTATGAGCCTTGGCCTAGGTATTCCCAATGAAAGCATATCTCTTCTTTCTGTCCATTCACATTTGAGGTGAAGTCAGAAACTTGAGAAAGGACAAATGGAGGTTATCCAGTTTCTTATATTATCCATCCATGACCTAAAGTTAAAAATTTTATTTTCTGTTCATTATATCTGTTGACTTGTCTCTAGAGCTTAAAAGTTATATACGGTCTGATATCACACTTCAGTTTTTTATTTTTAACAATTATTCACAGGGACAGGACATACAAATATAGAATATTTATATAATTCATATTTTATAACACCTGGCCAGATTTTTAAATAGTGGGAAGGTTAAATATAATAAACATTTAGCATATTAAATTTACAGATTATACTGTATGCTATATTTATAGATTATTTATTTATAGATTATTTAATAATTAAGAAAGCCTAATGTTAAATGTTATTATTCATATAAAGTTTTCATTTGCAAAACATCCTTTACAATTAATAGAAGAACATATAGATGAAAATGATAGGGATCTTTTTATTGGAGAGATAATTATTGTCCAGGAAAAAAGTAATTTTAAATTCTAAGAGAAAAATAGCTATAGCTATTAGTTAAGAACATCTTTGATTTAGTGTTTACAGGATAATGTAGCTGCCACAGCAGCTAATTTGCATTTATGGAAATTTAAAATACAGGTAAGAAAGAATGAGGATATCTGTTCTATTTCTGTCCTGGTCAGGTTATACCTGGAGTGATATATGCCAATTCTAGAGCATTGGAGTGGGCATTCAAAAATCAGATGTTAAGGGCCATTCGATGGTACACTCCAGGAATAGTCCATATTATAGTTAAGATATTAGGCAGGAAAAGTACAAAGACATAGTGTCTCAAGAAGTTTAAAGGCTGCTGTATGGAGATTATCCCATGTAGACTCAAGATGTAGAACCAGGTCCTACTGTGTAGTACAGGAAAATGTATTTGATATTCTGCTATAAACCATAATGGAAAGGAATATTTTAAAAGAACATGTATATATATATTTATATATATGCACATGTATATAACTGAATCACTTTTCTGTACAGCAGAAATTAACACAACACTGTGAAACAACCATATTTCAATAAAATATTTTTTTTGGAAAAAAGAAGTAAAACCAGAGGTAAGGTGAGAAAGTAATAACACAGATTACAGAACAGATATCAAGATGAGGTAATTTGTGTTGGACAACATAGTCATCACTGGAAGTCTTCAGATATAGGCTAGATGACCTTGGCAATTTAAAATATAACCCCCAAACCTATTGAGTGGTAGGTCTTGATTCCTTCCCCTTGAACCTGGGCTTTGAGACTGCTTGATTAAGTGGAATATGTAGAAATAGATGCTGTGGCTGTTGTTAGGCCCTGACCTTTAAGAAGCTGACAGCTTCTGCTTTTATACTTACTTTCGAAACTCCTCTACCATGCTGTGCAGGAGCTGAAGCTATCTGTGGGGAGCTCTACTCAGAGAAGAATTGACAGTCAGCAACAACTTTTCAAGCCTTGTGATTGAAACCATCTTAGAAATGGATCCTCCGGCTCCAATCTAGGTGCCCAAGAATCCCCTCATGTACTTTCCCTAGTATGCCTGTCACTAAAAGGGCAATTTTTCTTTATGATTTATTTCAGTCTTAACCATCGTTTCATCTCAGATGGCATCCTATGCTAAAGCTGGCTCCTGTTATCTCCTAGTGTCTGGTCTGAGGCAATTCCTGGCGTTTCTTTACTTCTTGGATGAGTAATTCTTACTCTAAATGTCTTTCTCTCATGTGTCTCCTTATTACTACTTAAACCTTGATGAAATTATGCTGGTTCTCTTATTCTTAATGTCTTCCAAGGCCCTGTCAGTTCAGTTCAATTGAGTTGCTCAGTCGTGTCCAACTCCTTGCGACCCCATGAACCACCACACGCCAGGCCTCCCTGTCCATCACCAACTCCCAGAGTTTACTCAAATCCATGCCCAACGAGTCAGTGATGCCATCCAGCCATCTCATCCTCTGTTGTCCCCTTCTCCTCCTGCCTTCAATCTATTCCAGTGAGTCAGCTCTTCGCATCAGGTGGCCAAAGTATTGGAGTTTCAGCTTCAGCATCAATCCTTCCAATGAACACCCAGGACTGATCTCCTTTAGGATGAACTGGTTGGATCTCCTTGCAGTCCAAGGGACTCTCAAGAGTCTTCTCCAACACCACAGTTCAAAATCATCAATTCTTTGGTGCGCAGCTTTCTTTATAGTTCAACTGTCACATCCATACACAACTACTGGAAAAACCATAGCCTTGGCTAGATGGACTTTTGTTGGCAAAGTAATGTCTCTGCTTTTTAATATGCTGTCTAGGTTGGCCATAACTTTTCATCCAAAGAGTAAGCGTCTTTTCATTTCGTGGCTGCAGTCACCATCTGCATGATTTTGGAGCCCAAAATAAAGTCTGCCACTGTTTCCACTGTTTCTCCATCTATTTGCCATGAAGTGATGGGACCAGATGCTATGATCTCTGTTTTCTGAATGTTGAGCTTTAAGGCCCTGTCACATGCCTGTTATTTTTAGCTTTTCCATAATTCAATTTAAAAGATTCCCCTTTTCATTTTATATGTATTTCCTTTCAGTAGAAACAGCCAGCCTTTCCTTTGAATAGAAACAGCTTAAACAAATTTGCTGTTTGTTGTTGTTGAGTGGCTCATTCATGTCTGACTCTTTGTGACCCCATGGACTGTAGCCCACCAGGCTCCTCTGTCCATGGGATTTCCCAGGCAAGAATACTGGAGAGGTTACCATTTTCTTCTCCAGGGGATCTTCTTGTCCCAGGGTCGAACTCATGTCTCCTCCATTGCAGGTGGACTCTTTACAGCTGAGACACCAGGGAAGTGCTCAACCAAATCCAACCTGTCAAAAATTCCACTTGGTTGATATTGGGATATCAAAATCCTTTATCTATACAGTTACTGCTACTTTAACATCTTAAGCTTCGGCATAGAGGGGAATATTTCATCTGATGGTTTAATTTTCTTATAAAGGAACAATTCCTATACAGAGGTAGCATGGTTATGGTACTATAATCAGTGATTTATTAATTTTAAAATATAGTATGGTATTATGGAAAGAAAATAGTCTCTGATTCAGACAGAACTTGGTTTAATTCTAGCTTTTCCATTTACTAGCTACATTGATTCTGAATTTCTGTAAGTCTCAATTGTTTCACCCATAAATTACATAATCACTTTGTCAGATAAATGAAAACTGATTGAGATAGTGTATCTGAAGCTTTGACTGCAGTTTGTAAGTCACTTGATATTTTAACTATCACAATAAGTCTATCACCATTAGCTAAAGCTGGGACAATTTGATATGGAAAGTTATACAAAACATCATCATGTGTGTTAAAATAGTTATTAATTGAGATGTGAAATGTTGAGATGTATGAGAGATGGGTAGAGAATGAAAAATCTTGAGAAACTTCTCATTTTAACACTTTTATAAAGTAATTCAGACTCCAGGAACTTGGTACATTGAATAAAGAGTGTTAGAAAATCACTGATATAGATATTAGATTTATGGGTTTTCTTAAAAGATACAAAAATATGTGAAATGATGTGGAATACTTTGAGAGATCATCTTGAGCAGTGCTAGAATTAAATAGGTATAAAGGGAACAATCCAATCAACAATGAAGATGCCACACGAGGTAGAATAAGGAGGGGGAAAAGGAAGAAGAAGAAAGAATGAGTTTTGGTTTAACTAAGACTAACATACTTGAGAAAAATATCACTTGCAATGAAAAATAATAATATTAACTTTCTCATTTTGACTGAATTAAACATTTTGATTCATCTTTGACCAAATAATAATTTGTTGTAGCTAATTAGCCAGTTCAATATCTATAAATGAAATGTTTATTTAAATTGTATTTTTGAGTAACTTTGGAATTGGCTCTTAATTCCAGAGTGTTTGTGAATTGCTTTGAACTTAAGTTTGACTTTATGGGTATTACTTTGAGGAAGAGTAGACATTTTGGAAGAACAGAGGTGGAATCATAACTCACAGTTATTCTCACCCTTATTATAGTCACCTGTGAATAGCAGAATCACCCAGAGTGCCTCCTACACATATGCATACAGTCTTGCTTATAATTAATAAGTACCAGAATGAAGCATGAAGTACTAGCAAAATTATACTATCGAAAACTCAGTTCAAGGGGTGAGTAATATTAGAATTGTTAAATACATAGTAAAGCATACATTGAACATCTATAAAAGACTGTGATAGAAATAAAAATATAAATTTTTGAGGAGAAATATAAGAACCTTTGTCAAAGCACACCTCTGTATTAAAATTTAAAACTTTATATTAAAGTTTTGCACCTTCAGCTGTTTCCTGATAGAAACTGAAACTAGAATTCATAAAGTGGAATCAACAGCAGAAACTCATACTATATCCTCGGCCTACACAATGGGTGCAGTGCTACAATAGAGGCAAACAATTGTTAAAGTTTTTGTGAATTATATGAGCTGGTGAACATCACTTCAGTAGCTTGAAATGAGCCATGGAGGGAATATTTACATCACAGACACTGGTAAAACACTACAAACTAGAACTTTTCTTCCATGGGAGCCAGTTGTCAAGTCTTTACCAGCATATGACTGGTTATGGAAATCAGACTTTCTGTACTTTCAGATTAACATTTGCAGAGTTTCCACTTGGGAAAATCATTCAGCATGAATGTTAATATTTAGATATTGTTTTATGAGTGATTGATTACTATTATTTTAAAGTTTTAATTAAAACATTAGAAAAAGACTGCCTTTTAAGAAAAGTCAGAGAAAGTTTGTCCCATTTTCTTTCTCAAATTATCAGATGGGGAAATTAATATCTGAGAAACTTCTGGCAGAAGAATTGGCAGTAAATTTTATTTTCTAAAAAGTTCAAATTAAGAAAAATAATCCTTTCTATAGAAATCTTGTAGTTAGAAACATAAACATTTTGTCCTTAAAAAAATTATTTTAAACTCCCTTTAATCTAGGAAAACAGTGTAAGGTAAAATTGTTTTGGTTGACATACATTTATATGTGTTAAAATTTTAAGAAGGAAACAAACTGCTTCATATAAATTTTATTGATATTCTGATACTTAAAAAGTAATTGTAGTTTTAAATAAATGATATTGACTGCATCTATATAAGAACCAAAAAATGTTTCCAAGAAGGAAATAATGACCCAAGATCCTGTGTGTTCATGAGAAACATTTCCTGATAGTCTCAGTGGAATTTTTCTACTTTTCTATTTGCCAACTTAGCACTTAAAAATTTTAAGCCAATTTTCATCTGACCTTGGATTTGGGAATTAACACCTGATTTAACTGATAGGTAGATTGATTGACATCTGATTAAATATAAAAATTCAGAGAATGCATGTGAAAAGAGCAAAATTAGTTGTGTAGGAATGAGACTTTGGGGCTCTGCGTTTACAGGATGAAAACAGTTACATTTTGTTTTTAAAAGAAGATGAACAGTAAACCAGTCTCCTCCACACCCTACTATACCCACTTCCTCAATAATGTCACAGTGTCACATACTCTGCTGAGACAGCAAACTTTCTGTGAGGTCCTGCATCCCCCTTCTTGAGTTGATGGCAGGCAACAACGGACTCACGTCCTCGGCTCCTTTCTTCTCTCTTCCTTCTTCTTTCCTGTAATTCAAGGTGCATGCACACTATCTTAGGAACACATTGTTTTCTTAATTTCTACTCAACCAAAACCATTAATTATAATTCCACTTATAGCAATGCTGTTGGTGGCAATATTATGCTAAATATTTATTTGGTAGTTTAAGATTTTTTATAAGACTGTGGGTTATTTATATATGCCTACAAAGTCAAAGTTAACAGCTCTTATAAATCATAGAAGAATTTATGGTCAAAATTCCCAACTTAGAAAACAATATTGGTTCTGTTGTAAAAAGTAATCTTTAATATTTATTGCATATTGTCCTAAGTGTTTTATATGTTTAAAATGATCAGAAACTCATAACATCTCTAGAGAAGTTTTCAGTGGCATTCCTTTACTGGCAGACTTGAAGCACAGAAACTATAAATACTGACTTTGGTTATGAAACAGATGTGCGAGAATGCAAAACTAAAAATCTGGCTCTATAACTCATGCTCTTAACCACTATGTAAAACAGTTTATCTCTAAAGAACAGATTATCTCCATGAATTTTAGAGAAAGAACATTTGACAAGCACAAACTATGCAATCTAAACTGACATAGTTTGATTAAAATATACTTCCTGTGGTGTATATTCAGCCGGATCTGTGCTTTTGTTGCTCTTCTGGGAAGGCCAACCTGTTTTATTCTAATATGAGCTCAATATACTGTTCTTACTTGAAACCTAGACAAGTTATAATCATAAGAAAAATCCTTAGTATATCTAGAGAAATGGGTGCAAATTAAAAAGAAACAACAAAAACCCAACACAGTACTAGATTCTAAGGAAATTGTTGATTAGTTTTCCTTTTAACCTTCATATAGTGAGAGACAATAATACCCATTATATTTTCTGTTGCTGCTTAATGGGGAATTAGATGTTTAGGTAAGAGCCTGACTCAAGGCTAATTAGAAATCTATTCCGAAATTTTAATTTAAAGCTGGCAAACTAACGAAGGTCCTTCCTTTTCCTCCAATAAATTTATCTCCCACCCACTTTCTCTGTCACACACACACACACCCCATATGTGAAGAACAAGAAACAAAACTTCTAAATCCCACTTTAATAAAAGTTTAGGGTCCTATTACCATAGAAAACAATATACAAAAAGGGAAGGCAGAAAGAATGGTTTCTGATTTAGCAAAAGAAATTTTAAAATGTAGATGTATATTGAAAGAAATAGCGAAAAGACATTAATCATTTTCCATGACATGGAAAGCTTGGTAATTAGAGACTTTTGTATCAGAGAAGGAAGTACACTAAAATTAGATATACTTGCTACAGATCTGCATTAGAAACAATTATATGCCCCTAGTTCCTCAATTCCACCTGTAACTGTTTAACTGGGAACTCACAAAAGACAGCAACTAAAGCAGACTGTTTCCAAACTTGGAGACAGCAAAAAAGGGATGACTAACTGGCTACACTTGATCCTAATCAGGGATTTTTGCAGAAACTTTGCATTGATTAAGGTGACTTTATCACATTATCCAGAAAGCCAGGAAAAGAGTTTATAGACATGCAGGTAGGAGAGGAGTGCATCTTTACTTCTGGAGAAATGAAAATATCCCAGAGTAGAAGAAGATAAAATTTGAAACATCCCAAGTACAAAATAAACCTCACTGTCTGATTGATTACAGTGAATTTCAGAAATGGATGAAGTGTACCTATTCAAAAAGACCTGCAAATCACCTTTTCAATGCCTTACTACTAGGAATCGATATATAGCTAAGAATAAACGGACATTGTGGTTATCAATAATTTCAGATATGCAGATGACAACACCCTTATGGCAGACAACAAAGAGGAACTAAAAAGCCTCTTGATGAAAGTGAAAGAGGACAGTGAAAAAGCTGGCTTAAAACTCAACATTCAGAAAACGAAGATCACGGCATCTGGTTCTATCATTTCATGGCAAATAGATGGGGAAATATGGAAACAGTGACAGACTTTATTTTGGGGGACTCCAAAATCACTGCAGATGGTGACTGCATCCATGAAATTAAAAGACGTTTACTCCTTGGAAGAAAAGCTATGACCAACCTAGATAGCATAGTAAAAAGGAGACATTACTTTGCAGACAAATATCTGTGTAGTCAAAGCTATGGCTTTTCCATTAGTCATGTATGGGTGTGAGAGTTGAACATAAAGAAGGTTGAACACTGAAGAACTGATGATTTTGAACTATGGTGTTGGAGAAGACTCTTGAGAGTCCATTGTACTGCAAGGAGATCAAACCAGTCCATCCTAAAGGAAATCAAATCAGTCCTGAATATTCATTGGAAGGACTCATGCTGAAGCTGAAGCTCCAATACTTTGGCCACCTGATGTGAGGAACTGACTCATTAGAAAAGACCCTGATGCTGGGAAAGATTGAAGGTGGGAGGAGAAGGGGACGACAGAGGATGAGGTGGTTGGATGGCATCACCGACTCAGTGGACATGGGTTTGAGTAAACTCTGGGAGTTGGTGATGGACAGGGAGGCCTGCTGTGCTGCAGTCCGTGAGGTTGCAAAGAGTCAGACATGATTGAGCGACTGAACAACAACAATAGACTTGGGAGATATAATTAAAGAAATTTTGTAGGAATTGAGATGAACAAACAGAAAAGATAAGAAAACTGTGGATCAGTTCAGTGGGTCCAAAATTTGACAAACAGGCATTTTGGGAAAAGAGATGGGAGAAAAGGAGAAAAGTGATCAAAGGCATTATGAGAAAATCATAAATCCAAGATGTATATTTCCACTTGAAATGTATTAATGAGAAAACAATGAATAAACACAGTAGATTTGGGGTAAACTTTCAGGATACACAGGGTAAAGCAAAGATGCTAAGAGCATTAAAGGAGAAAAAGAAGCACATAGAATGAAGTAGGAATCATCATGGAATCAGACTTCTCAATGATGCCGGTAGCAATTTGAGATTCTGTTGGGCAGTGGAACAATACCTTGACAGTTTTCTAAATAGAATTTGAAAACTGGTCAATCCACATATGGATGTGAAGAGTATGCATTTTAGGGGAGGAAAGGACTGAAAATGTTTCTGTGACTTGCATACCTCCTCAGAAAGCTCTTACTGGGTTCTGCAGAGCAAACATGTAAACCAAGAAAGAGGCGGAAATAGGGTCCATGGTAAACGTACTAAACACAGTAGGAAAGAGGAGAGAATGTCTAACATTACAGCCAGTTAGAGAATAAAGATCTGAATTGACTCGTGAAGTGAGTATTCTTTGAGAGGGAGTTCTCTATAAAACAAATAGAATGAGTACATTCAACCTACTTTATTCATCGGGAAAATTATATGACCATAGAATGACCTGATACAACAAATAAAAATGTAAGCCATTACCATGTGTGTGTGCTAAGTAGCTTCAGTCACGTCCAACTCTTTGCAACCCCATGGGCCTTAGCCCACTGGGCTCCGCTGCCCATGGCATTCTCCAGGCAAGAATACTGGAGTGGGTTGCCATTTCCTCTTGCAGGAGATCTTCCCAACCCAGGGATCTAACCCGCATCTCTTACATCTCCTGCATTGGCAGGTGGGTCCTTTACCACTAGTACCCATTAATTCAGGGAAATAGAAAGGCACACAGGTAAAGAAATATAGTCATAGATGTTACTTGGTTATAAGATGTAATTATATATACACTGATTATATTTTTAAACTGCTATTTAAAGGAGAGAAGAAGAGGTGTGCAAGAGAACTAAACGTGCATATTCCATAATAGGAAGTCAAAAGAAAAAGAGGAAAAAAAACCTAATACATCAAAGGAGATCTTTGCAGTTGCGTTTTTTTTAATTGATCAGATAGGCCCATTTGGATCTTGGTAATAACGTATTCACTGTTTGTGCTCCAATGTGGAACACATTTATTGCTTCATTCCCTTTCTTTCATGTTGGTACCATGGCCCTGAACTGAACCTCCCTCCTTCTTTTCTTTCAACAGACCCAAGCAAAAGGCTCATTTTAGGACCAATGATGGGGCTGTTCTGTCAAATAGTACATGCTTTTGATGACGCTATATGCATCAAATCCCATACAAATTTCTCTACCTTACAATATGAAAGATCTAGTCAAGGAGCTATAATAGAGAGTGTGTGATAAACTTCAGTTGGTTATTATGATTGGTGGCAGAAACTTCAGTAATAAAAGGAAGTTCAATGGAGGGAAAGCAATTTCCAAATAGAATGAGTGCTCGTTGAGGATGAAAGACAAATCTGAAGTGATACCACACTAGTTCTCAATAGTAGAGGAAGCAAATAAATTGTATATATGCCACAGAGACAAGGAGGATAATAAATTGAGGATAAATATAGGAGGGAGGGGTATGTGTTTTGAAATGTTCTTGGTTAAAGGAATCTAGGGAGCATCTTTCAGGATTAAATACTTTTAAGTTTTTCCCTAGAACAGTCATCATTACAATTACTACTATTGTTATTAGGCAAGATTGAAAGAGAAATGTTAATATAATGTATTAAGAATTTATAGCGTGGGATCTGGGAAGCTAAGTTTGGCTTGATCACCCATCAATGAAAACATTTTAGCTGATAAATTTGCTTCACTGTGCTTTATTTCTCATTCTTCAAATAATTGCAAACACCATATGGAAGAAGCTGTTTGGAACTAACATTTAAATCATAGATTCATAAGTATCTAAAGTATATCAGTGATGAATGAGTATATAGCTGTATTCAAAACTATTCCTCAGTAATATCTTCCTGTGTAAAATAATCATGACAGAAAAAAAATAATTTTGGTTCTCATACATGTTGCTCTCACTTAAATCAATTCTTATTTATATTGAATGGTTTTCATTTCAAAATAGGTTCCCAGAAGATTTAGTCACCAAAACTCAGTCTATTTTGTTCTGTTATGCTAAAGGATTCCTGCCTCAAATCCATTTTGTTGGAATAAAGGAAGATAGAAATAAAATATTTCAGGATTCTGCAAATCTCTTAAAATAATGATGACTAAAACAAGAAAAATGTTTAGATGATTATTATTTATGGTTTACCAAATATTAGCTATACTAAAATATTTAAAATCTGTGTTTTCATAAAAAATAAATCACAATAAAGTCAGTGGACCTGAAGACTTTATTACAAAATAATCTCTCAGCATGATGTTGCTTGCTCTCATATTCCTCCTGTGGAGATTACCAATCCCTAAAGCTTTAATGGTTCTGCTTTTGTTCTTAATTAATTTAGACAATCAGAACATCTTCAACTTTTTGGCCAAGGTAGCCTTTTTATGATTTTTTTCCCAGTTAAATTAAGTTTACTGCAATTCAATGAATATATACATATAGAAATACATTTAAGTACATATATACATATATATTATAAATTTATGTATAAATGTCTGTTTTGAGATTAAGTAAACATGTGTGTCTGGAAGACAGCATTCATTCTGCAATAAATGAGGAAATGTGTTTCAAGTTATATTTATTCATTAATAATAATAGCTCATTGTTTAGTCACTTAATGTGTGAGAGGAACTCTACCAAGAACTTTACTTACGTTATCCATTTTAATCTTTATAACAAGACTATGGGCCATGTATTTTTAAAAAATATTTAATCACGGAGTCGGAATAAACTTATTCATGATCTCACTTAGGGGTTTTGAAGCCAGAGTATCTGATCAAAAACTGACTTCTTAAGCACTTTGATATATTGCTCTATTCAAGGTGAGCAGAACAAAACAAGTGAATATGAAGTCTTTAAAAAAGCAAATTTATGTACATGAGATAGGAAAGTGGTAAAGGAAGTATCCTTTACCTATTAAACATTGTTATGATGAGAGTTGGACTACCTTTCTGAGAAAACATCTGGATCTTTTCTCCCAAGAGATGACTTTGTTATGAGGAGGTAAAGTGTAGTAGTGTTACAGTGACTTCCTTTGAACATAGTGAATCAAAGCGCGTTGTGCTGATACAAGGCAACCAAATTAAGCACGAAAAATAAGGAGCCAGGTCAATCCAGTGGTACTGCCTCTTACCTACGGCAGCCGTGGCAGTGCTGTTTTAGAATATAAAATGGAGTTCTTTGCTACATGATGGAAATTCTTTGCTGTCTTTTTTGCATCTACTTCAAATGACATTGCCAATTTTGCTTTTACAACTTTGTAATTTTTTTATTAAGATATACTTTCTTTACGATGTTGTGTTAATTTCTGCTGTACAATGAAGTGAATCAGCTACATATACATTTGTCCTCTCCTCTTTGGACCTCCCTCCCACACCCCCATCCCATCTATCTTATTGTTTATCACTATCCTGATAAAGATTGTAAAATATCCATACAAGTCCCTAGGTGAACTTTGGAACCTTTCCAATTGCCACTCATTCTGTAGCCTGAAAATGTAGACTTCACTCATGACAAGAAAATGTATCATTTTTCTACAATTTCACAGACTGAAGAAAACCAACAGATCGAGTCCTCAGGGACCATTCTGCTCCTCTTCCTTTCACTGTGATCGTCAAACAAAATTCTCCTATGGCTCTCAAAATAACTTAGGTATTTAGAAATCAAAAAGTGGTAAAAGAATTATCAAGTAAAATGGAAACATAATAATTGGGACAGATACTCTCAATTCTATTTCTACCCTTCTCTTTCAGAGAAGGTTGAGAAATTGATGTTTCTATGACTAATTAATAATTTTGGATTAAACCTGAGACTTCCATTGATGAGCATTATTGATGAACTGTTAGCAGTTGAATTATTCTTTTAAGAACAATTAGAAAAGTTGAATAAAATGCACAATACATTTGAAGATATTAGACATACCTGAACAGATAAGACTTGAAGAACCAGAGTTTTGAGTATAGCATTATGGTTTGAATGTGTCTTCCCTCCAATTCCTATATTGAAATCTTAGCCCTCAGTACTTCAGAATATGATGTTATTTGGAAATAGGGTCATTGCAGTTGTAATTAAGTTAGAAAGGGAAACTTGGAGACAGATGCCCACAAAGAGAATGACTTGTGAAAATGAAGGCAGAGATTAGGGTGATACATTTATAAGCCAAGGAACATAAAAGACTTGCAGCAGACTAGCATTTAACAGACGTATGGAGTGACTCCTTTCCTCACAGTCTTCAAAAGGAACCAGCACTGCCAATGCCTTGATTTTGGACGACTAGTCTCCAAAATTATAAGATAACAGACTTCTGCTTTTTTAGGCCACTCAGTCTTTGGCACTTTTTTACAGATTTTCTAGCAAACTCATACAAATAGGGAAATACATTGAGATGCCATGTTTTACCTCAAAAGCTTTTTCTGATAAATAAATGGTGTAAGGCCTAAAAGATTAAAAAAAAAAATCTGAGCAGAAAATAAGAGACTGGAAATCTGAGTCAAGTTTTTGATAGAGTCATGTGACTAGGGAGACAGAATTTGATGTGCAGGTCTTCCAAATGAGCCAAGTTTGAGGGACCAAAATTCAGGAAAGAAAGGAAAACATGGACTTTACCTAGTGCCTTTCCTTCAAAGGTAATTTGAGATTTGTAAATGGGGCAAGAGAAAAGAAGAGGCAGCACAATTGGTAGGAGCCAAGCAAGGCTATTGACAGCGCACAATACTTGCAAAATCTAAGAAAATGGAATTTAGTGTCCTCAGTGAGAAGAACTGTGGAAAATGCAAGAGTAATAGCACAGAAGCAAGGTGAACAGGAAATAGAAATGCCCTCAAGTTTCAGATTAGCTCAACTTTAAATGAAAATTACTGTGATTGTCCCCTACTCTAATTATCTGTCCAAAATAAGTGTATATCTTCTTTGGAAGAATATAACATTGAACAGAATCTCTATAATTTAGTATACAGCACACCCAGCATTGAGTTACAATTTAACAGGGAAGCCAAAGGCAGGAAAACATAACCAAAAATCAAAACAGTAAACAACAGTAAAAACAGACCCAGAACTGACCTAGATATTGGTATTGTGAGGTATAGACTTTTGTGAAAGCTTGATAATAATTTTTGAATGATAAGATAAATATAAAAATATTGCAAGAGAATTTTATACATGGAAAAGAATGTAAACAAAAGTGTAATAATTAAAACTGTGAAGTCAATATATAGCTTGCTAGTTTATTAGATATAGCAGAGGAGGTTGTTAGTAAAGTAGAAATATAACTACATAAAATATTCAAAATAATGCATAAAGAGGAAGAAAGTGAAATGTTGATGAAAGGGCATAGGAAACAAATCAGAAAATGAGAAAGTTAACATATAGTTGCAAAGTAAAAAGATAAAAATCAAGCCAAAACCGTACCTGCAGAGATACTGATGAAAACTTATCGAAATGAGAAATGAAAGAATTCAGTCCACGGATTCAAGAAGTTTGATGAACCAAAAGCAAAATAAATACAAAGAAAGCCACAAGTACATAATAGGGTATCTGATAGAAATCAGTGAGAGAGAAAAAATTATAAAATCAGTGGAGGTAGGAGATGCAAGGTGCCTTGACAGATGAAAGCCACATTGCCACTGAAGGAAACCCAATGAAAATTCCAACTCCACCTCAATTAAAGCTATGAAAGTGAGAAGACAGTGGCTTGACATCATCAATTAGCTGAAGACATCATCAGTTCTATGTCTTATATAGAAAAGACATATTGAGAAATTATAATTAATGAAAATCTTAAACACAATATTAGTGAAAAGATCCTAATTCTATAGTTAAGAAAATAATATACTATGATCTACTAAGGTTCAAGCCACGATGCAAGGATGTTTAATTATTAGAAAAATCTGTTAATAAGATGCAACATATTAATAGGCCTAAGGAAAAATTAAGATGTTTCGCTCCATTTAGATCGTTAGTATTAGAGGTTTACATGGATGAGTTTACTTTTGTTTTATATTTGATATACCTATTCTTTTCATTTCTTTTTGTTTGTTTGTTTTTGCTTTATTTCAGGGTAAGCAAGAGGTTTTATCATTCTACTTGCCTCTCCTGTTAATTTGTTAGTTACGTATGGTTTTACTCATCTATTGTTGGAACGGGGCTTCCCTGATGACTGAGTTGGTAAAGAATGCAGTGCTAGAGACCCCAGTTCCATCCCTGGGTTGGGGAGATCCCCTGGAGAAGGGAACGGCTCCCCGCTTCCCTCGTGGCTCAGCTGGTAAAGAATCTGCCTGCAATACAGGAGACCTGGGTTCGATCCCTGGGTGGGACGATACCCTGGAGAAGGGAACGGCTCCCCACTCCAGTATTCTGACCTAGAAAATTCCATGGACTATACAGGGCATGGAGTCACAAAGTCGGACACGACTGAGCAACTTTCACGCTTTTGTTGGAACCAACAATTATAGTATTCACTCTTGATGTAATAGATTCTCTATGAATTATTACCTTTACCACTTCATGTATCAAATTTAAAAAAAAAAAAAACCTTAGAAAACTTTTATCTTTATTCCCTTCCACCTTTTGTGTTATTACTCTCATGTGTTTTAATTATATGCTTACTTAGAAATAATTTGGACTACATAGCTTTGTTTGATACAGCTAACAGTTATTTGTATTTACCCAAACATTTACACTTTCTCTTCTGCATTCTTTCCTGCATAACTTCAGGAAAGTTATGACCAACCTAGACAGCATATTAAAAAGCAGAGACATTACTTTGCCAACAGTGGTCCATCTAGTCAAGGCTATGGTTTTTCCAGTGGTCATGTATGGATATCAGAGTTGGACTATAAAGAAAGCTGAGCACCAAAGAATTGATGCTTTTGAACTGTGGTGTTGGAGAAGACTCTTGAGAGTCCCTTGGATAGCAAGGAGATCCAACCAGTCCACCCTAAAGGAGATCAGTTCTGGGTGTTCATTGGAAGGACTGATGCTGAAGCTGAAACTCCAATACTTTGGCCACCTGATGTGAAGAGCTGACTCATTTGAAAAGACCTTAATGCTGGAAAAGATTGAGGGCAGGAGGAGAAGGAGAAGGCAGAGGATGAGATAGTTCGATGGCATCACCGACTCAATGGACGTAGGCTTGGATGAACCCCGGGAGTTGGTGATGGACAGGGAGGCCTGGCGTGCTGCGGTTCATGGGATCACAAAGAGTTGGACACAACTAAGCAACTGAACTGAACTGAACTGAGTTGGATTAATCATCTTTTCCTGTGAGGAAATGTGTATGAATCCTGGAGTTGCAGGTGATGATGGGGTAAGTAATGATGGAAACCATTTTTATTTCACCTACCCTCTTGTTGATATTATATATTAAATATATATATATATATATAAAGTCCTCACAGCTATTCTAAGAAATAGATATATTATACCTCTAATTAGCTCAAGCAGCAAAACCGTATACATATTTTTGATATGTATGTCGCTAACAAGGAGGTTATATTGCTATTGCTGAGATCAGACTTCCTGGAATAAAAAGCCTGTTTACTCAGAAAACAGGAACAATCTAAGTGCTTTCATTTCATTTATATGCTGCTACAGTCAATTGCCAAACTGTACTTTACAAGCAGAATAAGTTCAATTTCTTCCAGCTAGTATTATAAATGCTATTTTTTTATATAGCAAAGTAACATCTTTCCATAGTTTTACAAGAGGAAATTTGTAATTTTTTTCCTCAAAAATCAAGATCTCTTTAAAAAATTAAAGCAACCATGATATTAATGTATAACAAATTAGATATCAAGGAAGCATATATAATTTTCTTCTTACTCTAAAAGGGATATATATATATTGTTCTAAATACTTTTGTAATATTATAAATCACAGTTGGTTTTAATAGTAACTTTATTGAAATATAATCCACATTTAAAAAAAAGAAATATAATCCACATTTTAATCTTCTCTTTTTGCTGCTGATTATTTGAATTTTACCTCCTCTTCCTTTTATTTCAAATTTCCCCAAGAGAAAAAAATAAAGCAAATAATATTCTTTGATAAAGAAAAAAGAAAGATAAAATGATCTGCCTAAATTCTTCCAGGTTTATTTGGGAAACATGAAACAGATTTATCAAATGCTAAAGACTACAATTTCAACTTTATAACACATTTTTCAGAGACAAGTCACTTATATGTTTTGTCATGTGAAAAATATAGGACCATATATTTATTTTATAAAGAATAGAGTAAGGTGCATTTGTTTAAATTATACTTATTTTTTAAAAGTATTTCTTTAGCTATATCTCTGTTGAGATAAATCAGAAATACTTAATACATGAGGTTCCCAGGTGGTACTAGTGGTAAAGAACCCATCGGCCATTGCAGGAAACATAAGAGATGAGACACAGGTTCAATCCCTGGCTCAGGAAGATTCCCCTGCAGGAGGGCATGGCAACCCACTCCAGTATTATTGCCTGGAGAATCCCATGGACAGAGGAGTTTGATGGGCTACAGTCCATAGTGTCGCAAGGAGTCGGACACGAGTGAAGTGATTTAGTACACGAGCAGACATTCAATACATACGTGCCAAAAAATGAATGGATGAATGATATTACATTGTAATATTTGTCAAGGTTAAGATTAATTGATGGTATTGGAAAGCATCTTTCAAAGGGGAAAGAGGAGAAAATCTCAAAATAAAGTAAGAAGAAAATGGTGAGCTTTCAAGAAAATGCATTTTAATTCCATTTTAGGCCTAACTTAAAATTGACTAGAGCTGCCTGCAGTCTTCAAAATTCACTTGTAGATTATACCAACCAGAATTTATTTGTTAATCTGGGCATTCTGAACTAGACTGTGGGTTAACATTGTATCCTCTATGCTTTGTTCTTCTTGTTTATTCTTGTGTCCATTTCTCTCTGAGAGTACCATTCCTGTCAGCAGCTTCATGAAACCTGTAACTCAACACTTAAACCACCCATTCATCAATGTGGGGCTCATCAACCCATTCCAACCCAAACGCAGGTCCATCAGGAAACCCTTGCTGATCTTCCCAACTTGAACCGACCTCTCCTTCATCTGAATCTTCCTGGCACTTGGTTCCTCTATCGAGCTGCTGAATCCACTGCCATTTCCTCCACTTCCCTTTCTAGTTCAGCCTTGTCAAGGACTACTACTTCAGAAGAAATGTACCTCTTTGGTATCTAATTTACTATACATCAGAGTTGGAGAGGAAAAGTGTTTGCTAGTGAAGAATATTTTAATATTCTTGATTTAATTCTAAAGCTGTTTTTAGAGCAGTGCATATAAAGCTAGAAATAAAGAATAGCAAAAGGGGTATGCATTTGCCTTTCAAAGGAAAGTGAATCAATTTGTTAATTTAGTGCAAGATCCTCAAGAGTTCAGAAGTGTGAACAAGATAAAAGTTATATGAAGAAGAGATGTACAAAGGATAAGAGAAATTTGAAAGGTGGCGATAATGGTGGTAAAGGCAATGATGTAATAAGTCTTTCAACAAGGAGAGTGCTTTCATGGAATGGTATGTGTGTGACTAATAAGAGAAGGCTGCATTATTCAGAATATATCCAAGCTGAGTCACTTGTTGTCTAGCCCTTTATTTTCCATAGTCAGTACATTGATGACTTCTAAGGGCAGAGGCAACTAAGAAAAGCAGGTGTTAGAATAGAAAGGCAAAACAGAGTACTATATACAAATCTAAAGAGGAAAAATAAAAAGAGAGATATTACTATTTCATAAGAAGTTTTCACAAACTTTAATCTATTTAGTTTTAGTTCTTTGTTCTGTCGAAGTTATTTTTATGGATCAGGATGAGGCTGAGTAAAGAAGCATGCAAACAAGATCAGAACTTCTCTTTACAAAGTCAGGAAAATAGACAGTTGATTTTGACCCAAATCCTAACAGATGCTGCACAGTTAGCAGGACTTTATCCCTCAATGAGCAAATGTCTTGAGTCTGAAGCCTTAAAAAGTGTAGCCTACATGATGGACAATGAATGCTGCTTCATCCTTCTCCCAGAAATTAAGGACACATCTGTGCTATTTTGAATATAAATTAGATTAATCAGAGGTTCATTTAGTCTAAGTAAACTGTTTTGAGACCTTGTGATGGAGCAACTACCTAAAGAGCTGAAGACCTTCAGCTCAAATCTCAGCAGAGGGAAATCTGTCTCCTCTTGGACATAGTGAAAACTGTTCCTTTCTAGGGAAAAATAAAGCAGCATACTGAATTTCCATCATAACAAGGTATGTACATGTATTGGAATATTTTCAGGGTTTTTTTTTCCACTCTCAAGAATAATTTTATTAAACATTTGTGGAATTAACAACTACTATTTAACTTATATGCAGAGTACATCATGAGAAATGCTGGGCTGGAAGAAGCACAAGCTGGAATCAAGATTGCCGGGAGAAATATCAATAACCTCAGATATGCAGATGACA
>JADEYB020000010.1:1911038-1974791 GCA_015832495.2 Alces alces | reverse complement strand
GACACGACTGAGCATCTGAACTGAACTGAATAAAGAATTATGAAGAACAACATAAATACATAGCTAAAAACAACATTCAAAACAAAACAAAAAACATAAAGAGAGACAAAATTTGATAGAAATTAAAAATATACAATGCATGGGAGTGTTTCTCCTGCTCTTACTCCCTACATTTACTCCCATACAATATGGTAATATTTAAGTTGTTTTGCATTAAGATGCTTGTGTGGGAAGAATTGGAGAAGGAAATGGGCAATCCACTCCAGTATTCTTGCCTGGAGAATTCCATAGACAGAGGAGCCTGGTGGGCTACAGTCCATGGGGTCACGGATATTTCTATTCAGTAAGCACCTTGGCCCTTTCATACATGCCTTCCAGCTCCATAATCTTCAATCTACCTTTTAAGTTCCACTTCTGCCTGACTTCTCAAACAGGAAACCTCAAGAGACATGTTGACACGGTCAGTGAAAACCTAGCTCTGGAACGTGGGGTTTAGAGATCATACACCGCTATGAAAACCTCTCTGCCCCAGTGCCCATCTTTCCTCTGAGGGAACTTAAGACCGGTCCCTTTGTCTCTGCTGCCCTGGGCTCTGGACTGTCTATCACCTGGTACCATGAAGTGTAACATCGGTAATCACTTGCTTCCTTCAGGCTTCCTGCCAATTGTATTTTAGAGAAACGGGTTCAGCTGTTTTTGATTCATTAAGTAAGAATTTAAAGGAATGTGTATCTGCCCCTGCAAATCATATTCCAGTGCTGACAGAAAACCAGGAGGAGCAAAGTCAGAAGTTAATCTCTGAAGTGCAGGAAATTGTTGTTGGAACAAAGTCACTCATTCCACCAATAAAATGGGTAATCATAGCGCTTTTAAAGGGTGTTTTCATGGCTTTGAGAGTGCAGAGCACATTGTCAGAGGAAAGCAAAAGAAATCACAAAATTGAAGCCCCGTGTGTGCTACCATTAGATCGCCACGGCCTACGTATCTCCAGGGTGAATTTAAACTTACGGATAAATTCTTGTCAGGTCATATTTAAAAGAGCATTTAGAACATCTCTCTATGTGCCTCTTGCTGCTTTCAGGGGAAACTATTTCCAATTGGACACATAAAACAGCTGTCAAAGCTCGATTTTCTGTAGAAGGTTGACAATCACTAGAGTACAAGAGCAGAAACAAATATTTTCCCAACATATCTCTATGTGAGCTATTTGGAATTACTTTTTCTTTGGTTGGAATTATTCTTGTTCAACATTAAATACGTTTCCTATTGGAAAAGAGGGAGAATTCCTTTGTGGCTCAGACAGTAAAGAATCTGCCTGCAATGCGGGAGACCCAAGTTTGATCCCTGGATCAGGAAGATCCATCCCCTGGAGAAGGAAATGTCAATTCACTTCCGCATTCTTGCTTAGAGAATTCCATGGACGAGGAGCCTGGCAGGCTACAGTCAATGGGGGTCCCAAAGAGTCGGGCATGACTAAGCGACTCCACTCTCACTTTTTCATTGGACGATAGCACGCAGGCTGATCTTACGCTCTTAGTGAGAAGTGTACTGCATGATGAGCTTAAGGTGGTAACGCCCTGTGGTTAACTGTCATTTCTGAGGAAAAAAGTGCGCTTAGCCTTTTCTTCCACCATGGCTGGAAATTCTGATGGGTGTTGGGTACAGGGACCTTTTCTTGGGTGCAAGAGAAAAAAGCAACAAGTATAAACAAACCGACAAAAAAAGCAAGGAAATGAAATAGCAGTAGACTATAAACAATAAAGTTGCCTGCCACTAGTGTTTAGCAGAGAGGTCAGAAGTGGCTCATAGCTCATGATGATATTCATTACCGAAGATTTCAGCTGTGTGTCTCCATTTCTTGAGCCGTGTTCTTCCTTTTCCTGAAACATTTTCTCTCTCCACCTGTGCCACCCATGGGCCTGCACCTCTCAGATCTCCCTTCAAGAGAGAACTTGAGGTTCTCTCTGGCGATCAGCCCTTTGGGAATCAGCCTGACACTCAAACCAAGGTCTCCCTGGGTTGCTCTCCGCTGATGCCTGGTTGCAACTGTCCTGATTTGCTCTAAGTCTTGCCTTTCAGCCTGCCTGGGACTCTCTCAGAGCTTCACTGCAATTTTCAGCTCTTCCTGTCAGTCCTCTGATGTACCCCCTCTTCTTCCACAGGCATCGTCTCTGAATCGATCTCTAGAGCTTCTCCCTACCTACTCTTGTTGCCTTTCCCTCAATCCTTCGCAGGCACTTTACCCGATAAATATTCCCCACATTTAATTTCCTCTTGATGTTGCTTATCAGAGTAGCACACAATCTGAACTAGCACACACTAAAACTGATATTACTTATGACAAGTCAAGGCCAAGTTCAAATGCCACCAACTTCACGAACTTTCTTCAGATTCTTCTAATTGGTTATAATATCTCATTTGTTGAAACTCTTCCCACAAGACCATTTTACAAGAGTATTATAAAACTATTTTAATTTATCAATTGCTTTATTTCTCTAATTTTGAAGACAGACAATGTTGTACTACTTGAAAATTATTTATTCTTTCACACTGTTAATTATACTACCTGACCTAGAGGAGGTATTCATCAACTTAAATTCAATTTAATCAAATGGACTTTGTTTTACTTAACACGTGCTTCTGGCCACCGGAAAACAACCTGGATGACTTGCTGGTTTTCTTCAATGCACATCATTTTCAGGAGGCATACTTTCTCCTTTTATGACTTACGTGGTATCTTCTTAATGTCCCAACTTAATTATTTTTCAGTAAGGGTTAGAAGATTCAGAGTTCTCTTTTTGCAATATGTTTACTCATGTTTCTGTTTTATTGAGCATATCCTGTGTGCTTCATCCTGTGCTAAAAGATAAAAACACTAAGATGGAAAAAAGACATGGCCCTTATCTTAAAATAGCTTAAAGTATAGTTAGTTCAGTCACTCAGTTGTGTCTGACTCTTTGTGATCCACGGATTGCAGCACACCAGGCCTCCCTGTCCATCACCAACTCCCAGAGCTTCCTCAAACTCATGTCCATTGAGGCAGTGAGACCATCCAACCATCGCATCCTCTGTCGTCCCCTTCTCCTCCCGCCTTCAATCTTTCCCAGAATCAGGGTTTTTCCCAATGAGTCGGTTCTTCTCATTAGGTGGCCAAAATATTGGAGTTTCAGCTTCAACATCAGTCCTTCTAATGAATATTCAGGACTGCTATCCTTTAAGATAGACTGGTTGGATCTCCTTGCTATTGAAGGGCGTCTCAACAGTCTTCTCCAACACCACAGTTCAAAAGCATCAATTCTTTGGTGCTCCGCTTTCTTTATGGTCCAACTCTCACATCCATACATGTGAGAGAGTCAATTCCTAGGCAGGTTGATAAGAAGTCTAGGGGTCCCCATGGAGAGAGGGGTTTGGAATTCTCAAGGAGGAAGAAAGGACAAACTTGTTTTCTCCTCTACATTCCTTAGGATTATATAACAATAATGTACCCTGCTTGAGGACAGTGTCTGAAAAAACCTTCCGGCTAATTCTGTTATCTCAAAATGTAAATCATGGGAGTAGGTCTGGTGAGGTCTTTACAACCTCTATAGACATTCTTTGGATTCACTGTAATAACTAATTTGAGAGTATATAATTCCTTGCTAAGACTAGCAAGGGGGTACTCTTTCTACTCCCTTCTGATGCCTGTGTCAGAAGCTTTCTCTATCTCCTTTATACTTTAATAAAACTCTATTACACAAAAGCTCTGAGCAAGCCAGCCTCGCCTCTGGCCCCAGATTGAATTCTTCTCCTCCGGAGGCCAAGAACCCTGCCGTCTTTGCATGATTCAGCAACAACCTTTCACATGACTACTGGAAAAACCAAAGCTTTGACTAGATGGAATTTTGTTGGCGAAGTAATGTCTCTGCTTTTTAATATGCTGTCTAGGTTGGTCATAACTTTTCTTCCAAGGAGCAAGCGTCTTTTAATTTCATGGCTGCAGTCACCATCTCCAGTGATTTTGGAGACCAAAAAATAAAAGTCTGCCGCTGTCTCCACTGTTTCCCCATCTAGTTGCCATGAAGTGATGGGACCAGATGCCATGATCTTCGTTTTCTGAATGTTGAGTTTTAAGCCAACATTTTCACTCTCCTCTTTTACTTTCATCAAGAGGCTCTTTAGTTCTGCTTCACTTTCTGCCATAAGGGTGGTGTCATATGCATATCTGAGGTGATTGATATTTCTCCCAGCAATCTTGATTCTGGCTTGTGCTTCATCCAGCCCAGCATTTCTCATGATGTGCTCTGCATATAAGTTAAAAAAGCAGGGTGACAATATACAGCCTTGACGTACTCCTTTCCTGATTTGGAACCAGTCTGTTGTTCCATGTCCAGTTCTAACTGTTGCTTCTTGACCTGCATACAGACTTCTCAGGAGGCAGGTCAGGGGGTCTGGTGTTCCCATATGTTTAAGAATTCTCCACAGTTTATTGTGATCCACACAGTCCAAGGCTTGGCATAGTCAATGAAGCAGAAGTAGATGCTTTTCTGTAACTCTCTCACTTTTTCAGTGATCCAACGGATGTTGGCAATTTGATCTCTAGTTCCTCTGCCTTTTCTAAACCCAGCCTGAATATCTGGAAGTTCACAGTTCACATACTGTTGAAGCCTGGCTTGGAGAATTTTGAGCATTACTTTGCTTGCATTGTGAGATGAATGCAATTGTGTGGTAGTTGAGCAAAATATGGTGGGAAAAACTAATATTAAGAAACACTGTGATAAAAATTTTGAAGTTTCATGACATACCACATCTGTACAAAGTTCAGTAGTTACATAAAAAGGAGGATGGCCAATCCTACCTGAGAAGTCAGTGAAGTCCATGCAAACATGATAGTATTTTACAAGAGTCTTAGAAAATCTGTGGGAATTCAACTTGTAGAAAACAGGAGCAGTATGTGTTGAATGCTGTGAACCATCTCTTTCCTCATACCCTCTTGACTAGATAGGACTTACTCCCCACACTGCTGAGAGTTCTACAAGAATGACTTCCAATTAAAAACATAAAGTGAAAGTGAAGTCAGGTAGTCATGTCCAACTCTTTGTGACCCCATGGACTAGGTTCCTCTGTCCGTGGGATTTTCCAGGCAAGAGTACTGGAGTGAGTTGCCATTTCCTTCACCAGGGGATCTTCCTGATCCAGGATTCGAACCTGGGTCTCCCATATTGTAGGCAGACGCTTTTACCATCTGAGCCACAAGGGAAGTCAACTTGTAGAAAACAGGAGCAGTATGTGGCAAATCCTGTGAACCACGCTCTCTCCTTATATCCCCTTGAACATTGGTATTACAGAAATAAAACATAAACCAAAACCAAAAAACTGCCTTGTTGAAGGTCGTGTTTTCTGCAGACATAACCTAGAGCAGAAAACTGTTCAGTGTGTGTGCAGTTTGCTGTTTTTAACTTTTTTCTGAAATAATAAACACATACTCAAAAAAAATTTATCAACATTAAAAGACTTTTTTCCTTTTCAAAAGTATTTTTTCTACTATTTTGTGTCAAGGAAAATTCTATGAAAGTCCTGTGAATCATCTAATATCTTGTATTGTCTGTACAACTTTCTTATTCTGTGAATGGAACATTTGAGTAAGTAGAGAATGATGCAGAAAAACTTCTTTCTTTGATATTAATAATATTCCAATACACAATTATTCCACCAGTTTTTATTCTCTGAATGATTCATAAAAAAGAATCCCTGCAATGCAAACACTTATTTGAATTCATGTTGCCCAGTTAGACACACACTAGTAGATCAGTTCAGCCCTGCAACCTCATGAAACAACCTCAGAGAATTGCCCTAATTGGAAAACTACTACAGTATGTTCATCTATATTTTGTTCCTCATCACTTATTTTAGTAAAAATACAGCTCTAGGAAGACAACACAGGAAAAGTTGCAGCAGTCCCACCTGCGTGCATGCTCAGTCACTCAGTCGCATCCATCTCCTTTCCAACCCCACGGACTATTTCCCTGCCAGGCTTCTCTGTCCATGGGATTTCCAGGGCAAGAATACTGGAGTGGGTTGCCATTTCCTTTTTCAGGGTATCTTCCCAACCCAGGGATCAAGTCTTCTGCATTGGTAGATGGATTTTTTACTACTGAGCCACCAGGAAGCCCATAATATAACATACCATTTTTTCATCCCTCCTATGTTATATGTCTTATGCTAATTAGCATCATTATTTGAAGTCACACCTATTGAAATAGGATGAGCAATGCTTTTTAAAGCAAGGTGAAAACTGAGACTAAAAAGCTGGTGTGAGGATAATTTGGGCTGAGACAGGAGAAATAGGAGAATTGGTCACTTCATTGGACTCTGAGAGTGACAAAGATATCCTCAAATAACCATATATTAATTGCAGGTTACCTCTTTGTTGCCATTTTTCTTTTTTCTCTCTCAGTTACATATTTATAGATCAACAACATCCTTGAATTGTGTTCATTTCCTACAGTTGGGATTTGATTCTTGAGAATCAAACTGATTGCAAGCTCAGCCCTGGAGATGCATTCTGGCATCATCACTTTACATAATGTGAGAGAAAAGTGGAAAAGAAAAATGCATTTTGGGGGCGGTATGTACACAACATGCAAATGAAGAAGTAGGCAAAGCAAAACAGGTGATTCTAATTTAGGGCTCCAATCAGTTTTGCAGATAGCTAGACGCTTGTCTCTCATTTTCAATCACCCCTCTGTTTGTAGAGCATTTTGATGGGCTGTCTTGATAGCAAAATTATAGGCAATTAGATTTAGAGGGCTAATTTTTCCAATGATTTCAAATTCAGAAAAATAAATGAGAGATAACTTAAATATATCTTATAAAATGAAACAGTATTGTTTCAGTGGATCGAAAGCTTTGTCTTTTAGAGAATCAAAGGGTCTGGACTTTGGCATCAATCACATTTTTCATGAGAAACAGAACTTTTCAGCTCTTGGGCCTTCATGACAGAAAAATGATTCAACCTATCTGCTGCAAGGCTTGCTTCAAGATGTGAGGATAGAGAGATATTTGGCAGCAGCTGTTAACCCACCTGCAGAGAAATCTTGTCTCATTTCATCTGTTGAATTGTTCACATGATCCAGACTAGTGTTTGCTTGTTCACAATTAAAGATATCGCCTGGTCTTCAGAGACAGCTCCAAAAAGGCAGTCCAAAAGCCTGCGGGGTCTGAAAGTTAAGCTCTTCTTTCTGATTAAATACTATCTCCCCATACACATGATGCTTTTCCAAGAACATTCAGTTGCCTCACTGAGGCAAAGTTAAAAACTCCGAGTTAGGAAAACTTCCCTTACCTGCCTCTGTAGTGACAGCCCTAAACTCTGTATTTAGTTGCATTTCATTGTCTATACATTTTTATGGAAAATCAACACTGTGGCTTTAAGATGTGCATCTAAATCTGTACTTTCACGGATTTCATATGTCCTAAGGAATGTGCATCATGATACCTGCTTATGCTAAAATGTGTTGGAAAGAGGATCTTTTATCCTAGAAATCAATTGCATCTCCTTAGAACGCCTGGCTGCCAATAATGTATTCTGGCTTTTATACCAGGAAGCAGTGCGATTGAAATGACGGAAAGTAAAGTGTGTTAGAGAACAGCACGTGTTTGAAAACGGAAGTACAGCAAGAGCAGCAGAGATCAGGGTCGGGACGGCCTGAGTGGCCAGTGCTCTGACTTACAAGTGTTTAAACTGTAAGGGAAAGGAAATGGGCTTTTAATCACAAAGGGGTTCATTTAAATAAGCTTTTAAAGGGAGTACTTACAGTGAAGATATCTTAGAAACTCCAAGTTAAGTTTTCTGACAGATATGCTGGCTAGGATCATCAGTAAATTTCACTCTAAGAGCCACAAGAAAACCTTAATATAAGGTTTCTTAGTTATTTTAGTTGAAATTGAATTTTTAAGGGGTTCAAAATGTTTTTTGACCTTTACTACCTATTATGGTTCACTACAAAAGAATATAATTCTCTTGTGTCAGGATGATAAAGATTTCATTGTTTCCTTGAGAGGCAGCTGTTTAGCTTTTTACATAAACTCAGTATAAGAAAAACTTTGGATTTGTACACATCCAGTTATGTTTGTAACTATTCGACAGCCTAGGAAAAGTATATTTTCATGATTTTATGTTTAAAGCATGCATAAAAGGGACAAAATAGTGATAAAATAAAAACATGCAGTACTAATATTTGACTTAAGGATAAAAATGGTAAGAGAAATACAACCAGTAATAGCCTTAAATTTAACTACTCAATAAACTTTCACATTCCAACAGCATAGACTGAGTTAATAAAAATCACAGTGAACTAAAATAAGGGTAAAAATATGAATTGAAACCTAACCACAACACTAGTTCTCCATGATTTTAAACTACAAAATGAACATTGCCATCGATTCATGATCTTTAAAATGTGACAGACATGGGGCGGAGGGTTATTTTGCCAGCTAGACAATATTTAAGCATCTTTTTTAATATACTAAAGGTGCATGACCTTAGCTTATTGATTCCTTTGTTACATATAATACAATTTGAAATTGTGTCAGTCTTGGCAAATGATAGAGGAAAGTGAAAAAGCTGGCTTAAAGCTCAACATTCAAAAAACAAAGATCATGGCATCCAGTCTCCCATAACTTTATGGAAACTAGATGAGGAAACAATGGAAACAGTGACAGACTTTATTTTCTTGGGCTCCAAAATCTCTGCAGATGGTGACTGCAGCCATGAAATTAAAAGACTCTTACTCCTTGGAAGGAAAGTTATGACCAACCTAGACAGCATATTAAAAAACAGAGACATTACTTTGCCAACAGAGGTCCCTCTAGTCAAATCTATGGTTTTTCCAGTGGTCATGTATGGATGTGAGAGTTGGATTATAAAGAAAGCTGAGCACCGAAGAATTGATGCTTTTGAGCTGTGGTGTTGGAGAAGACTCTTGAGAGTCCCTTCGATAACAAGGAGATCCAACCAGTCCATCCTAAAGGAGATCAGTCCTGGGTGTTCATTGGAAGATCTGATGCTGAAGCTAAAACTCCAATACTTTGGCCACCCAATGCGAAGTGCTGGCTCACTGGAAAAGACCCTGATGCTGGGAAAGATTGAAGGCAGGAGGAGAAGGGGACGACAGAGGATGAGACGGTTGGATGGCATCACCGACTCAATGGACATGAGTTTGAGCAAGCTCCAGAAGTTTGTGATGGACAGGGAGGCCTGGCGTGCTGCAGTCTATGGGGTCAAAAAGAGTCAGACATGACTGAGCGACTGAACTGAACTGAACTGACAAATGATTAATGCATGAAAAATATTAAAACTAATAGGATGAATGTATGTGGAGTAAATTATTTCTATTAGTTGTATGAACATGGAAATGCCATCTTACAGATTTCTACCTCAATTATCTCACCTGCATTAAGTAATAGTTGGATTTAGCTGATTGTCAGGGCTCTTTCCAAGTCTAAAAAGTTATCACTCAGTAAGTCCATGTTGGTTTTTCAGGGAGTTCACAAATAAGTCATTCTGATGAAGTAATAATTTACAAAATAATATATATGCTGAAATATTATATTTTTTAACCAAATGAAAGGTATTGCCTATGTGATCCAACTAGCATCAACAGTAAAATTGTTATGGATGTGGCAATGTACAAGCTCTGTCAAATGCTTAAACCATAGCTTTGAGAAGAATTGGGCTTCACTGGTGGCTTATGAGGTATAGAATCCACATCCAGTGCAAGAGACCTGGGTTCAATCCCTGGGTCAGGAAGATTCCCTGGAGAATGAAATGCTACCCAATCCAGTATTCTTGCCTGGAAAAATCACACAGACAGAGGAGCCTGGCAGGCTAGACTCCATCAGGTCACACAGAGTCAGACACACCTGAAGTGACTTAGCATGAATGCACAAATTGGAAATAAGTGTGTTAAATTTTTAGTTATTGAGTCCTTTCAATTAAAAACATTATACAAATTCCTGTTTACAGCTAGTTCCAAAAATCAAACAGGCATCATTTTAACTTAATCTGATTTCTAAGCTTTTTCATTTCACCCATAGTAACCAGTATGTTCAGGCTGAAACATTTGCAAGTCAGAAACATAGAGTCATATTTAATCTTCCAGGTTTTTCCCCTTATTTGCAAGCAAATACCATCAAATCCACCAGAGAGTCCTATTGTGGGTCTCATCCACTTGTCTTTATTCTATTTGCCTCTGCTCTCCTCCAAGCTTCCATTTCATTTCCTTTGGATACTGTATTGTTTTCATAACTGGTTTCTTTAGGGCCACTCTTGCCCATATATAAACAATCTATCCTCCTCAGAGCAACCAGACTGATTAAAAAAAGAAAATTGATTGATTTATTCCCTGGTGCAAACTTAATAAATTGAACAAACATGTCTTGTGCTTTGTCTGTGGGATGCCAAGAGGAAAGTGTAAATGAGTAAAGTCAAATGGAAATAAAATAATATGGCATGGTAGGTACTGTAGCAAAGCGAAATGTGACATACTTATCTAAATGGCATGACATGGGTTTAATCCCTGTATTGGGAAGATCCCCTCAAGTGGGAAATTGCAGCCCTTTCCTGTGTTCTTGCCTGGAAAAGCCCATGGGCAGAGGAGCCTGGATACAGTCCATGGGGTCTCAAAGAGGTCAACATCAACACAACTGAGCATGCACACACACACGGTCTTTGTTGCCAAATAATCTGGTTTTTGAGGAGGAAATTTAAATCCACATTTTTTGTAAAATAGCCTAATTTTTGAGTATGGAAAAGCATTTTGATTTATTTTCCAAAATACTGTGCATGTCAGATGAAACATAAACATGGACCTGTTCTAATCCCTAAGCCAAGGCTTAGCACCTCTGCCCTAAAAGTGATTGGGGTCACGCTTAGGTCAGCAGTAGCTTACCCAAGGTGCTGTTTATGTGTAAGTGATGGAGGTGGCAGGAGGACAATCCGGTGCCCCCACCCTCCACCCCTGCCCCATCAGGTGCAGGCAGCCGGGCCATATTGTCTGGAGACGACTTAATAATGGTGGTGCTGGTTTAGTCACTAAATCGTGTCCAGCTCTTAAGACCCCATGGATTGTAGCCTGCCAGGCTCCCCGGTCCATGGGGTTCTCCAGGCAAGAACATTGGAGTGGGTTGCCATTTCCTTCTCCAGGGGATCTTCCCAACCCAGGAATCAAACCCAGGTCTCCTGCATTGCAGGCAGATCCTTTACTGACTGGCCAGGAACTTAATAATGAAACCAATTAAATGTCCATCTGCTTTTTGGTATCATCATGCGCCAGCAATGCTAAGCCATGTCCCTCCCTCTAGGAGAGACCAACCCAAATCTTTCTCCCTTGTTGTTCCACTGTTCCTCCCCTCACACCTTTCCATTGTTCACTCCTCATACACTCCAGTCTCCGTGGTCTTTTTTTCTGTTCCTCAGAGAAATCATATGTCTTCTTTCACAGGGACTTTTTAATTGTGGTAATATATCAGTTAGAATATTCTTCTTTTGTCTCTCCAAATTATTGATGTGTCCTCATTTTTCAGATTGTAGTTGAAATCCATTTTCTTCAGTGCAACCTTTCTGAACTTCACAGTAACCCCCCGCCCCCAACACACCAGTCATTTTCTTTACATCACCCTGTTCTATCTCTCGCTTTGATATTGCTCGAAATTATTTTGTTTATTTGTTTTATTTTGTGTTGTCTCCCTCGCCGTCTCTCTTGCCCCTCATTCGTGCTGGAATATAAATTCAATGAGAGCACTGATGGTAGGAATCTCGTCTTTTTAAATATTCTCTGATTGATTCCCAGTGACTAATCCATTGCCTGGTACACAGTTGGCCAATAAAAGTTTCTTAAATGAATGCAAATATAAGCATTCCCAAAGATCAACCTAAACTATATGAAAAAACACTGGTATTAGAAAAAGCAGCTTTGGTACAGTTTACCATATGGCCTGAATGAGTCTCTCTGGAAGTAACTACATTTTACTTTGATGAAAGTCTCCCAGGCTGGTTTCATATAACATAAGAAAAAAGTTACACAATATGTAGTAAATAACACTATGAAGTAGTAAAAGTGCAAGCATATATTTGGTCTCAGAGCATGCAAATTTATAGGATTTGAGTGATATGGAAACAACTGTATCATTATCCATGAGTGTTAATAGGGCTAAGTTTGCCCCAAAAATGATAATGATATTTTTCAGATTTTTTAAAAATTTAAGTAATTAAATTTTTTACTTTGACTATTTCTTTTTGATTTCTATAAAATATAGATGTGAATAATATGGCAAATTTAATAATTTCTACAATAGTAGTATTTAACCCTGGAATTTAAATTTCCTTTTTTTGTTTCATACCTGTTTTTATTGGAAATCAATAATAAATATCAAAAATAATCAAAACTCTAGATATGCTAGCTAGGAATCAAAGACAACTCTACTATGCCTTAACATATTTAGAAGTGCTGTATTTTGCAAAAATAGTTTATGGAGGGTAATGATAATAATAAATATATTCACAAGCAAAATGTCAATACTAGGTGCAACTTTGAGAATTCCAGTGTAGTTTCATTAATAGTATTTTTATTACAGTAATGATGAGTGCGTAGTGAAACTGTCTTACAAACCACAGAGGAAACCTACAGTGACGCATAGGCAGGAGCCATGTCCGAGATTCAGTGCCTCTCTGGTCTAGCCCAAATTCCCAGGAATAGCCTGAAGATGAGATTTCACAAGAAAATGTCAAAGCACATGAAAGCTGCAGGAGGGCAGAGTTCATATCTTTATTTGGCATCAGAATCCCTTACTCTCTTTCTCTTTTATGGACCCAAGCCAATTTGTAATAGTTCTTCTGTGCTTCGGAGCTTAATTTGTATTCTATGGTTTACTGTCTTTAGAGCCTTCCTGTCCCTCCTTTAACACGAGTGCTATTTTTTTTAATTGTATTTAATAAAAGCTTTGCTTTACATGTGTTTTAAATATAATACAGACTCTTCTACAGTATTTAATGCATCAAAATAATTACATTTCATTCATATATAATATTTGTGTAAATATATATTTTTTCTACATTACACACAATCTAGCTCTGAGACCCCACTAACCAGTATCATCAAGAAATGTAGCCAGATCTTCCCCACTCAGTCCAAGAATGTGGAGACAAGGCCTGTGGTCAACAGTCTGTCATATCCTTAGCTGAAATGCCTGTTTTCCAGGTGGAGTTTCAAATCTCCTACCACTGTGCACAGTAAGTTTTGTTGGCTGTTGTCACAAAGTCCGTGCCAAGCTCAGCAGCAGGGACCGTTGCTGTTGGCTCCTGGCGTGGAGCTCAACCCAAGTCTGTGTCTCTACAAGCCATGGTGTTTTCCCTATAGCATGCTCTGCACCTGCTCCTGACCCCATAATCTAGGGAATTTGAGAAACAAAACAGCATAAAAATGAATATCAGTGTCTAAACAGCATTTCCGAAGTGTGTTCCCTGGAGAACTACTTCTCCACCCTACAGGTGTTATCTTTAAAAATGTTTTGTTAAAAAAAAATATTTTGTTTACTGAATAAGTGCAGGAAATATTGAATAAATGTAAAAAAATTTCTTTATGGTAGGATTTCTTATATCTTTTGTATGCTAATGTTGCATTTGAAGCCCCTGAGAAAAGAAAAATAACATTTCCCGAAATTTTCTGACAACCAAAACCCTTTTTTAAAGCCCAATTAACTAGTTTTTAGAAAGCTCTTTAGGACTCTCTAAAATAGGATGATCGCATAACTCTGAAATATAAGAATAAGGCACATTTAAAAAATGGTTAGCCTTTTTATAATTAAAATATTATTAATTTAAAATTATATGTCTTTCAGATATACAGCAGTGATTCATTTATATACATGTGCATATCTATTTTTTCAGATTCTTTTCCCCTCTAGATTATTATAAAATATTAAATATTGTTCCATGTGCCACACAGTAGGTCCTTGTTGTTTATCTGTTGCATATATAGTAATGTGCATGTGTTAATCCTAAACTTGCATGTTTATTTTTAATGAACGCATGTGATCTATTACCTTGCTACTCAAAGTCTGGTCTGAGGACCAGAACTGAACAAGTTCCACAGTGATTCCTATGCTTATTAAATCAGAGGCACTCTTCTAGAATCCTAAGTTATTTGCCAGTGTGACTTTAATCTATGGTAAGTAGAAGTCTTTCCTTAGGGTGCGTCACTCATATCTGTTTATAGAAGATGTCTCACTCTGAGGAAAGAAACAGAAAATTTGTATATATTACCTCTTGATCGCTCATCTTCAGTAGAACTCAATGCTGTCACCCACCCCCAACACACACACATGCACTCAGAGTCCAAACACTCCTTTATTGGGGGCTGAAGAAAAGTAAATAATGAATCCAAAGTGAGACTTAATGCCTGTGGTGATGGGAGAAAAACTGGGCCACAATAGAGTCAACAGGAGAGCAGAGCTTGGGAACCAGTTCATCAACTTATTAAGTAAGTGACATCATTTCTAGAAGGCAGCCTAGTAGATTGATACTATATATTTTAATAGACTATATAATCAGCAATTATTCTTTTTCTTTTTTAAGGCACAGGTGATTGACAGATGTATATGATGTAATTCTGACAATATCCAAGATTCTAGCTGTTCATTGACCAAAAAGCCAAAGTGAATTCATATAGAAGAATCCAAGAATTATCATTTATGCGTTTATGTATTTATGAAGTATAGTGCATCATTCGGGCCTCCCAAGAGGCTCTGTGCGTTAAGAACCCACAGGAGACGCAGGAGACGTGGGTTCCCTCCCTGGGCTGGGAACCCCCTGGAGGAGGGCACGGCAGCCCACTCCAGTGCTCTTGCCCGGAAAATCCCAAGGACAGAGGAGCCTGGCGGGCTGCAGTCATAGGGTCGCACAGAGCAGGACACAACTAAAGCGCCTGAACACACACACACACAGAAACGTCAGTCAGTAGACTTCAACAGCTGCTCGTATCAGCCTTGGGAAAATGACCAGGTGGCTAGCCATTTGCTACACTGACAAGACAAACCTTCAGCATATGTATTTTAAAATAACACCTAGTGTACTATATATAGATACACACTTGCAGCATGATTTGACTGCAAGACATACAAACAAATGCATATTTTAATTAAATGTGCCATAAAAACTGTGTTTTAAAAGAGATCTTTCTTTAGAAAATGCTAAAAATTTCAGGTATATATTTTCCAAGTTGAACAGTTCTGCAATGTAATATATTACATGCCCTAATTTTCCTCTCTCTGTTGAGCTGACACTGTGTAAATGATTTATGGTGACAAATAGTAAATGTATAATTCCTGCATATGATATTTTACTAGTTGGCATTAAAATCTCCTGGAGGAGAGCAGGAATTTTTAAAATTGAAATGTAGTTGATTTACAATATTATATTAAAAGTATACAGTACAGTGATTCAGAATTTTTGCAGACTGTACCCCATTATAGGTTATTACAAGATGATGGGTATAGGTCTCTGTGTTACACAGCATATCCTTGTTGCTTATCCATTTTAAGCGTAGTCATTTTTATCTGTTAATCCCTTAATGCTAATCTGTCCTTCCACCTTTTCTCCCTGCTTTCGGTAAGCACAGTTTGTTTTCTCTCTCTGTGAGTCTGTTTCTGTTTTACAGATACATTCACTTGTATTATTTTTTATATTTTACATGTAAGTGATATCATAGAGTAATTGTCTTTGTCTGACATTTCACTGAACATAATATTCTCTGGATCCATCCACGTTGCTGCAAATGGCAGTATTTCATTCTTTTTAAAATAATATTTGACTCACCAAAAATCGAAACCTGAAGACATTGATTGGTAGACTGATCTAGCCAGAGTGTTTTAAATATCTTCAATCATTTGTGTAACTGAACTCTTCTGCCAGCTAATTCTTCTCCACAGAATGGAAATAAAAATTATCATAGGAAGCCAGAGGCTGTAAGAATTTCTGTTCTTAAGGCATGACTGAGGGTGAGATGTCTTTGTCAACTCCACACTCCTCCTTCTGCTCTAGGATGTGAGCACCAAACGCTATGAACCATCTTATTTAGCTATCCTCTGAACAGGAAATTGATGTTGTCACTCAATCACCAGAGAAGCATGAACAGAAAGAAGTGTTACCAGCTTTGGCGTTTGATATAGTCTTTAACTAGAGGTTTGCCTGTAGGGATGTCAAATAAGTCTACTTCTTACTGGTTGGTTTTGAATGAGCCACTGACTTCTCCTTTATCTAAGTGTATTAGTCAAAATTGATCCAGAGAAATAAAAGGGGCTTTTGAAATGTGAAATCTAACTCATGCTGTTCTTAAGATGATGACTATGGAAAGCTTTGTGCATTTGCATTTAAGGGATAGGCTGGGTCAGTAACAAGGGGCAGAAACCAGAATATAATCTCATAGCCACTCAAAAAATACATGGGTTTCCCTGGTGGCGCAGATGGTAAAGAATCTTCTTGCAATGTAGGAGACCTGGGTTTGATCCCTGGGTCAGGAAGATCCCCTGGAGAAGGAAATGGCAACCCACGGCAGTATTCTTGCCTGAAGAATCCCATGGACAGAGGAACCTGGTGGGCTACTGTCCATGGGGTTGTGAAGAGTCGGACACGACTGAGTGAGTAACACACTCGGTGTCACTTCACTTGTTATTCCTCACCTTCTTGATTCCCCATAAGAAAAATGAAAGTTATGGCATTCACACCAGCCCAGGAACTGCTGTCAAGACAAACATGGATTTGCTGAGATCTTTGAAATACAATACATGAGCTGACAGCTTTCTCTGGAGAAAAATTCCTTCTTAGAAGTTGAAAATTCAATAAGTGATGCATTTTGACTTTTTAAAAATGGTGAGCAATTCAAAGCAAGATTTTCTACCCACTTTTCCAGCCACATTGGACAGCTTCCCAGGGTATTTCCCCAGTTAGGAGAGCAGCAGAGGCCAGTTGTGCCTACGTGCTTTTCAGATGCCAGAAGACCCCCGCTGACCTGGAGACAACTGCTCTTGCATTTGTGGGAACGGCATTTCCGGGTCATCCGGTGTGCCCCTTCAAATTTCCTGAAATGCCAGCTCTTTGTTGGGGACTCTCCAGCGCTCCTCTGCTTCCCTCGCCACCTTACTGGGAAACAGCTGGGCAATGTTGGCTTTGTCCAAGTGCGTCAAATGGAATATTGAATCAACAAGGTCTGTAAATGTTTATTACCAAATTCCAGCAGATCTCACAGGATTTGATTCTGTATCCAGGGTAAGGATTCTTCACCCCGTTTCTTAGATTGAACATGTAGGCTTTTCTGTCACTGCATAACATAAACCAGAAGACTGCTATGCATACCAGATCAAGTTGTGGCCCCATGATATACAGGGTTTATTTTTTTTTTCCCCTTATACTCATATTCTGGTATTGTTACATTTTTTTTTTTCTCCCTTCCAAGGCATGTGCGAATGTTCAGCAGCATCATAAAATCCCTGCATAGCAGAAACAAAGGATCTTTCTGGTTCATGATTGAACTGACAGTGTGGTTGCTTACTCTTCTCTGAGAATATCTTTAGTGCGGCAGAGCTTCCTAGCTCACATCAAAACGTTGAAGGGAGTTAGTAAAAAGATCTTTGACAAAAGAGATTGCAGTAAATGTACGTAAAGTCAGATCATTAAATGTACTGTGGTTCTCCATGACAAATAGTTGGCAGATAGAGTTTTTGTTAAAAAGTTTCATGAGAATTCAGTGCTCATTGTATTCTTAATTTTTTTCCTTTAAATCAGTTCCTGCAATTTCTACTGAACAATGCTGATAAAATAGAGAAGATGAGTCAGTTTATAAAGATATTCTCTCTCTCTTAAGAAAGGCTTATGTGAGATCTTTTCAAGACTAACTAAAACAGAAGGTCATCTTGCTTTACACAAAAGTGTATTTTTGATTTTCATCTGCTTTATCAAGGAAGCAAAGAGCTTTGGATGTGATCTGCAGTACGCTTTTGGTGAATAATAAGACCTTTCTCTTTTCTCTCTTTTTCTCTGTCATGATGACAAACATTTTGACACCAGTCTGCAAATTATGGAAAATAATCAGAAAGGGAAAACAGAGATACTATGTAACACTGTCAAAAATCCCTGGGCATTTCAAATTTTAGCTCTGCATGAAGGAGTGTGTATTTATCTAATTTCACACTTGGATAGTGAATCATTAATCTAGAATGAAAATGGACATTTTGCTTTTCAGGATTCCTCCTCCTTTTTAAAGCAGCCAATCAAACAGCTTAAAGTTTCATCACTTAAACAAAGAAAGACTATTCGGAAATTATTTCTTGTATATCTCATTTATCCACAAGCTCTCTAATTAGCCTGCATGAAATAGGAATACATTTGCATTCCAGCCTAGTAGAAATGTTCTTATTATCCTATTTGACCTTGCTTCTGTTGATATTTATTGCTTATTACCCCTGACTTTTTTTTTTTTTCTTGTAGATGTCATCACTATGTTGTTTTCAGGTCTTCCAGATTTCTTAATTATTTGAAATAAAGTCAGCAAGTTTGGTGTTGTTTCCCTTATTTAATGAGAATAATATGTATAACCAGATGATGGCTGATGCAAGCTAACAGCTATCCTTTTGTAAATTCTTATTTTCTTTCTTACATTAGTACATTGACCCTTATCATAAATCCTTGAATAACATAATAGCTATTTTTCAAATGAATAAAATGGTTTTTGCATAACTTCCCCAAGTTCCAAGAGCTAAAGCATGTTGTGTAAGAATTCAAACTCAGTGTTAGCCACACATCTTGTTGAAGTCAGATAGATTTCATTTAGGGGTTTCCCAGGCGGCACTAGTGTTAAAGAACCCGCCTACCAACGCAGGAGATGTAAGAGATGCAGGTTTGATCCCTGAGTCAAGAAGATCCCCTGGAGGAGGGCATGGCAACCCACTCCAGTATTCTCGCCTGGAGAATTCCATGGATAGAGGAACCTGGCGGGCTACAGTCCATGGGGTTGCAGAGAGTCAGACACGACGGAGGTGACTTCGCACTCACTCATGCAGATTTCATTTAATGATGGTTTGGGAGCCCAGAGTGGCTCGTGCACCTAAGCCCTGAAGAGCAGCCGTCCTGGTAGTTCCTGACATGCTTCTTCAGTCTGCCGCTTTTAGTTAGGCTCCCTCTTCCTCATTACCTTTTTCCCATCTCCTCTATTTTCAGATGTTTCTCAGTCTTAAAACCTGCAAGAAGAATCTCTTCTTTAGATTTTCATTGTTCACTTCTCCTGGAACTAATCTCTGTAACCAGAAACAGCTGTAGAATTTTACTTTGTGATGCCGTTGTGGTGGCCTAAGTCTATCTTTTCTTCTGTGGCTCTTATCCTTCACATGTATTGTAGTTGCTGTGATAACTTGAGCCTTTGTCCACCATACGTTAACGTCTTTGAGATCAGAGATTTACCCTTATATCTTGAACATGAATATTCAGTTAATATTTGCTTGAGACTAAATGGCAACCCACTCTGGTTTCTTGCCTGGAAAATCCCGTGGACAGAGGAGCCTGGTGGGCTAGAGTCCCTGAGGTCGAAAGAGTTGGACACGACTTGGCGGCTAAAGCGCCAACCGCCACCAAAGGCTGGTAAGGAGGTCAGCGGTTGACCCCAGCATCGACCTGGGGCCTGTTCTACTGGCCGGAGCAGCCGCCGCCACCCGCTCCTAACGCAGCGCCCGCAGCGCGGGCGTCTGGAGCAGGGGAGAGGAGTCAGGGAGCGCCCACCCCAGACGAAGCAGGCAAGTCACGGGGTGCGCTGTGAGCGTGGCGATGGCTGATGGTACCGTCCTCGAAAGTTGCTGAGCGAGTAGATCTTAGAAGGACTCATGGCGGGAAAGAAAACTTTTGTCACTACATATCTTACCAAATAATATAAATTTAACTATATATATTACCAAGGGTGTTAGCTAAACTTACTGTGGTGATCATTTTGCAAAGTATACAAATAGCAAATAATTGCATTTATACCTGAAACTAAAATGTCAATTATACTCAAAAAATTTTTTTAAAGAGTAAGAATGGTACGTTTAACCAACACCACTTTGCCTCTGAATCTCATTCACTCATGAGTCATATTCTGACCCTCTCCTAGGTCCAGGTGTCAATTTTCTAGATTTTGGTTTCTGGGCCAGACATGCCTGAAAGACTTCAAAATAAAATTACCTTCATCAGTGTGTACTGTTCAAGTGATGTCCTTCCACAGCCAGCATTTTCTCCAGGTCGTGTTATTGACATGAGCCACCATACGATGCTTGTTTAGTCATCACCCCTGGTTATTAGAGACCCAGCCTCTTTTAGACACTTTTGGAAGGATGCTCAGGGAAAAATTATCATCCTTTATCCCCACTTTAAAATAAGGATTGTACTAAGCCCCCAAAAAGGTAATAACTTTAGTTTTCACACTATGACATAATAAGATCTAGTCACAAACATCTCTGATTTGAGTCCTAACTACCATTGTGGGAATATACCCACACTTCTTTTCTATTTTCCTTTTTCTTTCTTTTTTATGCCTTTTAGACATAAAAAGGGGACAAAGCCAAAAACTAGGGCTTTGGCTTTCCACGGCCAAAAATTTGACTTTCCATGGCCAAATAGCCAGACCCTCCTTCATTTTGCTTCGCATTCACCCTCCTTATACCTCCTCCTCATTTATCAAGTCAGAGGGAAAGAGGCTGCTCCTTCACTTCCTGTTTTCACCAGCATATTTAAGTTCAGACCCAGGAAAATATCTTCCAACACACACACACATACACATCTTAATTTAAACCTATGATCAGATATGTATTGAATAGTCCATGAATTTTATAGGCTAAATGGGAAAAAATCTGCTACATCTTTTTTTTTTTCATTTATTTTTATTAGTTGGAGGCTAATTACTTTACAGTATTGTAGTGGTTTTTGTCATACATTGACATGAATCAGCCATGGATTTACATGTATTCCCCATCCCGATCCCCCCTCCCGCCTCCCTCTCCACCCGATTCCTCTGGGTCTTCCCAGTGCACCAGGCCCGAGCAGAACAGACTTTTGGACTCTGTGGGAGAAGGCGAGGGTGGGATGTTTCGAGAGAACAGCATCGAAACATGTATATTATCTAGGGTGAAACAGATCACCAGTCTGCTACATCTTCTGAAGGGAAAAATGAATCTATCACCCTTTTTAAAGAGGTTAAAGAATATGTATGTCAGCAGCCAAATTCACATCACCCATTCCTGCATAAGCACTTGCTGTGAACTGTATTTAATTTCTATTTAGTATGCTGGCAGCTGTTGCACTCCTTTTCACAAATGATAGGTTATTTCCCCTTTCTACTTCCAGTTCTCAATCCATACCCTTTATATTCACTCAGAGGAAGCAAGAGTAACCTCATACCCTTACACTTCATGTCTGGCATAGTACCTTTAGCTCAAATGTCTCTGCCACCTGAAATGCCATGGAAGCCTCTGGGCACCTTTGAAATTTCAAGGCCTCCCTCACTGAGGATGACAGCGCTGTGGTCCAGCCATCCTGGTGACGGGTACAAGCAAGGTTGAGGTCCCTTTTGTTTCCTGAACAAACTGCCCAGATAGTCAACCTTTTAAGTTTTTATGAAAAATAAATTCGAAGGTCACCTTCAAGCATACATGGTTAAGAGAATCTCCACCATAATCTCTCACTCATAAACTTCAGCTGATAAACTTATGAGATGCCAGCTCAGGTGATAAAATGAACCAGGGCGTGTTCACAGTGCAGCGCCTGTGTGCCTTGCTTTTAGGCCCAATGCTTTGCTGGCAACTCATGAGAAAGAGCTTTCCTCTAAAAAGGGGGAAATGAAAGAAGTCTCTTTTGGGCTTAAGATTGGAACCACGTATACTATTATATGCTAATTAAAAGAAGTCAGCTAATTCATTTCAATAATCATTTATTGAAAGCCTAACATAACTTACACGTTATGCTGGGATCTGGGTTCATGAAGATGATTGAGATCTAGTTCCCTGATTTTTAAGAAGTTCACTATGTAATTGGGAAGGTCGTGACCTCAACATTGAGACTCTGGAACCAGCCAGCTGAAGTTTTCTAACTCTCTAATATATGCCACTGGTATTTCTTCTGTCCTGTGTATTGTACTGATTCCTTGGAAGGCTCCTCACCAGCCCCATCCTCTGGACATGTTAAAACTCTGGGCTTTGTTAATCCACTCAATATATATTTATTACATCCAGCAACTAAACACAGGGCATATGGAGATGGACAGAACAAACATGGCTTCTCTCTTTTAGCACTTTTATCTTAACGGGCCAAGTCACACAATGAACAAGCAAGTAAATGAATACTATAACTTTAAATAGTGCTATGAAAAAAATAAATTAAAGGTATGCTATAGTAGAGTAACTAAAGTGGGCTAAGTGAGACAAAATAAGCAATGAAGATTCCAAGGCATTTGGGTCAAAACCTAGACATTGAGAAGAAGCTAGCCATATGGAAATCTGTGGTAAGAACTTTCTTGGCAGAAATATTACAAGTACAAAGGCCTTGAGGCAGGCACCAAGTTGAGTCATCTGAGGGACAGAAAGATGGCCCACTGAACTGAGAAATTACAAGCCCATTAGTTAAAACTGAAAACGGTAGGAGATCAGCTCTGAAAGGTAAGCAGGAGCAGCTCATGTAGGAACTTCCGAGCCATGGTGAGGATTCTGGATTACACACCTGCAATATCATTAGATGCCTTATAAGTAGTGAAGCAGTGTGAAATGATGTATGGTGCAAAAGTATCACACTAGCTATTTTGTGATCAGTAACTCCTGTCAGCGACTCTTATTGCATGATCTCGAGAACTGTGGGTCTCAACTGAAGCCTCAGTGCGTAGCCTTCAGCTTGAATCCTATATACACATGTGTAAGAAGATACTATTCATAATACATAACTTGTAATCTTTAATAACTACCATCTTCACTGATGATGAAATGCTTTATTATAAAAATCACCACTTGTTTACCCTCAGTTTTTATTCAGTGATTTCACACTCTTCGTTTGTTTTTTTTTTAAACAAAGGAAACATTACTTTAGGTATTTTATGGCATTTGTTAGACATTTATTTAGGTGTTCCCTGGTGGCTCAGCAGGTAAAGAATCCACCTGTAAACAAAAAAAAAAATGAATCTGCAACCCACCTGCAGGGTCAGTTCCTGAGTCAGGAAGAGGCCCTGGAGGAGGTCACAGTTACCCCCTCCGGTTTTCTTGCCTGGAGAGACCCCTAGACAGACGAGCCTGGCAGGTTACAGACCGTAGGGTCACAAAGAGTCCACACAGCTGAAGCGACTGAACACGCAGACGTTTGTTTGTTCAGCAAACAATCAGCAAAGGTCCTATTCTGAGCGCGAGGGTTACACCAGGGACCATAGTCACACAGCTTATGCCTTCACAGAGAGTCCACCGGAGCAGGGTGAGGAGAGTTGAGTGGGAAGAGGTAATAAAGTCAGGTAGGGATGCTGCTGTGAGGAACAAGCGGACGAGAGTGACCAGGTCCCAGGAAGGATGGAGATCCGCTCATAAGGAAGCACCTTTTCACGTCCAGGTGACATGACAAATGGAAAGAAATTTTTCTGAGTTGGCGTTAATGTTATTAGCCATGCTGCTTGCTCTGCTCTATCCTTACCCGGGTTAATTAGTTGGGAGAGATTCTCTCTCTTTTTTTTTTTTAATTTATTTATTTTTAATTAAAGGATAACTGCTTTACAGTATTTAAACAGCAACATGCCTAAGCCATAGGTTTGCCCCTGTCCCGTCCCGCCTGAACAGGCGTCCACCTCCCTCTCCCTCCCCACTCCACCCCTCAGGTTGTTACCCAGCCCCAGTCTGAGCTCCCTGGGTCAGATAGCAAATTTCCATTGGCTGTCTATTCACATTCGTAATGTCTGTTTCCTTGTGGGAGAGATTCTTGACAGACATTTGAGTATGAATGTTTGCATTCATTTATTACTCTTACATTCAAGAGGAAAGATAAGGCTTAAGTTCCTCAGATGATGAGTTGAGTAAACTAAATTTCCATCTTCTTCAGATGGATATTTCTGTCTTGCTCTAGGTTCAATAGAGATGTGGAAAGCATTTTCATGGACAATAGAGAAAGGAGGTTTAGATCTGCCCTAGGAACCCAGGTTCCTCAGTCGAGAAACCTAAAAAGTCCCTTTTCTTTGAGACAAAATGTGTAATTTCATGAAGGTCACTGTAATTCTTGTCTACCTCCTGGAGAAAATTCTTGACATCTGCTTGCAGGTGCTTTTATAAGAGACTCACTACAGAAACACTCATTTCTTTTCAGTATGTTTAATTCCCTACTCTGACGTTGGCTGGCTAAGTGACCTTGGGCAAATTGCTTTCTCTCACAAAACTTTTGATTCTCCCTGACAAATTCCCTTTCCTTCATCACTCAAACAGGTCTTGAAATCTCATCTCCTACAGGAAGCAGTTCTAATAAATGAGAGAAGAAATGATTAATTCCAATATGTCACTTTCATTGTTCTCTTCGTCTGTTCTGTGTCCCTACTACATGCACTTATTCCCCCCAGTTTGCAGCTAATAAAAAGACACTTTGGTTTCAATTTCACTATTTATTGAAAACTAATCACTTATGTTGTCATCCCATCTGCATACTTACCTATTTTGTAGATTGTATTCTAAAGTAATTAAATTATCCTTGCATGTTTCATCTTCACTAAAATTGGTCTTTACCCTCTACCTTTAATTCTGCTTAACAAAAGAGATGATTTTTTTTTTCAGGAGTACAACTTCTTCCAGACACATCTGAAAATATCAAATGGCCCCGGATGCTAGCACTATGGTCTCACACAGAGATTTATGTGAACACGGGGACCCAACATGACTTTCCGTCTATACTTCTCGTCCTGCCCGAGCATCCCCCACGCTGTGCACACTCAGTTGCTTGGTCGTGTCTGAGTCTGTGTGACCCCATGGACTGTCGACCACCAGGCACCTCTGTCCATGAGATTTCCCAAGCAAGAATACTGGAGTGGGTTGCCGTTTTCTACTCCAGGGTATCTTCCCATCCAGGAATCGAACCTGCATCTCCTGCATCGGCAGGTGGATTCTTTACCACTGCCCCAGCTAAGTACTCAGTATTATGTGGTCAAATGTTGGTAGCAAAACACATCTTAGCACTGCCTAAGAATGTTAGGGTATTGCTCCTAGGATCTAAGGTTTCCACAGCATTTAGTCATGGTCTCTGGAGGGCTGCGGGGTAAAGGGACAGAGAATTCTGGAAGTCCAGCTTGTCACCATCTCTGACACTAATTAGTGGGATGACCTTAGGCAATTCATCTGCTCTCCTTAGCACTCATACATGTACATGAAATTGAATGAGATTATCTCTAGAGCAACTTAGACGTAATGTTATAGAACTCCATTGTTCTCTTGATAATATCTCAAATAAACCAAAGCTTCTCCTAGAAACTATAACTAAAAGTAGATTATGCTATGCTCAGAAATAATGCCTGGGTGATTGTGATTCTCCCATAAGGAGGGTGGTATAATGGTTATACTTGCAAATATATCAAGGAAGTAATTATTTTCTAAGCACTGGAGTGTCCAGTGCAGCAAGAAACTAATACAGAATTTCAACCAACTGTGAGGTTGAGATGCGAGCAGATTGATGCTACTAGTAAAAGGTGCTCAATTATTAGAGAAATGCCAATGAAAACTGCAATAACATATCACTTTCCATCAGTCAGAATAGCCATCTTCAAAAAGTCTGCAAATAAGAAATACTGGAGAAGGTGTGGAGAAAATGGAACTCCGCTACACTGTTGGGAATACAAATTGGTATAGCTTATATGGAAAACAGTTTGCCGTTTCCTTACAAACTATAGCTAGAACTACCATATGATCCAGAAGTGCCAATCCTGGTCTTCCAGAGAAAACTAATTCAGAAAGATACCTGCACCTCAGTGTTCTCAGCAGCACTATTTACAACAGCCAAGTCATGGACGCAACCTAAGTATTCAGCAGACGGATGGGTAAAGAAGATGTAGTATACACATGGGCTTCCCTGGTGCCTCAGCTGGTAAAGAATCTGCCTGCAATGCAGGAGACAAGAGTTCGATTCCTGGGTCAGGAAGGTCCCCTAGAGAAGGGATAGGCTACCCACTCCAGTATTCTTGGGCTTCCCTGGTGCCTCAGCTGGTAAAGAATCCACCTGCAATGCAGGAGACCTGGGTTTGATCCCTAAGCTGAGAAGATCCCCTGGAAGATGGCATGGCAACCCACTTCAGTATTCCTGCCTTGTCCCCATGGACAGAGAAGCCTGGCAGGCTACAGTTCATGGGGGTTGCAAAGAGTCATAATTGAGCAACTAAGCACAGCATAGCACAGTGTATACATACAATTGAATATTACTCAGCTATAAAAAGAATGAACTAATGCCATTTGCAACAATATGGATGAACCTAGAAATAATTATACTAAGTGAAGTAAGTCAGAGAAAAACAAATATATGACAAATATATGAGTCTAAAAGAAGGATTCAAATGAACTTATTTATAAAACAGAAATAGACTGACAGACATAAAAAACAAATTCATGGTTACCAAAAGGAGGGGAATACATTTGGAATTTAGGATTAATGTATACACACTACTATATATAAAATAGATAAACAATAAGGATCTACTGCATAGCACAGGGAACTATATTCAATATTGTGTAATAACCTGTAATGGAAAAGAATCTGAAAAAGAAAACATATATATGTGTGTGTGTATATATTTTATATTATAAATTATATATATATATATATTTCAAGTGTACTGCAAGGTGATTCAGTTACATATTACCTTGGTGTACACCTGAAAATTTGTAAATCAACGATGCGCTAATAAAAACTTACAAAGAAGTTCGACGTTTAGCACGAATCTCGATCCTTTACTTCGCAGAGAAGTCTCCACACACAGAAGGATGCTGGGAAATGCTACTTCTTCCAGTGCTGCTACTGCTATGAATATAGTCTGCTTCACACTCCAGAGCACTGTAAGAATTAATGAGCGCACAGTGTTTTTGTGAAGGGGTGAAACCTCCTGAGCCTACGCCGGTGAAACGGGCTGACACTAAATAACCCAAAGGGTCCCCTAAGCAGGGTGCCATGACTACTAACATATGTATCATGATGCATCAACAGTAGGGGCAATTAAATTAACTCTGACCTAAACTAACAATGGCTAAGTCATCCTTACTAGGCAGGGCAGAAAGTCGCACACAGCATTTTGGTTACAGGGCAAAGAGTAAGATCACAGCACCTCAGCGGCAGAGGCAGAGACGGCACTGAACGAAAGCTGTGGGATTCACAAGATACCCCGGCTGGTTTCCAGGGAACACGTCCCTGTAATCAAACGTCAAGAGGGCATTCATGGACCCCGCACTAACTCAGCGGTTTGTCATTTATCCCTTTGGAGACACATATAGGAAAAGAGAACACTGTCATCACACGTAGACATATGAGCAACATCTCAGCTGAATAATACACATTTTTTCCTTTACAAGTCTCCAGCTGTGCGTATCTCCCTGCTGCCCGCGTAAGAGAGTGCAGAAAGATGACTCGAGACTGGTGCCAGCTCGAGCATCATTCGTGAGGATTACAGCGTGACTTTGCAGGTAGCAGCACGTGGTTATACTGGGCATTCATTAGAGGAAAGAAAACCTCTAAGAACTGAGAGAGCACGTTGCAGTCTTCAGAGCTCCTTCTTGTTCAGTGGCCTGTACTAGCCATTACTAAGGGGAAATAATTGTTTAATTATTTTTGCTTGAATAATAAGAGCTCCCAAGCCACTCTCAGGGTGTCAAGAGCTCACTGTGAAGTCTTTGTCCCCCTCTGCCACTGAGTCGAGGCCAAGGACGCCCGTGGTGGTGAAGTCACCCTCACCTCCTTGCAGTGGAGCTTTCTCTCCCCCGACTCTCTTCTGTTTAACGGGAGCTTTGTGTGAGCAAGTTGCTATGGACGTTGCTGCTGCTTCAGTGAAGAGTGTTATGAATAAAGCCGCCGTTTCCTGAAGCCTTCGAAAACAAAAAACAACTGGTTGGTTTAACAACCATCCTTTCCAAGGGCTTTCTGCAGGATTAGGGATAGAAGTACACTGCTTAGAATCTGGGAACTCCCCTCTTTCCTTTAGAAAATAGAACAAAATAGAACATGTTTTTTGCTGCTTCCTGAAAAACCCAGCTACTTGATAAGAAATAAGCATACATTGTAAGACTCTTTCTCAAAGCCTGGCTATGGTTGAGGTTCTGAGGCTATAATCCCAGGCTGTATCTTCATTCATGGATTTCACTGTTCCATGTGTTGCAGTGGGAATCTGGCCTATAGGACATAATTACACATGCGTAGTAATCAGAATTCTCTTTTCCAAAGTTGCTCTCATGCTGGTCAAGGACAGATTCTTAAAGGTAGAGAGGTGAGACAACTGAGTCATTAACATCAAGACAGTTAATACTCAAAATTGCCATCTGCTTATGAGAATTGATAAATACTGCCATTTTACAATGTGGATTTTAGAATATAGAGTCACACTTTTATAATGTGACTTTTTCTGTTCCTGTTTTAGTTTTGGTTCCATTTAGTTTTGATTTTTAGCAGTAATTTCCTGGGGATTCTGTCTACTAGTAAAGAGATGATCTTTTGGGAAAAAAATGTATAAAACCCTTCTATTTCAAAAAAAGTCATAAATAAGATTTCCTTGTGCTGAAAAAAAATCAGAATTATTTTACAAGTATTCATTGTTCTTGCACATTTCCTTCTTTCTCTAATTCACATTCCAACAACCAAGGCCTGGCCTTATGTAAGCAATGTGACCATGTTAAAATGCTTAAACATAGGACTCCCCTGGTGGTTCAGTGGTTAAGACTCCACACTTCCAAGGTAGAAGGTGTGGGTTTGATTCTTAGTTGAGGACCTAAGATCCCACATGCTATGTAGTCAAAAGAAAAGGCCACATCTCTAAACTGCTTTGATGTTTAAAAATGATTAAAGATGATAATTAAGGCAATAAAAACAAACATTAAATTTCAGGAAGCAATCAGTCTCCATTCTGAAGGGCCCATAGAATTGCAAAGTGGGGCAGAAGGCAGGAAGCTTCCATAGCATAAAGAATAAGAAAAAAAGAAGAGGAAAAAAAAAAGAAAAGAAGGAACACAGAAATAGGTGTAAAGCCCATGCGTCATGGCTTATTCTCTTTCTGTTCCTAAAATTGTTGCAGGAAGGGGGACCCCTTCCAGGGCCTGAAACCAGGCTCTTGTCTAACACTTGGAAATGAATTGACCAAGGAGATACATGTGCTGACAAAGCAAGAGATTTTATTGGGAAAGGGTGCCCAGGCGGAGAGCAGGAGGGCCGGGGAACCCAGGAGAACTGCTCTGCCACATTGCTCGCAGTCCCACCAGTTTTATGGTGATGGGATTACTTTCTGGGTTGTCTTTAGCCAACCATCCTGACTCAGAGTCCTTCCTGGTGGTGAACGCCTTGTTCAGCTGAGATGGACGCCAGCGAGAAGGATTCTGGGAGGTGGTCGGACAGGTGGTGTCTCCTTTTGACCTTTCCCGAACTCTTCCGGTTGGTGGTGGCTTATTAGTTCCGTGTTCCTTACCAGGACCTCCTCTCCTAAAACAACTCATGCAAATGCTTACTATGGTGGCTGGCCGGGGTGGGCGGTTTCAGTCAGCGTGCTTCCCCTAACAGCATGACTCTGTACCATTTATTTCCTATCTCGATTAAAGACCTCATCATTCCAGTTGTTCAGAGAGACACATAAGATGTGCATCCTCTTCCCGTCCCTCCTGTATCATGAATATTGTTCTACCTTCTAGATTTCTCTTTTCACAGATTGTGATTGATTTCAAAGTAAAATACGGTCTCCTTAATATGGCATGAAAGACCTTCCTGACCTGGCTATTCTCCAGGCTTATTCTCTGTTGTCCTTACTGTTTCCCACCCCTCAAATCACTTTTCAACTACTTGCAAGTCCTTAAGTGAACTGTTCTCTTTCTCATTTTCATAATTTCCCATCTTCTATTCTTCTTCCATAACACAAGCATGCTATATTTGCCTTCCTAGAGACATTTATCACAAGGCATCACTGTTGTTTATTTATGTGGTTTTTCCAATAGACAGTGAACTTCTGGAAGGCAGATATCATGCTTCAGCTTTGTGTATTCTCTATAACTAACAGAATTTAGCATGTGCTCTATATTAAATATAATACATGAATATTAGCACATGTCCCGTATTTTAAAACCTTGCTTCATTTTCAGTATAAAATACACACTCTTCAGCTCCTCTCCCATACCATCTCTTCCCACTTTCTATTTTATATTTCAACAGTCAGGAGACACTCCTATCCATTGTCTCATACTGATTTATGTTCTCTTTGCTCTTGTCAATGGTGTTGCTCATGCCCAGAACAGACCCCCCTCCCCCTATTTTCTGTGCCCTAACCTTCTATTTGTTCTCAAATGTTTGCTTTAAGCATCAGCTTTCTTGGAAAGTTGCTGTGCACGCTCTTCTTTCCTTTTCCTACAGCTTTAGGCTCCTTCTCCTTGAGCATCTTAGAAAACTTTTCCTCCATTACAGTACTTTTCATATTATTTCAGATATTTTCATATTATTTCAGATAATAACAGATATATTATCATATCTGTTGCTTTTATTGTCTTTCTCTTCAGAGAAAGGAATTAGATCCTTTTTACATCCTCAATACATAACAAGACACATGGGGGTGACTCAATAATATTGAAAAAGGGTGAACATAATAAATCTAGAACTATGCCCTTGATCTCTGTCCTGCTTATCTGAAAAATTTCCATTGCGTCATGACACTTTCCATGAAAAGATTTCTCTCCAAGATAATCACACAGTATCTCAATGATGCCTTCATTGCCCAGCACATTATAAATTCTGCATTAGGTAGGAAACAAATTAAGATGCTGTAAGAAAGACACCAAAGATATAAAATAAGGTTAAAGTTTCTTGCTCTCTTATAACATTCTAGAGATGATTGTCTGTTAGTTTTTTTCTTCCCGACACCAACCAATTCTCCAATTATCTGACACCAACCTGGTGTCCTACAATTCAGTTCTGATACTGACTAAGCAGAGTTGGTATCAGGCTCCACAGACTAAAGACTTAATCCCACAAGACTACCCTCACTTCAGATGCCAATCGACAGGAACAGGTCCCCACATTACCCACAGTTCTGTTTGACATGGTTGCAAAGTTAGAGGTTCCCATAACCTCTTCCCCATGTTTGATAACTTGCTAGAACTATTCACAGAACTTTGAAAAGGGCTATATACTTTGTTATAGTTTATTATAAAGGCTAAAATGAATTGTCAGGTGAAGAGGTACATGGGGTGATTTCCATAAGGGTCCTGATCCCAGGATCCACTGTCATGGAGTTGGAAGGCACTGCCCTTTTAGGACATGAATAGCACTGTGTACCCCATCATTTAGGACTTTTTATGAAGGTTTCATTATCTAGGTATGGTTGATTAAATCATCAGCCATAACTCAATCTCCAACCAATATCCCCTACCCTGAGGCTGAAGAGTGGGGCTGAAAGTTCTAAGCTTCTAATCAAGGGTCAGAGGTCAGTCTTTCTGGTAACCATCCCTTATCCTAAAACTATCTAGGGGCCTCTCAAGTGTTTCCTCATTATAACAAAAGACAATTCTATCACTCATTGCTCAGCAAATTCCAAGGGTTCTAGAATCTCTGTGCCAGGAATCATGGACAAAGATCGAATATATTTCTTGGCACAGCGGCAAATGGTCTGTTATGTGAAGTTGTTCAGTCACACAGATTATTTCTCTCTTGTTTCTCCAGTTGCTCTTGGCTAGGTAGTTGAAGCTAAGTTGCCACTACAAAAACTCAACAGTCTATGGGAGGACAAGAGAGGATGCAGGAGATAAGATTTCTTTTAATCTTATGAAATGGGAGCTACATATATCATTTCAGCTTACATTCTGTTTGGAAGACATCTAGCTGTAAAGAAAACTAGAAAATGTATTCTCAATCTGGGCGGCCTATGCCCATCTAGTAAAGTTCTTATGGAAGAGGAGAGATCAGTTCTTAGAAAACAAATAACAGTAAGACTCAAGTTCCTATTTTGAAATTATTTTTATGGCCCAAAGCACATTATTTTGACAGTCAGTTGGCATTTCAGGAGCAAACACAGTGCGCAGTGTCTATGAGTGCAGTTCTGGAGCCAGTTCAAACTGAGCTCTAACCATTGCTGGGGGTGTGGCCTCTTGACAAATTTGCTAATCTTTCTGTTTTTCTGGTCACTCTCAATTGGATGTAACAAAAGCATCCACTCTTTACATTGAGAATTAAATAAATTAAGATAGAAGGAAAGCTTAATATGTTTTGGACACGATGCAAGCTCAATATAAATGTTTGCTTTTATTCTATCTATTCCTCCAGATGTTCACACTTAATTTTCTCGTTGTTGATGTAAATAAATATTTATTGAGTGAAAGAACAACTTAACTAAATGATAAGTGTGCTCTATATATTAAACAACTCAAGAAATGAATATCGTTGTAACCTGTGTTCAATTTCTGTTCATTTCTACCTTTGTCCTCACTTTGAGATTCTCAGTAATTGCTTTTTTATATTATCAGTGTATCTTCCTCTAGAAGCCATCTCTCTCTAATTTACTGATTGTAGTATCTTTAAATTTTTTCTACCAGGTAATTGAATTGATTAAGGCTGTGTGAAATAGAATTAAATAAGCTATGGGAGATAATCTAGGAGACATTTTTATGATGTAAAATAAGCATACATCTTAGCACATTGTCCTTGTGAATTTTTTACTATCCAAGTATATTTTTGCTTATTTCCTGTCTATGGATAGCATTGCCGAAGAAGTGTCTCTGAGGAATACATTATGAAGTTTAATATACACCTAGAGAAAATTAGCAAAAACCCAATAAAGTTTTGAAATGTGGATATAAGAAGAATTAAAACATGCAATTAAGGATCACAACATGTTTAATGAAATTTATTTTACTCTCTGTAAAAAAAAAAAGAAAATAGAAACCTAATTAAAGTTTATTGGTAAAAATATCCATGATGCAGTCTTCCTTTGGTCTATAGATCACAAGAAATTAGAGGCTCTCCAAGTAAATGTATGGCCCACACTCAGACGCACTTTTGAAGGCACGTCCTCTGATGCTGCCTGAGTGTGCAAGTCTCTCCTGTGTCTTTTTTAAAATCCCCTGTTCTGCATTCTGGCCAGGACAAATCTATTCTTAGCCTCATTCTGTTATATCGCAATCAGGAAGCAAAGCAGTGATAGCGACACTGTTAGAGAAGACACGAGGTTTCGGAAGCAGCTGAAATCGGTGTGTGCAGACACGCACCTCACGGCAGAAAGTGAAGAGCTAGAGCCTCTCGGTGAAAGTGCAGGAGGAGAGCGGGAGAGCTGGCTTCCAGCTCAACATTCGGAAAACCGGCATCTGGTCCCATCCCTTCATGGCAAATAGATGGGGAAACAGTGGAAACAGTGACAGACGTTTTCTCGGGCTCCAAAATCCCTGCAGATGGTGACTGCAGCCATGAAATTTAAAAATGCTTGCTCCTGGGAAGAAAAGTTATGACCAGCCTAGACAGCATATTAAAAAGCAGAGACATTACTTTGCCAACAAAGGTCCATCTAGTCAAGGCTATGGTTTTTCCAGTGGTCATGTGTGGATGTGAGAGTTGGACTGTGGAGGAAGCTGAGCGCCAAAAAATTGATGGTTTTGAACTGTGGTGGTGGAGAAGACTCTTGAGACTCCCTTGGGCTGCAAGGAGATCCAACCAGTCCATCCTATAGAAGATCAGTCCTGGGTGTTCATTGGAAGGACTGATGTTGAAGCTGAAACTCCAATATTTTGGCCACCTGATGTGAAGAGCTGACTCATTGGAAAAGACCCTGATGCTGGGAGGGATTGGGGGCAGGAGGAGAAGGGGATGACAAAGGATGAGATGGTTGGATGGCATCACCGACTCAATGAACACGGGTTTGAGTAAACTCCGGGAGTTGGTGATGGACAAGGAAGCCTAGTGTGCTGCAGTCCATGGGGTCGCAAAGAGCTGGACAATAGACTGAGCGACTGAACTGAACTGAACTGAAGATTGAAGTGCAATAGGCTATGTATGGATGTGTGTGTGTAGTTTGATGCTGCAGTTATAATTGTTGTCTGCCCAGCCCCCAGCAACTCCTAGACTTCCAAGAAGCCAGAAATCCTAGTTATTGAACCTGAATGACAAATGATATGACAAATGGGTAATGAAAGTATCAGTTGTCTCAAATTGCTACTCAATAGACATATGCTCTGTGCTCAGTTGTGTTTAATTCTTTGCAACCCCATGGGCCATAGCCCACCAGCCCCTTCTGTCCATGGGATTCTCCAAGCAAAAATACTGGTGTGGGCTGCCATGCCCTCCTCCAGGGGATCTCCCCTACTCAGGGATGGAATCAGAGTCTCTTGGGTCTCCTGCATTGGCAGGAAGATTCTTTACCACTGAACCACCTGCAGATCTTGCCCAGTACCCACAGTCATCTTTTATATCTACCAGGAGAGCATAGAGTTTTGTCCCTTCATCCCCTTCAAAGATTTCTTTTTGTTTGCTTTTACTCAATGCAAAGTCCCTTTTATTCTCTCACTAGCAAGGAAGAAAACAACATATGAATTTTGAGGGAACAAAATTCAATCCATAGCAGTGCCCTTTTTAGAAGTCTCTTGCATTCTCCAACCATGTGTGCATGTGCAACTGTACTGGCATTTTCTTTAATAACCGAGCTGTCAAGACCACAGCGCTGTGCTTGGTCGCTCAGCCATGTCCGACTCTTTGTGACCCCTTGGACTGTAGCCCACCAGGCTCCTCTGTCTGTGGGGATTCTCCAGGCAAGAATGCTGGAGTAGGTTGCCATGCTGTCTTCCAGGGGATCTTCCCAAAGTAGGGGTCAAACCCAGGTGTCCGCCTTGCAGGAGGATTCTTTACCGACTGAGCCACCGAGGAAGCCCATCAAGAGTACCATAAGCAGAAACAAATCCAAACAGGCCATCCTCATCTAAACATTATTAGCAATATTCAGTTGAGTCTTTTTTCACATTCCATCACTGTGAAACGGCTTTTCTCTTTCCATCTTCCAACTCTTAAAGTCCTTTGTGATTATATTGGAACACTCAGATAATTGAGGAAAATCTCCCAATTTAAAGTTATCTGAAAAGAAACCTTAATTTCATCTGCAACCTTAACTTCTCTATCCACGTAACATAGCATCGTCATAGCATTGTGTCAGGGATTAGAATGCAAACATCTTTGGGGGCCTCTTCTTTTTTTCCCTGCCTACCATGAAAGTCATGTAATTATATTAGTATTAGAAGACATAATTTCCTGTACCTGTAATCTTACAAGGTAAAGGATAAGTAATCCAGATCATTAGGTTCAGAACCAAGATTTGACCTAAATACTACTATTCTCCTGGGCACTTTAATATCTCGCTTCCTCAAAATGGCCCTTTTAAAACTTGGATAATACTCAAATCAGATTCTGGATGTAAATTAAAGCACATTTAATGAACAGCACACAATTCAATTGTCCTCCAATTCTCTTTAGCATTCAGTCAGCTGACACTTGCAGGTTTTCAGTTTCATAAAGAGAAACACACAAACTCTGCTGTAGGGAATACACTGAATTTGAAATTAAGATTTAATGTAGTCCAATTTCAAGCTATGGAAAATTTTAGAAAGATGAGGAAAAAGATACTTGCATTTACAGTGGATTTGGAAATTTAAAATTCTTTCTGTTACTGTCAATGCAAAATATCAGTTTTATAATAATCAGTATTTCAATGACGTTTTATATCGAGTATTAAAAAGATACCATAATGTTAATTTGATGATCTTATTTTAGTAAACGCTCATGTATGTTACTTGAAACAGTAATATACTCATTCCAAGTAATATGCAAGCATATATTTTTAATTTAACTAAGACATTTACTATGTGCTTATTTTATGCAACATTTGGAAGAATACAACATTTTATAAGGATGCAGACTCCTAGAATTTACACATCTAGTAGATGAGAGAATAAATACAAACTTATATAAAACATTCGCTTCATATCACCTCATGTTTTGCTTTAATGCAATTAATATAAAACAAAATTTCTCTCTCTCTTTTTTTCTTTTGTGGTTAACCAGTGCAATTTGGTTAATTGAACTAGAGTCTTCTTGAGAAAACAGGACAGGTAGAGGAAAACTCTATTTTTGTTTCAATTATTTTAGGTGAGTGAACATAGCTGATTTGTCTCTTTAGGCTATGTACACACAGTCACAATGATCAAAAGTGTAAAAAATTAAAGCACTGGAAGGGTCAGTACGTGCTTATAACACACATATACACACACATACACACTCACACACACATACACACATGCACACACATACACCTACACACACTCACACACATATACACACACTCACACACACATACACACACGCACACACATGCACAAATACATACACACACATACACACACACACTCACACACATATACACACATACACACATACAAATAGACACACACATATACATACATACACACAGATACACACACATACACACAGATACACACACATACACATACACACTCACTCACACACACATACACACACACACTTTTTTTTTTATGGATCATGTTAAAAGAATGAAGATAATAAAGCCATATTGTGCATGTATTTCACATTGTCCTGCACAGATACTAAATAAATATTCACCAAATGAATGAGGTTTCCTCAATGAGTCTGAGGGGCTTCCCTGGTGACTCAGACAGTAAAGAGTCTGCCCGCAATGCGGGAGACCCGGGTTAGAACCCTGGGTCAGGAAGATCCCCTGGAGAAAGAAATGGCAACCCACTCCAGGACTCTTGCCTGGAAAATTCCATGGATGGAGGAGCCTGGTGGGCTACAGTCCATGGGATCACAAAGAGTCGGACACGACTGAGCAACTTCATTTTCACTTTCACTTTCAATGAGTCTATTCAATACATTAAGGTCTTTAAAGTTGCAAAGAAGGCACAGGCTCAGATAGCATTTAAAATTGAAATTTATTGAAAAAGTACATGGGAATCTAGGAAAAAAGTTTTTCATCTTTTAACCACATGGCCACTCTTGAGTCCTAGGTTTTCTAACCCTGTACATAGCCAAGCTTCCATGGAGTACTAGAGCATTATCTCAGAACCTTGTAAGACATGTACCAATTTTTCTTAACTAAAGTTTTTCTTTTTTATTTCTTTCATATTTATCATGGACAAAATTTTTAATTAATTATTTTAATAGGAGGATAATTACAATAATATTTTAATTGGAGGATAATCGCTTTACTATATTGCGATGGCTTTTGCCATACATCAGTATGAATTGCTCATGGCTTTATATACATGTGTCCCTTCCATTCCGAACCTCCTCCCACCTCCCTTCCTACCTTACCCCTCCAGGTTGTCCCAGAGCACTGACTTGGGGGCCCTGCGTCATGCATCAAGCTCCCACTGGTTATCTATTTCACGTGTGGAAAATTTTGATGCGTGGAACTAGTTCAATGACCCCGTGTCTTCATCGCACAGCTGCAGCAGCCATCAACTCCTTGCCACTCTGGTTTCATCTCTGTCTGCTCTACTGGCCTTGACCTCTTTGGATTATTTTGAAGAAAGTCCTAGGCATCGTATCATTTCATCCACACATAATTATAGGTGTGTCGTGCTAAAGCTGGCAAGTTGGATGTGAAATTTTGAAAGTGCCTGGTTAAATCAATATTTTGTCAATTTTTTTCTATTGGATTGTCTTCTATTATTGAATTATAAGAATACATTTTATGTTGAATGTATGAGTCCTTGGCTTTTATGGATTTGTGTTTATATGTAAGCAATATCTTCTCTCGATGTATAATATGTCTTTTGAACCTTTTTATGGTCGAACAAGACTGAAGCAACTTAACATGCATGCACGTGGTGTATTTGACAAACAGAAATTCTTATTTTTATTGCAATCTATCTTATTGATTTTGACCTTTACATATTTAGTAATTTTTCTGTCCAGTGGAAGGAAGTTTCACCGACACCAAAGTCACGGATATGGTACTGTATGTTGCTATGGCCTGAGTGTCTGTGTCCCCCCAGATTCATAGGTTAAATTCCTAATGCTCCATATGATGGTATCAATAGGTGGCATCTCTGGGAAGCTCTTAGGACAGGAGCATGGAGCTCTGATGAGTGGGATTACTGTATGTGGAAAAGAGAGGCTCCCCTCCCCTTCCACCATGTGAAGATACAGTAGGAAGTCAGTAGTCTGCAGCTCTGGAGGAAGGCCGTGGCCATAACCTGAACATCCTGTCACCCCAGTCTAGCCCTTTCAGCCTCCAGAACTGTGGAAAATAAACCTCTATTACTTGTTAGTTACTCAGTCTGAAATATTTTGTTTAGCAGCCCAAGCAGACTAAGACATATGTTATTTTCTAAAAACTATATTTTTTTAACTTTCACATTTATCTTCAATCTAACTGGAATTTATATTTGTATAATATGAAAAGCAGGGACCAAGGTTCACTTTTTTATGTGGTCATTTAATTGTCTCAGCAGTATCTACTGAATGCAACAGCCTCTATCACAATCTATGGTACCTCTATCTTTTATTAGATGAGAATATGTGTATGGGTCTCTATCAGTATTACAGTATTTTGATAACTGCAGCTTTATATATAAAAGTCCTTTAGAAATTTTCTTAGTTTGTTTTGACTTGGGCCTTTGCTTTTCCATAGCATTTTAAAATATACTTCGCAAATTCCACCAGAAATTAAAAAGCAAAAGGCTGCTGATCTTTTGATTAGAATCAAAACTATGTATCAGTTAAAAAAAAAGGTATCTTTACAAATAGTGAGTATTCTAATCCAGGAAGATGGTATAGCTCTCCATTTATTTAATGACTGTCAATAATGTTTTGTTCTATTTTAATAGAAATTTCCTCTAAAGAAATTTAACATCATTCATTAGTTTACTCCTACTACATTTTTATGTCTTTGTAAATGGTATTTTTAAATTTCATTTGCTATTTGCTGATTGTACTAGAAATGCATTTGGGTATTAACTGGTATGTATTATTTGGATATTAGTTCTGTACCTTATGTCCTTGCTAAAGTTGTTTATTAATTCTAATATCTACCTGTGGATGCTTTTAAATTTTCTATTTTACAAACAATAGTTTCATTTTTTCCTCCAAAGCCTTATACCTTTTATTTTCCTTGCTTCACTGTATTGGTTAAAACATCCAGTATGTGATTGAATAAAAGTAATACATATTTTTAAAAATTTTTATTTATTTATTTTGACTGTTCTGGATCTTTATTGCTGTGTGGGCTTTTCTCTAGCTGTTGTGAGTGGGATTCTCACTGCGGGGAAAGAGAAAATCACTCAGTTCAGTCCTGTCTGACTCTTTGCAACCCCATGGACTATATAGGCCATGGAACTCTCCAGGCCAGAATACTGAAATGGGTAGCCTTCCCTCCCCTTCTCCAGGGGATCTTCCCAACCCAGGGATTGAACCCAGGTTCCCCACATTGCAGGGGATTCTTTACCAGCTGAGCCACCAGGGAAGCCCAAGAATACTGGAGTGGGTAGCCTATCTTTTCTCCAGGGGATCTTCCAGACCAAGCAATCAAACCGGGATCTCCTGCATTGCAGGCGGATTTTTTTTACCAACTGAGCTATCCGGGAAGCTCATCGCAGTGGCTTCTCTTACTGCGGAGCGCAGTCTCTAGGGCATGTGGGATTCAGTAGTTGTGGCCAGGAGACTCAGTAGTTGCAGTTACCAGACTTTAGAGCACAGACTCAATAGCTGTGGCACACAGCCTTAGATTGTCCACGACATGTGGGATCTTTCTGAACCAGGGATTGGCCCTGTGACTCCTGCGTTGGCGGGCAGATTCTTTACCACTGGGTCACCAGGGAAGCCAAATACTAACATACTAATCTTTTGAATCACAGTAAGAAAGCTTTCAGTGTCCGCTATTAAGTCTGATGATGTTTTAAAGGTTTTGTAGATATTCTTTATCAGGTTAAAAAAGTATTCTACCCCTGGTTTTTTTATGAATGGATTATTGTCATGATCAATGATCAGTGTTCCTATTTTTTTAACGTGAGTTGCATTGCTTTTCCAATGTCGAACCAACCTAGGATTCCTGAAATAAGCCCGACGTGGCCAGGGTAGAACTATTTTTTATAATAAAGGTTGCGGATTTCTAATAGTTTATTTGGAATCTTTCAGTTCAGTTCAGTTCAGTCTCTCAGTCATGTCCGACTCTTTGCATCTATGTTTATAAAGCAGATTTTCCAGTAGTGATTTTTTCCTTACATTTTAGTGACCTTTTCAACTTTTGATATCAAGTTTATGTTGGTCTCATAAAATGAATCAATATTTCTTTCTTTTTATTTTTGGGGTCATTTTATATATTATTGGGAATTTTTTTCAGTATGTCTTTAGAAGAATATTAGGAAAATTAACTAAGCCTAAAATTTTCTTTGTGGAAAGATCTAGAATTAAAGGACAAATTATTTTAATAGATATAAGATTATTCCTATTTTCCATTTCTATTGGTTTCAATTTTGCTAAATTATATTTTCTCATTTCATATCCATTTTCAAATTTACTGACATAAATCTTATTTATCATTCTATTTACTAATATTTTATTAAGTTTAGGATCTCTCACTTGATGTTATTTTTTTCTTGCTAATACTAGAAATGTATTCCCTCTTTTTTTATTACTGATCAATCTTAATAGAAATGTTTAATTTTTATCAGTGTTGTCAAAAGAATGAGATGAGGGTTGTTTCTGAAGATATTAGAAGATATTGTAAAAATTCTGTAAATAAGAGAGCTCATGAATAGAAAGATAAATGAACAGAACAGGGAAAAAAGCTCATTTGAATATGGACTTTTAATATTTGATAAAAGTGATGCCTCAAATTAGGAGGGGGAAATGGAGGCTTTAATAATCAGTATTGTTCCAACAATATAGCTTTATGGAAAACAATAAAATTGAAACCTCATCTTAAACAACTTCTATTTGTGTGTGTGTATGTGTGTGTGTGCGTGTATGTATCTGTGTGTAGTGGTTAGATCTGTTGGTCATCATCCAACATTTTCTACTGGATGAACTCTCCCTGACATGGCCAGCCTATTCTTTGTTCATTCTTATCAAGCTTGTCTATTAGTAGTTCTGGTGGTGATCCCTATGTTAATCTGCTAGAGATGTATACATTTACATCCAGTAATCAATTTATATTCCACTGTAAAATAGGTACAAAAATATAAAGCCACAACAGCTTCGAGATTCTTCTTATAGCCAGTTAAGTACAATGTAATGAAATTATATGATTATTAATGTATTCTATATGTAATGCAGATATTCAAAGGAAGTAGTATGACTGATTATTTAAAAAACTAATAGTTCATTATTTCAGCTAGCTGATCTCCTCTCAAGTCTTGTGCAACTAGCTTTCCTTTGCATAGTTCATTTAGCTTGGAATCTGATGAAAGTATTCTGACTTCTTGGTAAGCTCTTGGAATAAGCCTCTGTTGCTATGGGAAGGTATCCAAAATTTATGGACCAGTAATCTAATTCAGACTGGCAACTCCTATGGAATGAACTAAATTTCCCTTTTACTGTGTTCACCCTCTCAGGTGGAGCACCTGGTCACAAGCTCGGCTCATCACCTCAGCCCAGTTCTCAAAATCACCTTCACAAGCCATGTTCCTGCCTTTTTTGTAGCATGCAGTTTTCCATGCCTGTGCTGGTAAGTTGGATGGCATGGATGAGATGCCATATCTGGCATGAGATATGAATGCCATATCTGACAGTTTTTGTAGCTCAGTGCCTTCCTTCTGTACCCCAGATTCCAGGCTTTCTGAGTCGATAAGATTCAGTATAGAGTGCTATTTTATTCCACAGGGAATGGTAAGTACCAACTTAATATGACTGTGTATATGAAGAAGAGTCTTGATTAGGAACAAACAATGTAATAAGTTTCAAAAGAGGCACAACTTTGGGAAGAATAGCACACATGTTCTTTCAGTCATTCTAGAAAATATGCTGAGAAAAAGGTAGAAGGTGTGACAGTACCAGCTAAAAACGTTGAACTTTTGAGATCATAGGAATATTTTCAGGTAGTAGAGTCACAATGGTCCTTAGATCCTAGTCTCAGCTCTTTCAATTTTGTGACTTGGAACAACACTTTAAGATGCCTGTCTATGTCATTGAAGGACTGGTGCAAGTAACCATTAACAGCCTTTCAAAGTTTCACTTTGGTGAATCTAAACCTTGGTACCTTGATATCTATACTTTGAGACATAGATAGGACTGGATTTTCAATTGACTAAATCTAACTACTTTGTCTTGAGGTATATGGAGACTCCCTTTCAAAAAGGCTTCTACCTAACCTGTGCTCTGGATCTGAAAATAAACTTATGGCACCTCTTTTTGATCATGAAAGAGTTTTAGTTATCAGGAGAAATGGTTTCTAAGGAATTACCAATCTATGAATCTAGACTTCTTAGAATAAACGTTCTTTGAATAGAGTGCAAGAAAGGAACACAAATGGAAGAGGAAAGTATTTTAAAACGAGGGACAAGAAACCTCATCTTACTGTGAAACCAACTTTCAGTCAATGTTTTTGATAAATAGCAGAAACCTCCAGGTGACTTTTCAATAGGCTTTCCCCTTTGGTTCCCACAGGTATGCTAAACAGAAGCCCAAGGAAGAAAATATCCACTTGACTAAAAACTGTCTGTGAGAGGAGATATGTCAGAAACATCATCCTTTATAGATTTCTGATCTTCACTGATAATAGTGTTACATAAAGCTCGTAAGATGTCCAGAATAATACCAAACATCGACAGAAGATATATATGCTATGATGAAGGAATATATGTGTTAACATGTACAGATACATCTTACAGAAACATAAAACAGATGAAAGAGTAATGAACTGCCTATTGTGATACAATTATTTGTGTATCCATCTATCCTGGCATTCCTACAATTAACAAAATTATGTATTATTATGTATTAACAAAACTATATATTAACAAAATTATGCAAAAAAGTTGTAGAATATTAAATGTGTTTTCATGCATGTGATGGAGTAAAACTCAAAGGAGGCATAATTTTAAGAAAATAGTAGATATGATTCTCCAATAATTCTAGAATATTTACCAAAAAGAGGCAGAGTTTGGAATTATGTACATACAACCTTCAAAATTTTGCGGTCCAAGAAATATTCCCAGGGTAGTAGAGAATGTTTGTAAAAATTCATCCCACAAGAGGCAGGTAGCATTTGATCTCTTGAAATTAGCACCAGTCTCACAACAGATGTGAGCTGAAAGTGGGGGAAAATAAATAAATAAATAAAGGCCCCCATCAACTCCGACTGCACGGGGATCATTTTTACAGGCAGAAAGTAATTATCCAGCTGGAAGTTAGCCAGAACACCAGAGAGAGTGAACATCCTTATCCCATCTCACAATTCTGTGGGATTTTTAATGAACACAAGTGGTCATGACCTTGAGTTTTATGTTCCATACACAAAAAGAACTTAACAGCAATGCTGGGTGTTGCTTCCATCGACCTAGACTGCAGGGCACTGATTCAAAAGCAGCGATTAAATCTGTGAACACTAGGAAGATAATGAGGACCCCTGCAAAAATTACTCAGTTCAATTCAATGACTAATTTTACAGAATAGTAAGAGTAATGTTTGGCTGCTGATAGCAAACTGCAAAACTGCTTAACAATTTTCACTAGAAGAATTTAGTATTTCAATGACAAAATGAAGATGGTCTATGAGGGTTTAATGCTGCTTCTGCTGCCGCGTGGAACAGCTCTCCCATCTCCCCCAACATCATTTTTACTGTACTTTTGTTCATTAGTCATGGTTTCCCTGTCTTGGAATAATTTTGCACACATGTATTTGATCTGCAGTGAATGGATGACAGATTAGCCAGATTGCAAATCATAATTGAGCAGAGATCCATGTAATGTAAATCACATAGCCCAGCATCCACTTCTGTTTGCCAAGACAGCATTTCTGGAAGTTGCCAAATAAAATGACAGTCCTCAAGTTGAATACCAAGCATTATTTATGAGATGGTAGACTTTCTGAGAGCTTCTTAACACACACCAAGCTCTGACTTTGTGGCTACAGGCCACGAATAACCAAAAAGAGAAAGCCTCTCAGAGGATATAATGGGATCACAAGACAGAAATGGGAGAGTGTCACTTTTGATCACTTAGTATGTACCAGACTTTGTACTGGGAATTTGACATGTAGTACTTCATTAAATTTTCTCAATAACTGAATAGGTATTATTAATGGCATTTACAAATGAGGCAGAGGGGTATAATTTCTTTGCAGGAATGCAAGCAACTAATGCCTCTGCCTTCACCTCCCTGAACTTCTTTGCAACTAAAAATGCAAAACACACACAGACCTAGTCTACAAGTTCATGTTATTTACATAAATCTGAGAAGAGAAACATTACGGCATGAATAGTCCATATAATCATATCTTTTGTAAAACCTTGTCAATTAAATTGTAGTTTATATGGCTAACTGTAGACGATGATGTTGTATTGTGCCAGACATTTATTTTCCCATTTCCTCTTAAACACATCCCCTCAACACTTCATTTGTTGCACTCTATTGAGGGAGCCAGTCTTTCAAATTATTTCTTGGATTCACTTGCTTCTGTAAAAATTCAGCTAATAGGAAGGAACTAGCATGACCCCGAAGGACAGAATACATAAAAAACCATGTACGTGTCCTCTTCTCTCTGCCTCAAGCAGTAACCAGTGAATTTCTTCTTTCCTGGCTTCAGTTCCTGCCAAACTAGTCCTTCCTCACTGCTCCTAGATGCTGTTATCAGTTACATTATTTTTTCAATTTCATTTTCAAGTTGTTTGCTGTTACTTTGCAGAAATAAAATTAATCTTTGTATTGATCTGGGGTCCTGCGATACTGATGAACTCTTTTGCTGCTTATAGTAATTGTTATTCATGGCTTCTTTAAGATTTCTATGTACATGGTCATATCTTGTGCAAATCGAAGTGGTTTATTCCTTCTTTTCCACTCTGGTTGCCTTTTGTTTCTCTTCCTTGTCTCATTGCCCTGGCTAGGGTCTGTAGTACAATGTTGACTAGAAGTGGTAAAAGCAAATATCATTGTTCTGTTACTGACTTAAAGGTGCAAACATTCAGTCATTTGTCATTAAGTATGATGTTAGCTGTGCGTTTTTTGTAGGTACACTTTATCAGGTGACGTTTTTTCTCTTTCTCATCTGTTTATTTTTGTCATAAAAAGGTGTTGGATATGTTCAGTTACTTTTCTGTGCTTTTTGAGATAATGATGTGTTTTTAGTCTTTTAGTCTGTTAATATGATGTATTAAATTAAATGAATTTTGGATGTTAAACAAATGTTGCTTTCCTGGGCTAAATTCCACTTGGCCAGGGTGTACAATCCTTTCCATATTTTGTAGATTCAGTTTGCTAGTATTTTGTTAAGAACTTTTGCATCTGTATTCATAAGGGGTATTAGTATGTAGTTTGCATTCTTGTTTTAACTTTGTCTGGTTTTGTTATCAGGATATTATTAGCCTCATTGAATGAAGAGTTTTTCTTTTTCTGTGTTTTGTAAGATTTTGTGAAAGATGGGCTCTAAATATTGGTAGAATTCAACAATGAAATCATGTTACCTGGAATTTCTTTGTGTGAAATTTTAACTACTAATTCAATCATTTTGTTTTTAGATGTTCAGATTATTTTTTATTACTTTTTAGATCAGTATCAATAATTTGTATATTTCTTGGATTTATCCATTTTATCTAGGTTTTCTAATTTGGGGCATTCAATTACTAATATTTTCTTATGATCATTTTTATTTCTGTAAATTCAGCAGTAATATTTTCTCTTTCATTTCTAATTTTAATTACTGTGTATTTTCTCTTTTTTTCTTGATCATTTTAACTGAAGGTTTGTCAGTTTGATTGATCTTTTCAAAGAACTGATTGTTTATGTCATTGATTTTTCTCTGTTGCTTTTAAACTATATCACCTATTTTTTTCTCTATTATTCATTCTTTTGTTAGAATTACATGTGCTTTGTTCTTTCTAGTTTCTTATGGTGAAATGTTAGGTTATTTCAAGTATTTCTACTTTAAAAGCTTTTATCACTAAATAAATCCCTCTATGTTTTACCTCATTCTACAAGTTTTAGTATGTTAGAATTATTTCTTTCTTCATCTTAAAGCATTGTCTAATTTTCCTCATGATTTTTCTTTGACCCACTGGTTATTCAAAATAGTGTGTTTTATTTTTATCTTCACATATTTGTGAATTCTTAAATTTTCTTCTTTGTTTCTATTATTCAAAATTTTGGTCAAAAAGATACTTTATATGAACTTAATCTTTTTAATTTATTGAGAACTCGTTTTACATCTTAATGTATAGTAGATCTTGGATAATGTCCAAATACTCTTGAAAAGAATGCATATTCTATTGTTATTAGGTGAAGGATTCTATAAACGTAGAGTTGATAGAATTACAGTTATAGATTATATATATATTGGTTAATGATGATGACATATATAGTTGATTAATGAAGTAACCCTTGTTACTTTTTGATTGGTTGCTCTATACATTATTGAAAGTTGGGTAATGAAATCTACTATGATTTTGAATTATATATTTCTCCATTCAATACTGTCAGATTTTCATCTTTCTTATATTATGTTTTTAGATATACAGTTGTAATTTTTATAACTTGCTTGTACAATGACCCCTTATCATTATAAATTGTATTCATTTGTAGCTATTAAAGTTTTTGCTTTTAATATATTTTGACTGACATTAATCATGCCAGTTCAGATCTCTTCAGGTCATTGTTTGCATAGCGTATCTCTTTTTTTCATCCTTTTCTTTCAGCATGTTTGTTTGTTTTAATTTAAAGTGTGTTTCTTGTAGCTGGCATATGGTTTCATCATTTTTTAAACTACTCTGCCAATTGCTGCCTTTTGATTTGCAGATTAATATGTTCAATTCATTTATATTTAATACAATTACAGGCAAGGCAGGATTTACATCTGTTATTTTTCTGTTATTTTCTGTATATCTTATGTCTTTGTTTCTCTCTTCCTCCATTTCTGGAGTGGGGCACCATTCCCTTCTTCAGGGGATCTTCTTTCCTGACCCACAGATTGAACCTGTGTTTCCAGCATTGGAGGTAGATTCTTTACCACTAGTGCCACCTAGATCTTTTCTAGCATATCATTAATCATGTCACTGGTTTTTTTTTTTTTTTTGCTGTATTTTTTAGTTATTTTCTCTCTCTCTTTTTTTTACAGATCCAGTGTAAATTAGTTATTTTCTTAAGGATTATTCTAGAGATAAAAATTATTATATTAACTTAAAACAGTCTATTTTGGATTTGGATTAGTGCTAACTTTGTTTTAATAGTGTATAGGAAATTTGTTCCATAATACATTCATTCTATCCACCCTCTTTTTTCTGTTTATATATACAATAATTATATGTAATGCATTTTCATTATTTCTATGCTTTATTAATAGTTGGAAACAAACCTAACAAACTGGAGGTGATGACACCCTAGAAACCTGAGATGAGAGAAATAGCTTTGCATTTGTCCCCTTTTAAAAAAATTAAATGCATCTTAGGAAAAGTAGATTAAAAGAAGAAATGGGGAAAGCCCCATGTATCAGTAGAGACAAGGAAGGGACCCAGGGGAGCAAGAGCCCCCTGCACCATAGGCTTCCTTGAATAATTTTTCCTCAAATTTTTCCAATTTATAGAATTCCAAGAATGTGTTTGCTAATTTACAGAATTCCAAAACGGTTGATGTTGAAATGTTTTTGCTAGTGTTTTTATTGCTTTTTCATTTGAGAAGCTTCATGAAGGACCTCATTTCCCCTTTCAGAAGTTCCATTCCTAGAAACATTTTAGGGAATATTTTAATATAACCTCTTTTTGTACATGTATAAAGGCAGTTGTTAAGAACAATTTCATGTCCAATATAATGTGAGTCACAAATAGAAGCCACATATGTCATTTTAAATATTTACTGGTTATATTAACCTAAGTAAAAAGAAGCAAGTGAACTTAACTTTAATAAGCTATTTTACTCTATATACTCATATAATTAGTTTAACATGTAGTTATTAAAACATTGAAATACTTCATATTTTTTTGCATACCAAGTCTTTGAAATCCTATGTGTATTTTAACTTATATAGTAATTCAATTCAGACTAGCCATATTTAAAGTATACAAGAACCAAATATAGCTAGTGACTATCATGTGTAGGGTATAGTTGTAGAACATACTACTTGAGTTATTCATTATTCTGCCCCTTGCAAACTGAATTATCTTTGCTGTTACTTATTTGTGTCTCTTTTAAATTTTCTCAACTTTTAAAATATGAACTTAAAATGGCTTTTACTTTACAGTTTGTTTGTACCAGACCACCTGACCTGCCTCCTGAGAAACCTGTATGCAGGTCAGGAAGCAACAGTTAGAGCTGGACATGGAACAACAGACTGGTTCCAAATAGGAAAAGGAGTACGTCAAGGCGGTATACTGTCACCCTGCTTATGTAACTTATATGCAGAGTACATCATGAGAAACGCTGGGCTGGAAGAAGCACAAACTGGAATCAAGATTGCCAGGAGAAATATCAATAACCTCAGATACACAGATGATACCAAGCTTATGGCAGAAAGTGAAGAAGAACTAAAGAGCCTCTTGATGAAAGTGAAAGAGGAGAGTGAAAAAGTTAAAGTTCAATATTCAGAAAACTAACATGGCATCTGGTCCCATCACTTCATGGCAAATAGATGGGGAAACAGTGGCTGACTTTATATTTTTGGGCTCCAAAATCACTGCAGATGGTGATTGCAGCCTTGAAATTAAGGGACGTTTACTCCTTGGAAGGAAAATTATGACCAACCTAGACAGCATATTAAAAAAAACAGAGACATTACTTTGCCAACAAAGGTCCATCTAGTCAAGGCTATCGTTTTTCCAGTGGTTATGTATGGATGTGAGAATTGAACTATAAAGAAAGCTGAGCACAGAATTGATGCTTTTGAACTGTGGTGTTGGAGAAGACTCCTGAGAGTCCCTTGGATTGCAAGGAGATCCAACCGGTCCATCCTAAAGAAAATCAGTCCTGGGTGTTCATTGGAAGGACTGATGTTGAAGTGGAAACTCCAATACTTTGGCTACCTGATGTGAAGAGCTGACTTATTTGAAAAGACCCTGATGCTGGGAAAGATTGAGGGCAGGAGGAGAAGGGGATGACAGAGTATGAGATGGTTGGATGGCATCACTGATTCAATGGACATGGATTTGGGTGGACTCCGGAAGTTGGTGATGGACAGGGAGGCCTGGCGTGCTGTGGTTCATGGTGTCACATAGAGTCGGACACAACTGAGCGACTGAACTGGACTTGTTGGCCAAGTTTAGTTCACTGCATGTTTTTGTAAATACAATCTTATTGGAGATCAACCATATTCATTCATTTATATATTGCCTATGGCTTCATTTGAACTAAAATGGCAGAATTCATTCATTGAGACAGAGACTATATGGCTTGAAAAGCCTAAAATACTTATTATCTAGCTCCTTATATAAACAGTGTGTTAGGTCTTGCTTTAGATAGTTACAAGGATTAAATTATTTAACACATGTAAAATACTTTTAATAGAGGTTAGCATGTAAGTATTTCTCATATATTAGCTAAAATTATGAATAGACACAGAGAATTGTATCTGAAATACTTTGCACCTGAAAATGCTGCAAAGAGCAGCAAAGAACACTTTCCACAATTAGCATAATTAGCCAAAGTATGTTGTTCTTAACTTTTGATGAATTTTAAGATAAAAACAGGCACAATCATTTTTATTTGGAGGCACAATAATCCTCATCATGTAAAGCATATTTATGCCAATGCATTTCAAATTATGGTGTTTACCTGTAACATTTTCTTGGCATTTACTCCAAATGTGATTTGTTTTTACAATGGTAAAATGAAAGGTTAGCTTTAGGAGCATTATATCAAAATTTTCTACCCAACTTCTTGACCCAGGAGATACTACATAAGGCTGAACCAATGTGATATTTTTGAGCTATCTCAAGTATTGGCAAATATGCCACCAGGTTAGGGAGAAGAAGAGTTCAAAGAAATCTCGTCATGAGGGAATTTCCAGTCTTGATCCCATGCAGTAATTATAATCATTAACTCCAAGTAGCTGTCAGTCACAGAAGGTAACTTGTTTAAAACAAACATTATATGAAATAATGTTAGGGCACCATTGGCATGTAACTACTGTCTTCCCTGTTCTCATTAGGACAATTTATTTTTAAATAAGTTTCAAAGACAGAAAATTTAATTGAAGTCCACCGGTTGTTTGTATTCTCTCCTTCCATTTGTACCACATACATCCAGGCTTTAACCAACATTATAGAGTATGTACTCTGCCTGATGCAGTGGGCACATAAAATTAGCAGTTGGAATTTTGTTCTCTAGGAGTTAAAATTAAATAATGAAGTATAATACAAAGCCAAATGTATTTACTACCAAGTCATTTTGTGCTGTGGGACAACAGAAGAAAAAGATGCCAGTCTGATTGACATGGACTGGAGATGCTATGTGGAAATGCCCTTTGATTTGAACCTTCATGGATAACTTGGCATTTCCTGGCTTCAGTGCAGTCCCAGGTGATTGAAACTTTAAGATAACTGTATCAATATATATAAGGGCTTCCCTGGTGGCTCAATGGTAAAGAATCCACCAGCTAACACAGGAGACACAGGTTCAACCCCTGGGTCGGGAAGATCCCCTGGAGAAGGAAATGGCAGCCCACTTCAGTGTTCTTGCCTGGGAAATCCCATGGCCAGAGGAGCCTGGTGGGCCATAGTCCATGTGGTCACAAGGATTCCAACATGACTTAGCAACTGAACAAGAAGAAGAACTTTCTGCATAGCACAGGGACCTCTACTCAATAGTCTGTAATAATCTATATGGGAATAGAATCTAAAAAAGAGTATAGACATGTAGACGTATAACTGATTTACTTTTCTGTACAACAGAAACTAACACAACTTTGTAAATCAGCAATGCTCCAAAAACTTAAAGAAAGAAATAGAAGATTGTTTGTGGAGTATTTTTGCATAGTGTGTTAACCATACACTATAGGAAAACATGAATCAAGAGCAAGTTTTCAGGTAAGAATGAAATATATTTAAATTCTCAAAGTTCTTCCCAGTGGATAATAAAAGACAAAAAAAAAAAAAGGTACACATTGACCCTTGGGATAGGTAAATTTCCCTTTATTTCATCTATTGGTCTTAGTAACATAAATAGATTTTTATATATTTTTAGGAAAGAGGAAAAAAATTCTGAGTCTTTGTAAGAGTAAACTCTCTCCCTGTATTGTCCTATTTAATATTTTCTATTGTGATTCTCCCTTTGTCCCATTGAAGCTGGTACAATAAGATAGACTGAGGTAACTAGTAGAGGAAGCTTAGACCTCTAGCTCTGGAGCATAGGGATAAAGCAGACCCCTCTTTCCTTGTCCTATTTGTTCTTGGACTTTTTGGAGGAGGTAGTAATTCAATGTGAGCTTAGAAAAGAGTTTTGCAAACTCATCATTACTGATATTTTGGCCAGATAATTCTTTGATGAGAGGGGAAGGGCTGTCTTATGCATTATAGGATATTTAGTAACTTCCATGACCTCTACCTGCTAGATGCCAAAGCACTCCCCTGTGTGATAATTAAAATATCTCCAGACATTGACAAACATCCCCTGGAGACAGAAAATTGTTCCCAGCTGACAACTACTGGCCTAAAGACAAAGCAGGACAAGAAGGCTTTCAGTATGTTGGGTTCTAAATATGGGGCTTGTCTCTTACAAACAGGAGAATGTTAATGGTGGCTCATAATCCACTTAAGTACACAGAACATTTTTGTTGTTGTTCAGTCACTAAGTCATGCCCAGCTCTTTGCAAACCCATGGATTGCAGCACGCCAGGCCCCTCTGTCCTCCACTGTCTCCCAGAGTTTGCTCAAATTCATGTCCATTGAGTCAGTGATGCCATCCAACCATCTCATCCTTTACAATCCCCTTTTCCTATTGCCTTCAATCTTTCCCAGCATCAGGGTCTTATTCAATGAGTTGGTTCTTTGCATCTTGTGACCAAAGTATTGGTGCTTCAACACCAGTCAGTTGTTCCAGTGAGTATTCAGGGTTGATCTCCCTTAGGACTGACTGGTTTGATCTCTTTGCTGTCCAAGGGGCTCTCAAGAGTCTTCTGGAGCACCAGTGCCCAGCCTTCTTTGTGGTCCAGCTCTCACAACCAGGCATGACTACTGGAAAAACCACGGCTTTGATTATGAGGATCTTTGTTGGCAAAGTGATGTCTCTGCTTTTTAATATGCTCTCTAGTTTTGTCATAGCTTTCCTTCCAAGGAGCAAGGGTCTTTTAATTCCATGGCTGCAGTGACTTTGGAGCCCAAGGAATGTTGAATGTTGAGTTTAAAGCCAGTTTTTTCACTCTACTCTTTCACCCTCATCAAGAAGCTCTTTAGTTCCTCTTCATATTCTGTCATTAGACTGGTATCATCTGCATATCTAAAGTTGTTGATATTCTCCTGGCAACCTTGGTTCCAGCTTGTGATTTATCCAGCCTGGCATTTCACATGATGTGCACTGCATAAAAGTTAAACAAGCAGAGTAACAGTATACACAAAGCATATATGTTAATAAACATGGTTTTAAAACTTATAAAGAAGAACTATAATTTTTTCCTAGAACATCCTCTCTTCTAGTACCCATTAGAAACCTTATACTAAGTAACCCTTCAAGGATTCAGATGTTGAGAATGCTAAGGTCATAGGTTACTACTAAATATAATTATTTCAACCCAATTTATAATTTTAACTTTTTTTTTGATAGCACACTAGATACACATTTAAAATACTTTCTGGGTCCCAGTAACCAAAATAAATAAACAAATAAAATGAGAAAGAATTTTCACTTACCAATAATTCAAGTTGAATTGAGAGAAAATGTAGCTTAACTTATGGCATAGAATGACTGTTGCTCCTGAACAAGAGGACAAAAAGCAACTTTAAAAACCTGGAGTATATGGCATCTCAAGCAATTGCTCTTTGAGGGGAACAAAGTAGTTTTTTCATACTCCTGACCAATCTAACACAATTTTCCTTCTTTTACCAAGAGAAAGCATGCGAGAGAGCAAGAAGAAGAATGTGTGAGACAGAGAACTGTAGAAAATAAGATAACCAAGTAGAATAAGGCTAATTCAGGGTAAAAATAATGCTCTTTCGGGATGAAGAGCAGCAGTATGTAAACAAGAGCCCTAGTAATTTGGCAGAGTGAATTCATATTATTTAAAGTACAAATGTGATCTAAAAGTGTATATTTTCATAGTTCAGCATATCAGACAGGATATGGAGAAGATGCCGTTTCATTACAGCAGAAACACTCTAGTTTCTCGGAGCTGAATGGGGTGCTGTGCACAGCACATGTCTCCACTGATAGATTTTAAAGGGCGATTTGGCCAGGACGCAGCTGGACAGAAAGCTGGCCTGAGATCAGGCTGCACATCCTGTATGGCACAACTGCTGAACTAATGAAACCTCACTTTATCCAAGGCCAAGGAAGGGTTGTAAAAAACTCAACAGAACAAAGGAAAGAGAAAGCATCCGGGATAACTGAATGCAGAATATTCTTCTGAAAATGACCCAATGCACCTTTCATAAGATCATTTGACTACTTCAACAGAATTCAGGAAGGTGAGGCCACTAAAAAGTAACGCAGGAATCCATGTGGAGAAAAAGACTAAGCTGAAAAGACGACAAAGTGAGAAGAAACGTGGTTGTACTAGAAAGGGCGATAGCCTAGACAGTGAAGGCTATCACTGGGGTATTACAGCTTCTGTTTAGGATGCAGAAACCTGGAAGGAGCGTCATTCCCATCCTGTGTGTGTGTGTTCAGCATGGAAAACCTGGGAACTATACAGAAGTACACATTTTAAGAATTGGTGTCACCAAGTGGCCGTAAAGCCTGTGTAAAGATGGCGTCTTTGAGGAGACGCGGAACGCCAGCCCCGGCTCGCCTGGAGGAGAGCGTGGGAAGAGAGAAAGCCACCAGGAAAGTGAGTAAGAAGAACGCAAATAAAGATTGTAAAGTCTTTCTGGAAAAAACTGAGATTGGGCCACCAGGAGTGACTGAAAGCCCTGGAAGCCGCAGACGTTCGCAGAGCACGCGCCCGCTCTCAGACGCCGCTGCGCAGCCTTCGCTCGGCCTCACGAGAGTGAGGCTGTCATGGAGGACTGGGGAGAGCGCTGCTCTGCCGGCGGGTGAGGGGCGGGTCTGCTGCCACAGAAAGGCAGGAAGCACGACAGAAAGCGCCCTGGCTGAAGAACAGTAAGCCCTGGCTTTCCTGGGGACACAGGAGGAAAACCCTTGTGGCTGGGGAAAGGAAAGTGAAAAACACCTTTCTCACAAGGGCAGCGTCAGGACTATTACATTTACATAGAAAGATAAAGAAACTGGAATAGTCAGAATAACTCTGAAAGAAGGACCAAAATGGAGCTTTCAATCTACTTGATATCAAAGTTTACCATGAAGCAACATTCTCAAGGCAGTGTGGTATTGGCAAAGGGTTGGAATAGGTTAGAATAAAATCAGTTCAGTTCAGTTCAGTTCATTTCAGTCGCTCAGTCGTGTCCGACTCTTTGCAAGCCCATGAATCGCAGCACGCCAGGCCTCCCTGTCCATCACCAGCTCCCGGAGTTTACTCAGACTCATGCCCATCGAGTCGGTGATGCCATTCAGCCATCTCATCCTCCGCCGTCCCCTTCTCCTCCTGCCCCCAATCCCTCCCAGCATCAGGGTCTTTTCCAATGAGTCAACTCTTCACATGAGGTGGCCAAAGTACTGGAATTTCAGCTTAGAATAGAATACTGGAATAGAATAGAAAGTTCAGAAATAGACCCACACAGATAGGGTTAATGTTCAACAAAGGTTCAAAATAAACTCAATGGGGAAAGCATAATCTTTAAAACATTACTGCTGCTACCTCTGTGGTATTATTGCCTAATATTTACTAATTGTTGATTTGCACTATTGTAAACAATTTGCCTGAGTTATTTCACGTAATAATAGTTTTGTGATGATGTTACTATTGTTCTCTTCATTTAATGGAGAAGAAAAATAAAGTTTAGAAAGGGCCTATTATATGATAAAATCGTAAAACTAGTGCGTGTCCAGCAGTCTCTGGTGGAGGTCTGGGTCAACAGTGGCCTGCCACGGGGTCAGGAGTACTGAAAACAACATTCCTGGGAACCATGGCATGCTGGTTTAAGTCCCTTTGATGGAGGTCACTACTACCCCTACCACAGTTTGACCTCAGGCCAAATTACAGTGAGGAAACACAGCCCCACCCATCAGCAGAAAATTGATTTAAAGATTTACTGAGCATAGCCCTGCCCATCAGAGCAAGACTCAGTTTGCCCCCACAGCCAGCACATCCCATCAAGAAGCTTCCACAAGCCTCTTATCTTTACCCATCAGAGGCCAGACAGATTGAAAACCACAATCACAGAAAGCTAACCAAACGGATCACAGCCTTGTCTAATGGAGGAAAACTACGAGCAACGCCATGTAGAGCCACCCAAGACGGAAGGGTCATGGTGGAGAGGTCTGACCGAATGTGGTCCACTGGAGAAGGGAATGGCAAACCACTTCAGCATTCTTGCCTTGAAAGCCCCATAAACAGTATGAAAAGGCAAAAAGATATGACACTGAAAGATGAACTCCCCAGGTCGGTAGGTGCCCAATATGCTACTGGAGAAGAGCAGGGAATTAACTCCAGAAGGAACGAAGAGGATGAGACAAAGCAGAAACAAAGCACAGCTGTGGATGTGACTGACGGTGGAAGTCAAGTTTGACAGTCGGATGCTGTAAAGAGCAATATTGCAGAGGAACACGGAATGCTAGGTCCATGACTCAAGATAATTTGGAAGTGGTCAAACAGGAAGTGCCAAGAGGAAACATTGACAATTTAGGAAAAAGTGAACTAAAATGAACTAGAATGGGCAAATTTAATTAAGATGATCATTAGATCTACTACTGTGGACAAGAATCCCTCAGAAGAAATGGAGTAGCCTTCATAGTCAACAAAAGAGTTCGAAATGCAGTACTTGGGTAATCTCAAAAATGACAGAATGATCTCTGTTGGTTTCCAAGGCAAACCATTCAATATCACATTAACCCAAGTCTATGCCCCAAACACTAATGCCAAAGAAGCTGAAGTTGAATGGCTTTGTGAAGACCTACAAGACCTTATAGAACTAACACCAAAAAAAAAAAAAAAGAAATGTCATTTTCATCATAGGGGACTGGAATGCAAAAGTAGGAAGTCAAGATACCTGAAGTAACAGGGAAGTTTGGTCTTGGAACAAAAAGAAGCAGGGCAGAGTTAACAGAGTTTTGCCAAGAAAACACACTGGTCATAGCAAACACCCTTTTTCAACAACACAAGAGATGACTCTACACAGGGACATCACCAGATGGTCAACACCAAAATCAGATTGATTATATTCTTTGCAGCCAAAAATGGAGAAGCTTTATACAGTTAGCAAAAACAAGACCAGGAGATGACTGTGGCTGAGATCATGAACTCCTTATTGCCAAATTCAGACTTAAATTGAAGAAAGTGGGGGAAAAGACTCAGCCATTCAGGTATGATCTAAATCAAATCCCTTACGATTATACAGTGGAAGTGATAAATAGATTCAAGGGAGTATAGATCTGATAGAGTGACTGAAGAACTGTGGACAGAGGTTCGTAATATGGTACAGGAGGGAGCGATCAAGACCATCTCAAGAAAAAGTAATGCAAAAAGGCAAAATGTTTGTTTGAGAAGGCCTTAAAAATATCTGAGAAAAGAAGAGAAGCTAAAGACAAAGGATAAAGGAAATATATACCCATCTGAATGCAGAGTTCCAAAGAATAGCAAGGAGAGATACAAAAGCCTTCCTAAGTGATCAGTGCAAAGAAATAGAGGAAAACAATAGAAATAAAAGACTAGAGCTATCTTCAAAAAAATTAGAGATACCAAGGGAGCATTTCCTGTAAAGATGGACACAATAAAGGACAGAAACTTTATGGACCTAACAGATGCAGAAGATAATAAGAAGAGTTGTCAAGAATACACAGAAGAACTATACAAAAAAAGATCATTGTGACCCAGATAACCACAATAGTGTGATCATTCACCTGGAGTCAGACATCCTGGAGTGTGAAGTCAAGTGGTCCTTAGGAAGCATCCCTGCGAACAAAGCTAGTGGAGGTGATGGAATTCCAGCTGAGCTATTTCAAATCCTAAAAGATGATGCTGTGAAAGTGCTGCACTCAATATGCCAGCAAATTTGGGAAGCTCAGCAGTGGCCACAGGACTGAAAAAGGTCAGTTTTCAATCCAATCTCAAAGAAAGGCAATGCCAAAGAATGTTCAAACTACTGCACAATTGTACTCATTTACACACCAGTAAAGTAACACTCAAAATTCTCCAAGTTAGGCTTCAACAATCTGTGAACTGAAAACTTCCAGATATTCAAGCTGGTTTTAGAAAAGGCAGAGGAACCAGAGATCAAACTGAGAACACCTGTTGGATCATCGAAAAAGCAAGAGAGTTCCAGAAAAACATCTACTTTTGCTCCATTGACTAAGCAAAACTTTTGACTGTGTGGATCACAACAAACTGGAAAATTCTTAAAGAGATATGAATACCAGACCACCTTAGCTGCCTCCTGAGAAATCTGTGTGCAGGTCCAGTTCTAACTATTGTTATACACAGTTAGAACTAACAACAGTTAGAACTGGACATGGAACAATGTACTAGTTCCAAATTGGGAAAGGAGTACGTCAAGGCTGTATATTGTCACCCTGCTTATTTAACTTACATGCAGAATACATCATGTGAAATACCAGGCTGGATGAAGCACAAGCTGGAATCAAGATTGCCGGGGGAAACACCAATAACCTCAGATATGTAGATGACACCACTCTCATGGCAGAAAGTGAAGAGGAACTAAAGAGTCTCTTGATGAAAGTGAAAGAGTAGAATGAAAAAGCTGGCTTAAACTCGACATTCAAAAAATGAAAATCATGGCATCTGGTCCTATCACTTCATGGCAAATAGAATGGGAAACAATGGAAACAGTGACAGATATTATTTTCTTGGGCTCCAAAATCACCGCAGATGGTGACTGCTGCCACGAGATTAAAAGATGCTTACTCCTTGGAAGAAAAACTATGACCAACCTAGACAGCATATTAAAAAGCAGAGACATTACTTTACGAACAAAGGTCTGTCTAGTCAAAGCTATGGCTTTTCCAGTGGTCATGTATGGATGTGAGAGCTGGACGATAAAGAAATCTGAGCACTGAAGAATTGATACTCTTAAACCATGGTGTGGGAAAAGACTCTTGGAGAATCCCTTGGACTGCAAAGAGATCTAACCAGTGAATCCTGAAGGAAATCAGTCCTGAATATTCACTGGAAGGACTGAAGCTGAAGTTCCAATACTTTGGGCACCTGATGCAAAGAGCTGACTCATTAGAAAAGACAGTGATGCTGAGAAAGATTGAATGCAGGAAAAGGGGACAGCAGAGGATGAGATGATTAGATGGCATCACCGACTCAATGGACATGGGTTTGGGTGGACTCCAGGAGTTGGTGATGGACAGGGAGGCCTGGCAAGCTGCGGTTCATGGGGTCGCAAAGAGTCAGATATGACTGAACTGAACTGATAGCATCTAGGAGCAGCGAGGAAGGACTAGTTTGGCAGGAGCTGAAGCCAGGAAAGAAGAAATTCGCGACTGAGGGACAGAATACCACCAGTAAGAAAATACATGGACATATTTCTTACTAAGTAAGAACTTCAAATAAGAATTAAAAGAAAAACAGCTTTAAGAAACATGGCCTTGGTGCAAATAGATGGGAGATTATCTCTAATCAGTGATATTATAACAAATTTTATCCCCAAATTTACTTTAAATTTAAAAATTAATTTTATAATGGAAGTATCCAGGATAAAATATGTTCATGATAAAGGTAAATAGACTACACATTCAAATTAAAGGAAAATGACAATAAAAATAAATATCCACTCAAATTAAAATCCCACCTTCTTAAAGTTTAGATTGTGACTTTGTAATACGTATTTAATATCTATTTCTAATAAAGTTAATTTCCTTTTTAACTTCTTTCCATTTAACTTTTTTCTTGGCTATGTCCTCATGTATTTTTCAGTTTACCATTTCAAAAATTTATCAATCTCCAAAACAATGGAACTTTGAGATTTTTATTAAAGTATATTTAATTTACCATTCAGATTGGCTTTTTAAAATTTTTGGTGTTTCCACTTAGAGCAGGTTTTAATTGCTCCTTGGTGTGTCTCACTCTGTTCTAGTTATTGATGTTTCTTTTGTTTTTTGTTGGTCTAAGTTTTTATTATTATAGTCATTGAAAAACTTTAAATCCTAACTTCTTTCCATTACAGAACTATTATTTTATTAAGTATCTCTAGAAGATGGTCTCAGTATTAAAATATTTCAATATATTTCAATAGCACTTTGTTTTCATTTTGCCATAAAGTCTACAAACAGAGCCAGCGCATAATGATGACTTTGAGCCTCCGTTAACTATTGACTGAATTCTATGATGCTACCTTTGACTTATTCATTTAAAGTGGCTTCAAAATTCCACTTAGGAAATTCTCTGCGGCTTCCATTTTTATAATTTCTCTACATTGTGTACACGGCATAAAGGCAATATATTTAAATGCAAATTCTGCTGCCGTAGTTTGAGCACCTGTCATAGCCTAGATTCTGCGATCAGCTCTCATACACATACAGCCTTAATTACTCTTCACAACACCACGAGATATGTACTATTTAACTCCATTTTAAGTGAGAATGCATTTTAAACTCTTAAAGAAAGATAACGAGCATGTTTTACATTCTGAGAAACCTCTTCCTACATGCCTTACTTAAAAATCATGAACAAAACAGCTTTTTAGAAGAGATTTTTCAAATGTGGAACTTCTACATTTTTTCAGATGGGTTTCTTAGGTTGGCTTTTGTGTCGCATTTGGATACTGAGCAATGAGTTCTTTATACTATCCCTTACATAAAGCAACGGCATTTTCTCTGAACAGCATTAAGTCAGCAAGAGAGAAAACTGCAGTCCGTGAAGTACTTATAAGATTTCAAGGGAAGTTAAATCAAATGAAATATGACCCTTGAAAAGCTCAGATATTCTGAACTTTCATCTAAAAACAAAGTAGATGAAGTACACAGTGACACAAAAGTTGAGTCCCAGGGATGGAGGATCATTCAGAATTCCCTGTTCCTGCCAAAGATGTTATTACAGAGCTGTTGCCCATCATTTAATATTTTGTTGTTTTCAGGGGCATTGATCTTTACCCCAAGATGTCACCTCATGGTTATTTCTTTGGTCTCCCAGATTCAAATATAGGTTTCTTTGAAAGAAGATATATTTTACCTCATTGCACTATTTAGGGCAACAGCAGTCAGGCTTTGAGAATCTCCAGCTCTAAGCCACTTTCACAAGGCAACCAAGTGTTCATTCAGAATACAGTTCCAGTTTCTTCCAAAGAGTGGGGTTTGGGTACTGAACAGGAATCACTAAAGATAATTTCCATGATTCTGCCACAGAAACCCAACTGTGTAGGTGTAGAGTGAGTGTGTGTGTGTGTGTCTGTGTCTGTATGGGTGTGAGACAGAGGGAGAGAGAATAAGATAATGATTTGGTTCAATGATAAATGCAACTATAGTTAAGAATTACAAGCCTTGCACTATAAAGTCAATTTTTGTCTTCTAGAGTGAAACTGATTATTTTATTAAGCTATCCAAACAGAAAATATTTTTCTTCAGTGTGTTTAATCATGCTTCAAGAGTAGTTGACAAAAAGACACTATGTACGATCAATGAACATCTATGAGACATAAAGTACGACGCTAGCTGTTGTTCACACAGAAGTGAGCATGGCAGGAACTCAGACACCGTTAAACAAATAGTTCAGAAATGAATTAGGCATTTGCAGTTTTGGTAAGAGTCACTTGGAGGAGAAAGACCACAAAGGGACTTGTTACAGGAGTCATATTTTATTCCCTCTTGTAATTGTGTGTGTGTGTGTGTGTGTGATCCTGGACTCCAACTGATAACAAGCATCTTGCTGGGGTATGGCATCTGACATGTTGGAAGAAAGATTAGAAAAAAACAAACAAAAAACATGAGTTTGTCTGCTTTTCTTCACTTCTAGGATTATAAGATTATTGTGTTAGTCCTTATGCTATTTACTGTTGGATGATTAAGAACTAATTTAAAGTTTGGAATCTCTGTCAGAATCCATCAAAGTAGTATGTCTCCTGCAGTTAGTCAATGATCTCTCTAAGTTGGGATGAAATTATTAAAAATAAATGGAATCTGCAGTGAACAGGGATTAGGAGGTATAAACTATTAGGTATAAAATAAGTAAGTTGCATGGATTTACACAGACAGGGATTGCAGTCAATATTTTATAACCTTGGAGTATAGTCTATAAAAACATCCAATTACTATGTGGTACACCCGACACTAATATTGGAAGCCAACTGTACGTCAGTAAACAATTAAAGTGGGAAAGAAATAGAAGCTGTGAGCCAGCCCTTGTCCTGGTTCTGGAGAATAACCTTGCAGTTCTGCTGGCACTCTCTGTTAGCGTGCTTGAAAGTAGAAGGCATGGAGTCTGTGGCCCATGAAACAGAGCCACTGATTATACTGTTCCCAGAACCATGGCATTTAGAGTAATGGCAAAATAATTTTACATGTTAGAAATCATTTGGATGTGATGATCAAGTATGTATATATTCATGTGGGTTGTTTAAAATGCTGAAGCAAGTCAATGTGTCAGTACTTATTAGAAGAGACTTGAGAGATTATGATAAATATGATCTATTTTCCCCCAAAAAAAGAACCTAGATATTAGACAAATTAAATGACTGCCTTGATTTCAAAATTGTGCTAATTACAAAAGCAGCTTTATTTATTTATTTATTTGGTTTGTTTTCAGGCTAAACGGGCTTCCTTGGTGGCCCAGATGGTAAAGAATCTACCTGCAATGCAGGAGACTCTGGTTCAATCCCTGGGAAAGGAAGCTCCTCTGGGGAAGGAAATGGCGATTCACTCCAGTAATCTTGCCAGGAGAACTCCATGGACAGAGGAGGCTGGTGGGCTGCAGTCCATGGCGTCACAGAGTCAGACAAGACTGAGAAACTAACACTCTGTCACTTCAGGCTAAATAAGCTCAGTTCTTTCCAACATTTTTCATTGGAATTTTCAATTCTCTTACTAATTCAAATACATACTTTGGTGAGAAAAAAAAAGTCATTAATAACATATAAAAATAAGTAAGGAGAAGCAAACATTTTGTTGGAAATAACCACTTTTCCTTGCGTTTTTTCCCCTCGCTGCTTCTTATGGTTGCAGCCACCAAAATTTCCTTCTGGAGAAATGAATTCTTCTGCTTTTAGCCTCAGCTCATTTTCTTAGTGTTGCTGTTCTTGGTTTCATTAGGGAGCATTTGGGGACAGAAGCATATGTCCTAGCAGCCATTAGGCTCTCACTAGCGGGCTGGTTAGAGATGATAGACGAAATGTTCTTGTTAGCGTTACAATAGTCGCACATCAAACCATCTAAGCCTGAACTGGAAGTCTCCAACCCCTCCTTCTGGAAAACACGCATGCACATGATTATTGAAGTGACAGATGCAATTAAATCTGCAACAGCAGATGTCTGGTGGGAAGGGGCTTGAAAGTGAGCACATGGCTGTGGCCAGTGGGGCTGGGCTGGATGTAAGTGAAGCGAAGTCACTCAGTCATGTCTTGGGCTGGATGTAGTAGCTTAAAAGAAAGCAACTAATCTTTACCTGATTTTCTCTGTCACCTCTTTTGTTCCTATGGCACCAGAGATGTAGGTTTAGTTTCTTCCACATCAGCTCTTACAGAATTACATGTCTTCTCTGAAAGGGTCAAATGTCCTTCAGTTCAGTTCAGTTTAGTCACTCAGTCATATCCGACTCTTTGTGACCCCATGGACTGCAGCATGCCAGGACTTCCTGTCCAATACCAACTCCCAGAGTTTACTCAAATTCATGTCCATTGACGTGGTGATGCCATCCAACCATCTCCTCCTCTGTCGTCCTCTTCTCCTCCCATCATCAATCTTTCCCAATGAGTCAGTTCTTCCCATCAGGTGGCCAAAGTATTGGAGCTTCAAAATGACTGGTTGGATCTCCTTGCAGTCCAAGAGACTCTCAAGAGTCTTCTCCAACACCACTGTTCAAAAGCATCAATTCTTCGGTACTCAGCTTTTTTTATAGTCCAACTCTCACATCCATACATGACTACTGGAAAAACCAAAGCTTTGACTAGA